>JAZKJV010008897.1:0-261324 GCA_037367405.1 Ottelia alismoides | reverse complement strand
TAGTAGTCCCTTGATACATGATGGGATGGACTTACAAACGAAAAGTAATACCCAAAATCAAATCCCAACAAACTTAATTAATGGGATACCAATATATTCCTAAATTTATTAAAGTAACATATCCACAACTGATCTTAATTTATCTTAAATAAAAAAAGATTATAAACACAAACTAATGATAAAACTGGTCAAATTCATAATTGTGTACATTTTCCTAATTTGGAATTGCATTTATTGTTTTAATCAATTATATATTCTGTGCCTCTTCCTAGGCACCAAGATGGGATCTAACGCCTAGGCAAAAACCTGACCAAGCATGGGCTCAAGTGAGGTAAGATATCTAGATGAAAAAGGATGCTTTTGGCCCAAACTTCGGATCGTTTTTTAGGTTACAGGATTGTATGTGTGTATATATATATTCAAATGAGGCGGTTCTTACCACTTTTGTGATTAGCCATTGACGAAATCCATTGGATCTCATTCCAATGGTGCATTGTCAAAAAGGATATTTCGATCATTTTGTTCAATTTAAATTTGAATTTTGTTTAATACCGTCAATTACCATTTTAAGCCCATTTTAAATTGGAATTTTTTGTCAATTCATTTATTTGTCGATTTCCGAAAAGGGTCTCAACAAACGTAATTTAATGCATACATTTGTAAACACGAATTTGATTATGTAGAATTTAGATTTAGTTTTGTAAATATCAAAGCATAAGTTTTTTATACATTCTCATTCAATAGTTTTTGTGAAATTATTATTTTCATTTGCAAATTTTGTATTGTCTTTTGTCAAAATGTCACAAGTATTTGTAGTTTCTTAGTTCCTTTGTAAAATTTATGCTCTTTTTATAAGTCTTTGTATTCAAATTGAATGGATCTTTGTTTCTCTGTTCTTTGTAATTTTTATTCTCTTGCCCGTCTGTGTTACAATTTGGGCAGACCCGGCCCTGGGTTGGTAGGGTAGGTGCGGAGGATTTCTGTAGGGAGTTGATCTCGGTCAGGCATTAGCCAAGGTCGGAGCTGCTGCAGCCGCTGGCGCTGATTTGGTCCATCTGGTTGGCTAGGAATGAGCTGTTATTTTCCAATCACAGGTTCTACAAGGAAAACGTCTGTATCGGTGCTTCGGGGGTTTTGCGCTCATGGCTTGTCTAGGCGCCTTTCTCTATACTTTTCTTTTTCGTACTTTCTTTTTAATATACATATGGCGTGAACACCTAAGAGTGTCTCCCCCTTTTTCTGGCTTCAAAAAATTTTTTTATGCGTTCGTTTGTAAAAAATGTGGTTGCTTTGTAATATTTGTGTGGAGTTCTTCAATCGAAAGTATATCGGTAGAAATTGATAATAAGTAAAAATGATACAAGATTGTAAAAAATAATTTGGGATTTGTAGAAACCATTTTAAGATTTGTAAAAAAATCCGAGAATTGTAAAAAATGTAATACGTGTTCTAAGATTTGTTATCCATAGTGATAAGTTTTCAAAAAAAGACGTGCAAATCCACGTCGCTAACAATTCTTCTTTTTAGTGCAGTTGGAGTTGTTGTAAATTGCAGAATATGAGCATAGAAATCCAAGCTATCATTTATATTATTTTTGTATGTAGAAGCACTTTTGGAATTTGGCATGGCAAACAAGTGAGGAATTACTCGAAAGACTGTCTTAAGAGGGCACACTCATCCTCCAAAAAGATAGGAGCTTCCTTGGAAAATATTAAAAAGAAAAGGAATTTCAAAAAAAAATCCAAAACAATTACTTGGAAACAAATTACACCGACTTGTTATAGAGCAAGACATGGTGAGTGGATTTTAAATTGAAAAGGAGGGGAAAAGTAGAACGAAGATGATTAATGTGGATTCCCATTGGCTACGTTGTTGTTGCTAATTAAATCCCACTCACCATCGTCTTCATGCACTCCTTTGGATTTTTTGACCCTTTCAATTGAATGGACTCCTCATATTTCCTCCGACATCAACTGCAAAGGACACGGTGAGCGGATTTTAATTAGTAGCTACATTGTTTGCAGACGACGGGAAGACGAGCCCAAGAACATCGTGAAGTCATGCAGATCCCCCATGACTTTGATCATGTTGTTGATGGTGGTGCATACTCCACTCCTCAAGGAAGAAGAACGAATCATCGAGTTTGGAATCACATCGTGGGAGAGGAGTATGTCTGGTCGGAGCCGGATGGTGGCCGTTGCTGCCACTGCCATCACCAGGGGATGATCAACTGGGAAAGAGGGCGGTCTCAAAAAAACTGAGAAAGAGGGGGGTAGACTGCACCTCCATCTTCCAAGATTTATGAAACCTGAAATTGAGATGAGTTTGGGGTTGGCTAAGTTTTAGAGTCGTTGGTGACTAACTTTGGAAATGATAAAAAAGATGAAAATGGGTTTTCACCTTATAAAATCGAATTAATTATACCCCTTTAATTATGGCTATAGGATTAAAATCAAATGGGCGAGATGGATGGAAAATGCCGAGTCCCCACCTCATTTGAAGTTTCTCCTATATATATATAGTTCTAACTTGTAAGTACCACGCACACATGCTCACACACAATAACACATGCACATACCCAAACAATCACACACACACGTGGACAAACATGTTGGTTCCAAGGACTACATAAACATACCCATGTGATGCAACACAAAATTAATAAATAGGGCCTCAGCTTTTTAGAGTTTTATTTTATTTACGTTTATTCGAGTTGTCGTAATTTTTATTTAAATAAAAGAGATCACATGTGATCTCAAATTAGTTGGTCAATTTTATATTTGAATTTTGAATTTTGAATTAGAGTCAAAATAGGATAGAGATAGATTTGAATTTTGATTCAAATCAATTAGAGTCAATTAGGATCGAGTAACAACAACAACAACAACAACAAAGCCTTTTCCCATAATTAAGTAGGGTCGGCTAGAAAATGTACTAAGCCTTATCCCACTATAAGTAGGGTTGGCTACATAGATTCTTGCTCAAATCCATGTTGAAAGATTCGACTATTTTTACGCTGGCCGTCAACTACTTAACGCAACCACTGCACGAGTGGGATTTGAACCCTGGTCTTTTGTGTGGTAGACACACTGTACTACCACTAGACCATTAAGTGGGTTCTAGTCAATTAGGATCGAGTGGGATTTTAAATTTGATTCACTTTCTATTTGTGTAATTCCGCCCCTCCTATATAAAGGGGTGGGTAGGCTATTGTAAGGGACACGTTAGATTATATGAAAAATTGAGTTTATCTCATTATCTCTCTCGCTCTCATTCTATCTCTCTCAATGCGATCTTCGCATTTCATCTCCAAAACCCCGCGTAACCGATGTGTTTTCTCCCTCTTCTTCCCCTCTCTAAATGTCTTCCATCAAAATCTATTTCTCTACCACTGCAAAAATTTTTGTTTGCATCATTTGGTATCAAAGCATGGAAACCGGATCGTTCCTACGATTCGACGATCCTGTTGCATATTGGCGTTTGAAGTTCAATCTCAGTTGCATATCTCATGGTTCGCATGCTCGTTCACGACAGCGAATGTTCAAGAAGCGACTTATATCAAGCGTCAAGGTACAAGCATGGTTGGACACGACAATCGATGAAGATGCGCTCGTAAACAACAAAATTCAGACTGCTGTAGCTGTTGTTCAACACGATTTCGGTCAAGAATATGAAGGTATTTTCATTCAAGATGAAAATTTATTTGCCGCAACTTCGTTACAAGAAGACAAGGAAGATTCGAGGCCCGTTTTTGACGAAGATCCTACAAAAGAAGCATGGGAAATCATCGATTTGTTTGCGGTCGAAGTTGTTGTCCCTGATGTCCAAGAGATTCCTGCGACACCGCCTCTCGCCATTCCAGCCCCATCACCACCTCCCCCTTCCGCCGCCACCCTCGCACTTCCTGCACCAGAGCCCCCTCCCACCACCACCCTCGTCCCCCTGGCAACCCTCTCTGCTTCACCACCACCGCCATTCCCCCTCCCCTTTGCCACCCCTGCAAGCCGAACCCCGGTCTCCGCCCCATTATCGCCACCACTCCCACTCGCTACCTATGTACCCCCGAACCCCCCAGCCCCACCGACCTTTTTCTTCCCTTCCATTGGCGCCCTCCTCGAAACTCGCACCATCGCCTCGCCTCCCTCGTACCCCCTGCGTCCATCACCGACTCACCGCCCGCACCACTACCTCCCTTGCAACACTTCCATACCACACACCGTCTCATCCCTCTTTCGCCAAACCAAAGTACACCGTCAGCCCCTCCTCGCTGTCCCCTCCGAAAGCGTGGCCATCGGCCCCACGCACACGGCTCGAGTGACCGTCGTCTCCGCTGCCAATTGATCTCGAGGCCCTGCTGCTACCACCAACGCTTCCGACGCCAATTGATATGTGCTGCATCACATATCCGGATCCTCAACATGAGTAATAGAGATAGTATCTACACCCTGTACCTCAATCTGTACATGCAAATCACCCGTGCCATTAGAAGAACTCAAATGCTCAATACATACCTTGGGCGTGTTGGATGATGGAGGAGGCGCATGAGCATGGGACCTTCGCTGGTAAACCTGTGGAAAGAAAACAGGAGATGGTGGTGGAAGCGGTGGTGCGGTTGGTGGTGGTGGGAATGGAGAGGACGGTGGTGATGGAGTAGAACACGGTAATGACGGAGGAGGAGGTATATAGATCTCTTCTCCATCCTCTGAAGGAGTAAGTCTGTCACCTGTGGGAGAAAAATACATAATGGACTCAAAGAAGGTGACATTAGCACTAACATAGTACCTTCGTCGAATAGGTCAAAATAGAGATATCCCTTTTGGATTTTGGAATACCCGACAAATACACATTTGACAGCTCTGGGAGAGAGCTTGTCAAGACCCGGAGAGAGTTGATGAACAAACGCTACAAAACCAAAAACACGAGGCGTAAGCGAGAAAAGATCCGTCTTGGGAAAGACAATCAAGAATGAGATCTTCTCCCATATCACCGAAGAAGGCATACGATTTACCAAGTAACAAGCAATTAGAACCGCATCTCCCCAATAGGAATAAGGAGCACGACTCTGAATCAAAAGGGTTATGGTAACATCCAAAAGATGGCGGTGTTTCCTTTCAGCCACCCCATTCTGTTTGGAAGTATATGCACATGATATCTGATGCACAATACCAAGGGACTTAAGAAATTGAGAAAGCTGAGGACTGCAAAATTCTAGTGCATTATCAGAACGTATGAACTTGACTTTTGCAGAGAAAATATTCCTTATTTCATTAATAAAAGACTGAATAATATGACCGGCATCAGACTTGTTCTTAAGAAGAAAAACCCAAGACAATCGAGAAAACTCATCAACTGCAACAAGATAAAATCTGTATTTCTGATGATATGGGATATACTACTAGGACCCCAAATATCGAAATGGAGCAACTCAAACAGACTATGACTACTTGGACCCTGACGACTCTGGAAAGTGGATCGGTGATGCTTCCCAAGCTGGTAGGCCTCGTACTGAAAAGTGGAACGAAGAGAAATCTGAGGAAGAACATGAATCGGCTTTTGCAGAGGAAGATGACCAAATCGCAGATGCCACATATATGGAGAAACATATCCAGTGCAAAGAGAAGAAGAGGCGTGGGCATACGGAAACTGCACTAGTTTGTAAAGACCCCCTTGCTCACGGCCAGTTCCAATCACTCCGCCCATAAGTATGTCCTGAAACACAAGAACAGATGGATCAAATATGACACAACAATGTAAATCTCTGGTGATTTGACTAATTGATAATGAATTCAAGAAAATTCAGGAGCATAGAGAACATTCGGAAGTCTCAATGTAGAAGTCAACTCCACCCCCCCTGCCCAGTGATGGGGGAATGTGTTCCATCTGCTATCACAACCGATCGTCCAGGCTGAGTAGGACAAAAAAACGCTAAACTGACCTCTGTTACCATAGAGATGATGGGATGTGTCGGAATCCATGACCCATTCCGATAGATCTGCCCTGTAGCAACTAGTAAAAGCATATTCTATACCTGATGTAGACGCAGATGCCGAGACAACAACCTCTGAGGTTCCTGAAGGAGAGCTAGTATATTCATACGTGCAGGCTTAATCTCTCTCAGTCGTGCTACAAGCTCGTCAAACCTCTGATCAGATGCAGGTGATGGATTCCTAATCTGTTGTGTCTGCTCTACAACTCTGGCTGACGCAGGAAACCCATGCTTAGAATAGCAGGTTTCTCAGAGTGCCTTGTCCTGTGGCAGTAGGTGCACGGTTGACGGGGTCTACCACCCCCTCCTTTACCGCGGTTGGACTCCCTCTGCCACGATATAATGTATGGCTGCCTCGACCATGTGACGCCGCCATAGTTGAAGACGACTGGTGCTGTAACGTACTACCTGAGGATATAGATAGTCTACTCAATCTGCGATACGCCTCCTCCATAGGAGGTATGGTAGCATCAATGAGGATCTGGGCACGAGTTGCGTCATACTCCGGATCCAGGCCTGCTAGAAATACCTCAGTCATCACGGAGTCTCTGTATGCCTTGAGTTGCTCTAGTGTAGCAGTCAAGGGAATGTAGCCATGTAACTTCTCGAACATATCCCTCAATGACGTATAGAGGGTATGTAAAGGCCGACCATTCTGCTTCGACGTGAAGATATCATGCTGGAGCTGGAGTATCTTCGACGCATTCTTTGCCGGAGAGTATGTCGCAGCAAGAATATCCCACATAGCCTTTGCAGTCTGACTCAGTATATCATTAGCTATCTCCGTGGATACAGTCCCAGATAGCCATACACGAGCATACACATCATTCACCTCCCATGAGGCATTCATCCCATTCTTGTCACATGACTCCTCAGTCATGAGGATGTGCTTCATGCCATTACACTACATCAAACTCATGAACTGCATAACCCACGGTTCATAGTTGGTTTCATCCATTTTGACAATGGATACTAGACCTTTGAAGGTACTCAGGGATGGAACTTCCACTTTGTTGTCGGACATGATGACAACTATCTTCAAGACTGGGCTAGAAACAAGAGACACCGGTGTCTACACTAACATATTGGAAGATGGTTGTGGGTGTAGACTCATACCACAACCTCTTCCATTCTTTTGAAGAGTCTTTTGGGTAACCAGGATGTTTCTAGGGCTTCACGTTACACCCTAGGTACCCAAGAATCCGCAGAACAGTGCACACGCAAAGAGACGCGTGATGGTGGAGTCCCGCAAAGAGGAGGGATGACTATGCGTGGGCGGCGAACTGCCCACTACATGAGGGTGGCAGCGGCAACACTTGAGGCTAGAGGCGGCGGCGGGACGTGCAGTCGGAGGCAGCCTCGCATGAAGCCCGCGAGGGCTAGGCAGTGGCGGAGAGCCCGCGGAGGCGCGTGAAGCCCGTGAGGGATAGGGTTTTTGGTGGGGGTAGGATTCTAGGACGCAGGCTCCAGTTAGGACCGTCGCTCTGATACCATGTGGAAAGAAAAGACGAAGTTATATTCCATCTAACCCTTGAACTCTCTTATATAGGAGAAAAACTCTAAGGGTAAATTGCATAAACAAGACAGTAGAAATAAATAATACAGGAAAACGGACACAATAAGGCTCTCTTTTTTCAAGTTTACTGATTTCACCGGTGAAATTGCAAATCCCTACCCACTATTAAGTCATTTCTTCATGCTTCCTATCTATTCTCACATCTATAATATCCGAGATCGATATGTTCCTTTGATCATGAAGGGTTATTATTGAATCAAGCATCTTTCATGGAGCCTTATCTGAACCTAGTCGTGTTCTCAAATGGACACCAACAGGAGGAAATGTGCATTTATCTGTTTGTGCAATCAACTATTCTTGTGCTGGGATATATTTGGATGTCTCCTTGTTAAGAGCTTAGGCACAACTTCTTTACTTGACCGTTTGGTGCAAGATTTTTTATTACCATCTTAGATATCATAATAACCGTGAAATTCTGAAGAGAATTTTGCAAGTATATGTCGTATACAATTCTATGCAGGTGATGGGGGCCAAGTTTTCATTTACAAGGCAGGGTTAGGCTTCATCACTTCATGGATCCTGAGTTACATTTCGCTGTTCTATTGCAATATCTGCAGAGCCATTGCCTTCTGTTGGCCAATTTACTGATTCCTGTGAGGAGAAAGATGGTCTTATGTTGAATAAGTGCAGAGAGCCACCATGCTTTAAGATCACTTAAGTAGCAGCTTTTGTTGTACCAGCGCAGACTTTCCTTGTACAATGCTTACTGGGGGGGCATGACATATTGCTTTTCACAATCCTTTTTGCAAGGTTGCAAAAAGCGATATGCTGTATTCAGTCGGTAGGGTCACTGATTACTGATTAAACCGTATGTGGGAGTTTAAACGGAAATTAAATGGGTATGCGGTTTTGCATTTTTAATTAATAAAAATTTATTAGGTATATATAATTAATAAAAGAGTAGAAATAAATAAGAAAAATATAATATCAAATTCACAATATAGATCAAATATTGTCAAATGCAAGAAATGTTTCATCCAAATGTCCAAATAGATAGCATAACAAATAGAATTCATAGCCAAATGTCAAAATAGACAATGTAATCAATTACAATTCATAGCCTGAATCAAAAAAGTCATGGATAATGGCGAATCGGTGATACTTTGAAGAAAATAGATCCATGTTCTTAAAAGGTCGTTTAAGGCCGTTTAAAAGACGGCTTAAGGCTGTTTATGCAACCCACCCATTTATGGACCTGCTTTTGATTAAACGATGCGTTCGAGCACCACATATGTTTAAATGGCTGTTTAGACCGCTTTTTGCATTCCTGCCTTTTTGCATCTCATGTTTTTCTCTAAAGGTTTTTCTGAACTCCGAGAGCACTTGGGTAGTCATTGGGGACATCAGATGGGAAAGGAGAGTATAAACTAATCGGCCTTTTGCGAGACACACAATTATCGATGAGGGTGAAGATGTTCTCTCAATTTCTAGGTATTATTTTTGATTGGATAACTATAAATTTTATATTGAATTTATCCACCAGTATTTTGAATAATCAGACATTGATGGGAAAACCTATGCTTTTGTTGTACACAGTGTGTAGGTTGGAATAGTTAGGGAGGGTTGAATTTTCTGTCATACTAGTGTCATCTCAAGTTTCAAGGGAGTATAGAGCTGACACTTGACAGAGCAGGAGAAAGTTTCGTCTGAGTTCGGGATTGTGAAATTGGATTCTTTATGTGATTATAAATTGCATCATGGCGACTTTTTTTGTTGGTTATCATCCTTCTACATATTTCTGAGGAAGTTAGTCATATGTTTTCATGTCTTGTTTTCTTAGATATATGATCATGAAATCTATTTTTTTACAAAATGATCAGCTACTTTCAAAATATTGGAAGGTAAGAGAAAGTAAATTGGACTAGCTCGAGCTGCCATATGAATAAGAGGCCAGTAACATATATTTTGTCTAGTAATCAATAAATGTTTTTAGTGTGTACGGTTGGTATGCCTTTTTGTCATCAGTTTGAAAATTTTGGTTATGAAGCTGATCGATCTGTAGTGTTGAGCAAAGATGATCTGCTTGCATAATAAGGTTAGGTGCATGTGGTTGTTTTACCTTGGGTTCGTATGGCATGTGAAGCCTTCTCTAGGAAGGTGTGTGGGTTATTGATGGGGAGAAAGAAAGCCATGCACTTTACTTCTAGATGGGAATAATAAAAGCATATTGTCGCTTTGTAATTCATGCTCTGCTGAAAGTAAAGCCCTTTATTTCGTCTTTAGGGGTAGAGTAATAAAAAACTTCTGAAAGTGGGCTGGAGGCTGATGATCGTTGCATTTGGAGGATCAGGTTTGAGACCTCCCTTTTCTTGTTCTTTTTATTGAATAATAGTTCAGATGGGTTGATATATAGGATTAATGCATCACGGCCTTTTGGGAGTGGTTCTTATGATCTAAACGGATTTGGATATATGCTTGCGAAGGTTGAAATAACTTGCAAAGAGCGAGGACTGTATGGAGATGGCGGACTGTATTAATTTTTAGGGATAAAGACTTAGGAAGGGAAATTTTAGTTGACTTTCTTTAATTGATTACTGAAATTTTGGATAACTGTTGACTGTTTTTTGTTCAACAAAAAAAAACTTTTTGCTTACTTGCTCACGCAAAGGTGTTCCCTACCTCCAAAAGAAAATGGCTGTAGAAGAGGTAGTTTATCAATCATATATCTGTAAGCTTGGCCTTTCTTTCTGAATATATACAAGTTCATCAGATATAAATTCAATAAGTTCGTGAAAGGAAATACTGAGCTAAAACGGATCAAAGTATTGGCAAACCATCCTTTAGTTTGTCTACTACTTCTATTACATGTAGATTTCCTCCTGGAAATTATCTCTGCATTTATAGGCTATTTATTGCTTTTGTTGATGTTCTTTGGTTTATTTATACATGCAGGATCTTGACTTGAGGAAGCCAATTCTTCAAAAGTTTCCTCCAAGAAAAGGGTTTAATACAACTACGGAAGAAGTTCTCAAGAAGGCCGATTTTCGGGTGGGTTCCTATTGTTTTTGTATTGATGCATTCCGTTCTTTTTTTGGTGTGTACTATCAATCTATGCTCATATTTAGTCCTTATAATCTTTCTGCCATTGTAAATAATTTTTTATTTACAAATTTTCGTGAGAAAATCAAGAAATCCAATGAACAAAATTCTTGCTTGCACAACCATGGGCGATGCCTTCATATTTTCACTATCATCAACAGTATGTGTTAGCTCCATGGACATTGGCTAGATTTCATTATATAACCTCCTAATTTCAGTTATTTGACAAGGCAATGCTGTTGGGAGAATTATGTTATGAGAGAATTATGTTATGATTCATTTATTGAACATACCACTTTGCCTCAGCTACTTTTCCACAATGTTTGATCTTTTTAAGGATTCATGGTTAAAAAGTAATTCAATCAAATATCTATGTTGCAAGCTCATACGTAGAATATATGATATTTCGTTGCTTACTGCGCCCTTCCTCGTCTCTGGCTGCCTAGGTGTCCACCATAAGCCTTTCCTCATCCATGCGTAGAAGCATCTGCTACTACTTTGGCCTTCCTTCCATACCTTTGCTTTTTGGAAGGGCATTTGCTCTTGTTGCCGTAGTTCACGAGCATGTTCTGCTCGTGCCTTGGTGATGGTTGTCCTTTGAGTTCTGGTCAGACAATTGGACTGATAGTGGCCCATTAGGAACTCGCTCTCCCTATCTCTTGGCCCTGACAAATGACATAAAGGTCTGGGTGGTTGATTGTTGGGACAATGGTAGTTGGATGTCATCTTTTGTGACCATCATCTCCGATCAATGATCGGTGGAACTTATGGAGCTTCTTTTGGTTCCATGGATGGTCCAACGACAGAGAGGGATCACTGGATTTGGAGGGAAGGTGATTAATCAATTAGATGAGCTTACAGAGCAATAGACGCCCCCCTCTCCTTCACCAGAACGACTTAGTCATGACTACAGTTTTGTATGTGGCCTAAAAGTCCCAAGGCGCATTAATGTTTTCTTGTGACTCTTAAGAAGGGGGAGAATACTAACCAGAGATCGTTGCTTGAGAATCTTTGTGGCAAGTTTTGATTAATGCCCACTTTGAAATGAAGTGGAGGAGAATATCGACCATCTGTTCTTTGCCTATGAGAGGATTAAACCCATATAGCATGAACTTCAACTTGATTGGGTTGTTATGGCCAATAGTGAGATTTTTGGGAGTCAATATATACTGCGAAGTAACGTTAGCCCAATGAGCCTTTTCTCCCTTTTGGCTATGATTTGGGAGGTCTGGTTAGGAAGAAACAGGTTGATTTTTTCTTTTGATTGGTTTTACTTCGAGAACATATTTTTTCATGGAAGGACTCTCTTCGAGTCGTCACTCTTGTAAGGTAAAAGCCTCCACTGGGGCGGATACCATAGAGTGTTTTCTCGTTTTTGTTCTAAAAAAGGCAGTTGATATAATTTTATTAATTTTTTGATGCTTAAATCTTTTAAGCGATGCTTCGTCTTCATCTCTCCACACTTTTTTGGCAATACCTGAGAAGTTCTGGTTCTATTTGGCAATTCTTGCATTAATTGTAGTGGAAATCTTTTTTTGTCATGTTTCAAATGAGACTGAGTTGCACTGCGGTAGTTATGTATTGATGTTTTGCAGTGCGATGGATTATAATTTTTGAGTGATATTTTAAAAGAACTGAGGTGGTGATGGAGAGTGGTAGATACATGGAACACATTAATGTATTGGCAGTTTAAGGTGGTAGTGATAGTGAGATTCTGGAATGCGATGTGCGTAATGCGTTAGGACAGATTGTCACATATTGTATAAGCAATATGCAGGATACTCGCAGTTCAATACGGTTTCGTGATTTTAAATGAAAACAAATCAACAATATGTACTAAGTAAATAATTTGTAGTAGATGTCACCATTTAGCATATGGATATGATCTAAAAATTATGGAGCATATTAATGCATGAACCTAAAACATAACTCATCAACCTAAAGAGTAATCTAAAAGAGTATGTAACTTATATTAAATAAACTCCGCGATGATGAAAATGTGCAAGCAAAGGAATGAAGGGCACTTCACTAGTATTAAGATACTTTAATAAACACACTGTCTGCTTTAATGACAACTTGTCCCTCCTACGACCAAGAACGTGACATGGAATTTCGAAAAATCTCACTGAAATATTGCCGATGTCTTCGTTTCACCAAATCAACGAAATCAGTACTCGTCTTCTGTTTTTTTCTCACCATATTGATGATATATGGCAACCAATGAGATTCCTTGTCCATTTTAAGGAAAAATGTGGTGCATATGTCCTCCATTTCCCCTAATTAGATGCTCATGTCATTTTGTTCATATCCAGAGAACTCATTTTCTTTCAAGCTTCTTTGCCTCATTTGGAGATTTCGAGGATGCAATTTTACGATGATTCGATGTTAACTCTATATGCGTATAAAGCTACATCGGATCCCTCCCGAAACATAACATAGAATTAGTTCCTCATTATCTAAGTGGACTCGAAACATACCACTGGAAGTGATCCAGTAATTGAACAAAATGAAATATATCGATTTTTCTTCTTAGTCTCATCTTAGGGACTGGATGGAGTGGTCATATAACTTACATTTTCTTTCTTTCTCATGAGTAATAAGTTCAGATCAAATTACGATCCTTTATA
The DNA here is from genome assembly GCA_037367405.1 of Ottelia alismoides. Lineage (NCBI taxonomy): Eukaryota > Viridiplantae > Streptophyta > Magnoliopsida > Alismatales > Hydrocharitaceae > Ottelia > Ottelia alismoides. Next base: position 248,096 of record JAZKJV010008897.1, on the reverse strand, counting down.
TACTAGTTAGGAGGGATCAACACACACACAGAGGGGAGGGGACATCTTGATTCAAGCAATCAGGTGGATAAGAAGGGAGTGACAGTTCCTCTCGATTGAGCAGTAAACATATGTCAATTTGACGGGAAACCAACTATTTTTCGTTTCAAGTTCTTACTTAAGAGCTCAGTTAAGAAAGTGATGCCTTGTGGGTCTCTAATCTTTGTAAGATGCATGCGTGATATGGGAGTGTAATGCTTCATTTTTGTCACTATTTGGTGTGTAAAGAGCGATGATTGGAATCTTCAATCTTCAGATTGTGTTCAAGATTTGTTGATAATAATGTTGATAACTTGATATTGTGCAAATATTCATCATTTTTGTGTTTAATTCGTTGTGTTTTTTGTTATTGTTTGTCATCATATCCATAAATAGATAAAACGATAGATGTGTTGTTGATATGAGTGCTTGTATCATTCCATTCACTTTGTGGAGCAAAAAATATGGCTTTCGGTTCAAACAACGAGCATGTTGGGTTTGGAGGAGATATGGAATGGAAGTATACAATTGCTGTTGATGGAAAAAATGAAGCCTTAATGCATAATATTGTAGAGATATATTTTATGTTACGTTATTTGTACTGTTCTCTAAATTCCTAATTTCCTTCTTCTTATGAACGCTTTATGTAGTTTACCCGTAGGCTACTCTCCTATATAAGAGAGCCTAGGGTTTATGGAATAAACAACTCGACTTATTTTCCCAACATGGTATCAGAGCGGCGGTCCTAGACTGGAGCTCCGAAACCCTTGCCCTACCCAACCCCTCTATCTCGCCGCCCAACCCTGTGCGCACCGCCTAGCCCCGTGTGCACCTCCCAACCCCGTATGCACCTCCCAGCCCCGTATGCACCTCCCAGCCCAACACTGCCTCGCCCCGCTTGTCGCGTCTACCCTGCGTGCACCGTCTCGCACCGCACGCGCCCATCTCCTTGCCTTATGTACGCCAGCCCCCGCTCGCACCATCCCTCGTGCACGTACTGTCTCTCACGCGTCAGCCCCTGTGCGCCTCTCACGTGTGCTTGTTGCCTCCACGCCAGGCCCTGTGTGCGCGCGTGCCGTCTTCATGCGGGCCCCTACCTAGCGTGTCTTGACGCGAGTCTTGCGTGTCCCCACAACTATCCAATCCTCTTCCATAGTGAGATTGGTTGCATGAGTCTACACATGCAATCCAATCTCTTTATGTCAGTGTAGAGACAATCCTGTCTTGTCTTCAGCCTTAGCCTTCTCAAGCCGCTATGCCAGAGAACAAGGTTGGTATTCCCTCCACAGGCGCTGTTAGAGGTTCTGAGCCTATAATCAAGATGGATGGGTCAAACTATGAACTGTGGGCTATGCAGTTCATGAGCATGATGAAGTCTACTGGTAAGAAACACATTCTTACTGAGGAAGAATCGACTGAGAAAATTGGGGTTAACGCCTCATGGGAGGCAGATGATGCTTATGCAAAAGTATGGCTCTCTGGTACGTTGGCAATAGAGATTGCCAATGATATACTCCATCAGCCCACAACCAAGGCAACGTGGGATATTCTTGTTGCTACTTATTCACAGGCAAAGAACGAGACGAAGATTCTGCAGCTTCAACATAATATCTTTTCCATCAAATATAATTGACGGCCACTCCACTCCCTATATACATCTCTACGTGGGATGTTCAAGAAGCTATATAGCTTTATGCCTCTCACATCTATTCCTGAACATCAGAAGAATTATAGAAATGCCACCATGGTTGGTGTATTCTTGGCAGCCCTTGATCCAGAGTACGAGGCGACCCGTTCCCAGATTTTAGCAGACTCTACTATTCCTCCCATGGAGGAAGCTTTCCGCAGACTTAGTCGTATTACTTTTCCATCTTCTACTGCTAATCAGCCATCCTCAACAATGGCGGCATCCTGAGGTCGCGGAGGTTCTTCTCAGTTTCGTGGTCGTGGACCTCGAGGCAGGGGATGTCGTGTTCTCCAGCCATGTACTTACTGCCATCGTCCTGGACACACAGAGGATACATGCTACCCCAAGCATGGCTTCCCCGCTTCTGCTCGAGTGGCCGAACAGATTGAGCCTCCCGCTGCTTCCTCTTTAGATAAACGTTTTGATGATCTTGTAGCTCGATTGAGGGGTATCATACCTCCCTCCAGTGTCCTATGCCACCCTCACAGGTCTCCGGGAGTCAGTCAGATGTAGCTGCTTCAGTCTCCTCCAGTGCCTCAGGTAGTACTTATGCACTCACTAGCAATAGTGGATCTGATGCTCTAGAATGGATTATGGGCTCTGGTGCCACACATCATGTGTGTAGAGACATGGGTCAACTTACATCCTACAGACAGGTTCCTCCCGGACGTACTATGGTTATTGCAGATGGGCCCTAAATGTCGATTTCGGTCACCATTTCGGTATCGACCAAAACAGAATTACGGTGGAATTTCGATCGGAATTTCGGTCATTTTTTGTACCAGGACCCCATATTTCGGTCATTTCGGTCGAATTTTGATTTCGACTGGATATCGATATTCGACATAAATTCGACCGAATTTCGCTGAAATTTGAGGCCATAGATGGGACTCACTCCCCAATCACTGGGCAAGTGGAGATTAGCTTGACACCCTCTATGCATCTAAAGAATGTGTTGCATGCACCTAATTTCTCTATGAATTTGTTGTCAATTAGCCAGATTACGAAGGATTTACATTGTCGAGCCATATTTGATCCATCTTCACTCATTTTTCAGGACATCCTTACGTGCAATGTGATTGGGTGTGGCCATGAGCAGGGAGGTCTCTATCGCCTAGTTCGAACTCTCTATGCTGGAATATCCTCTCTACCTGGTGGACCTGTCTCACCATTTATGTGGCACCTGCGCTTTGGTCATCTACCGCTTCAGAAACTATATCGTGTTCTACTCCAGATTTTGCCTCACACATCCTTTCAATGTGAGGCTTGTCAGTTGGGAAAGCATCATAGATCTACCTTTCCTAGTCGTTAGAGTCAGAGCAGTAGCTCCATTCTTGAGTTGTTTCATGTCGATATTTGGGGTCCCAGTCGTGTCCCTAATCATTAGGGGCACCGGTTTTATCTTGTCGTTGTTGATGATTTTTCTCATCTGTCTTGGGTCTTCTTATTAAAAAATAATTCTGAAGCTGGGAATGTTATCAAAAATTTCTTAAATGAAGTACGTAACGTTTTCTCTGCTTCGGTGAAAATTGTGAGAACTGATAATGCATTGGAATTTAGTACTAACACTCTCTCTAGTTATTTTTCCACCCAAGGAATTATTCATCTAACACCATGTGCCTATACTTCCCAACAAAATGGAGTTGCAGAAAGGAAACATTGTCATTTGCTTGATGTCACTAAGACGCTTCTCATTTAGAGTCGTGCTCCTCATTCTTTTTGGGGTGATGTTGTTCTAACGGCTTGTTATCTCATTAATCGCATGCCGTCGTCAGTCTTGGGTAAGAAGATTCCTTTCTCTTTGGCCTTCCCTGAAAATGAATTGTTCTCACTTTCTCCTCGTGTGTTTGGCTCAGATGCCTTCGTTCACCGGTTGTCTCCAGGTATTGACAAGCTTTCGCTTAGAGCTGTCAAGTGTGTCTTCGTCGAGTACTCCAGGACACAAAAAGGGTACAAGTGTTATGATCTGATGCGTATGAAGTATTATGTTAGTTCCGATGTCACCTTTTTCGAGTCCACTATGTACTTCTCCCCTACATGTAATCGGATGATGCTTTCAGACACTGATGAATCCATATACATGCCACCACCACCATCATTTCCATCACCTCCACCACAACCATCTCCTTTACCACCACCACCACCACTACCTACGCCACCTCCGCTTCCTATTCCAGTTCCTGTTCCACCATTGCCGCACCACTATACCCGCCGACCTACTCTGCTCATGGTCACCGCTCATCATCTAGCTCGCATGAGGTATGTCCTGAGAATATAGTTTCTGATGATGGATTTAATGGTTTACTTGAGCAGGATTCTTTACAGGGGACAACTGTGGAGGCTGTCGATTTGGACCTACCTATTGCCTCTACGGAAGCAGAAGCGTAGTTGTGCATCATATCCTATAGTATCCATGGTTTCTTTTGATCGCTTATCTGGTGAATTCAAGAATTTTGCTGTTGCACTCTCTGTCGTGGCTTTTCCACAGAATTATCAAGAGACTTTGAAGGACAGTCGATGGCGCTTAGCTATGGAAGAAGAGATGGCTGCTTTTCAGTTGAGAGGCACCTGGAGCCTTGCCCCTGCTCCTACTGGCGTGTCCACAATTAGCTGTAAATGAGTATTTACAGTTAAACAGAATGCAGATGGTAGCATCGACAGATACAAGGCACGCCTGGTTGCACGAGGGTATGCACAAACATACGGAGTAGATCAATGTTGTAAAAGTCGCCCGACTGGTCCGACTAGTAGGTCCGACTAGTCTAGTCAGTGGGGTGGCCGACCGAAAACCGACTAATTCTGACTAGGTACACTAATCGACCATTTTTTTGGAGATACCATTTTTTTAATGTTTTGCTTTTTTTATAAGCAAACTTATTATCATATGCTAAATGTTTTATTTAAATTCAATTACTTCTTTTATTTTATTATGGTAATATAAAAATGTACAAAATCTATGTAAATATATGTATAAAAATGAGTTATATATTTAAAATAATCATAAAACTCAAAGCTGATTAAAGTCCGACTAATTCTGATTAATCGCCCGACTGCCGATTAATCCTTAGTCAATGACCCAACCGACCGAGTACCGACTACCGACTTTTGCAACCTTGGAGTAGATTATCTTGACACATTCTCACCAGTTGCTCGTCATTCCACCTTACGGATCCTTCTCTTTGTGGCAGTGATTCGAGATTGGCCGTTGTTTCAGTTAGACGTCAAGAACGCATTTCTATATGGTGATCTTCAGGAGGAAGTATACATGTAACATCCACCTAGTTTTGCTGTTGAGGGTGAGTGTTCACAGGTGTGTAGACTTCGTAAGGCGATCTATGGCCTTAAGCAGAGCCCTAGAGCTTGGTTCCAGAAGCTTTCAGACTTGTTTGAAAGACATGGGTACAAACATTCAAATGCATATCATTCCCTCTTTATACAGAAAACATCCAGAGGTATGATTGCAATTATGGTGTATGTTGATGATATCCTTATTACGGGAGATGACATACAAGGAATCAAGAGGGCAAAAGAACTTCTGGGTCGGTGATTTTTCACCAAGGATCTTGGAGTTCTTAGATACTTTTTGGGACTAGAGTTTGCCAGAAATCAACAAGGCTTGTGATGACTCAGAGGAAATATGTCACTGATTTGCTGAGTGACTCATGAATGCATGGATGTCAACCTGCCACTACACCTATGGATCCAAGCATGAAACTATATGTTACCATTGCCAGACCCGATATATCCTTTGCTGTTAGTCGGGTAAGCCAATTCATGGAGCAACCACGTCATGTACATATGAATGCTATACAAATGATACTCAGGTATCTTAAATAATCTCCAGGTGCAGGTCTATTGTTTAGGAAAGGCAATAATGTCGCTATCTCAGCATGTGAATGCGGACTATGCAGGATGTCCAAAGGATAGGAAGTCCACCATTGGATTTGCTGTATATGCTGGAGATTCTTTTGTCTCATGGAGGTGCAAGAAGCAAACCGTTGTAGCCAGATCTAGTGCCGAGTCTGAATCAGGGATGTAAAAAACGGCCTAAACGACCGTTTACATGTATGCGGTCCTGGACCACACCGACTAAGCCCAGGCAGGCACATATGCGGTCAAGCCGCTTAATCAGCGTTAAACAGCCGTTTAAACGCCGTTTAAAACCCTTTTTTTACATCAACCTGCCAAGAACGTGAGAATGTGCTTGTTTTCTCCCTAAAATGGGCCCCTCCTAGTCCCCCAGGCTCACTGACCAGTTGCATCAAGACCCCCTGTTCTGGTAGGATATGGTGTGACACGAGGGTGCATACAATGGGTCTTCAACTTGGGGAGCTTCACCCCCTTTGGATTTGTGCAATGGAGATGAAACAACTCTATAGATATTAGATTCTAGATATCCGATATAACTTGTTCGCTTCATTCCTTTTGTTTATCTTCATAAATCAAAATCGAGATTCTAAACCTTGACTATGGATTCTACTTGTTTATGCTATTTTTGACAATTGATAGGAAAACAATCATTGAATATGATAATATTTGATATATATTGTGAATATGTGATTATATTTTAAAATTTAGTTATGTTTCTTATTAATTATATACATGTAAATATTTTTTTATTAATTAAAAATACAAAACCGCATAACCCGTTTAATTTCCGTTTAAACTCCCGCATGCCGTTTAAACATTAATCAGTGACCCTATCGACTGAATACCGCATACCACTTTTTGCAACCTTGGTCTTAATATAGGTCTATGGCCCAGATCTGTACATAAATGATGCAGGTTAAAGTCGTTCTTACAGTTCTATGTATAGAGGCCCCCCTTCGCATGGTACTGGAATGTGACAATCAAGCTGCTATATTTATTGCAAATAATCTAACATTTCATGAACGAACAAAGCACATCGAGATTGATTGCCACTATATTCACAATATGATTCAGAAGGGGTTTATTTCCACATCTCATGTCAGCTCAGGGACCAGACTGCAGATATCTGCACCAAGGCCTTAGAGGACCATTCCAGAAATGCTCGTCCAAGATGAGCATGATCGACATCTATGCTCCATCTTGAGAGGGAGTGTAGAGATATATTTTATGTTATGTTATTTGTACTTTTCCTGATTTCCTTCTTCATATGAATGCTTTATGTAATTTACCCGTAGGCTACTCTCCTATATAAGAGAGCCTAGGGTTTATGGAATAAACAACTCGACTTATTTTCCCAACAAATATGTGGAAAAATAATTGGAGTTTCAATCACCAGATTGAATCAACATCTCATTGGTGGCTTCAAGACTTTCTCCTTCTTTCCGGATGAAGTGGTCACTAGCTTCGAGGGGCATACTAAGAAGAAGAAGAAGGTCCGAAAAGAGAAGCAGTTTAACAAATTCATATTTGAAAGAGTTCAAATTCTGTTATATCATCAGATGACAATTTTCGTACACAACTGAAATTCGGATTTCTGCTATAAGTAATGCATATAAGATGGCAGTGCGGGACCCATTTCAAATGAAGACTAAGCATGAGAGATGATGAATTGACTGTGTGATCTTGAATCTGTTGGTGAGATGCAAGTTTCCCTAGTAATGTTAGAATGGGAATTGACAATGGCTACATAAGTGGTGCAATTGAGACACCACCAATGAAGAAGCAAAGGGGTTAATGGTTGGAATCATTCCTTGGAAGGACCAACTTGACGCAGAGCAAATATCTGAAGCAAAAGATGTTGGAGGATTGTTTGGGAATGTAGTGAGCGAGTCAGAAGGGCAATCACTAAGTTGATCATTAGAGAGGGCATTTCGAAAATTGTGTCCAGGGAACCATTCTTGCACACACAATTGACGAGATTGCGACGGTAGGAGGGGGTGTGAATTTGTAACCCCCATGAGATACTAAACAAATATCTCTGCATGAAGGAGGATATTGGGGAATACATTGCCAAGGTGAAGAAGAAGTGACCCTAGTACGAGGTGACTTTTGTGCGATGGTGGATGAGCTATACAAGGAAGCAAATCATCATCTTCCTTGTATATTGTGATGGAAAGACATTGTTTATCAGGTCTATGGATGCATCTTTCCATGTGAAGGATCATATATATACACATGCTCTTGTAGGATGCCATCAAGGAGGCGGGCTAAGAACATTGTGCAAGTGGTAATTGGCAATGATAACAATTTCAAGAAGGTTGATGAGATGATCATGGGATCTACCAAGTGTGGGATCTTCTGGAGTCCATGTGTTGCACATTGCAATGACCTTATTTGGAAAAAATTGGGAAGAGGAAGACATTCACGGATTTGGTTAGTCATGCACGATCAATCCATGGTTCAGAAATGCACTCCATGCAGCTGCATATGCGTATACGGTCACCCCTTCGTACTGCATATGGCATGCCATCATGTGCATCCCAATCGCCTATACGGGCTGCATAAACCGCATATGCGGCAGCTTATGCGGTTTCTTATCGATCCAAGATCCATTAACTTAGGATCCGATTTGCCCAAAAATTCATAACATTCCCATGCCTAGCATAGAAACCTCCTGTCTATTTCCAATCCCCCGAAACCTTACTTACGAAGCACCAAAACCCCTCCCACGAAGTGGAGAAGAGACCCTTGAATGCTCCAATTTCATCCTTGGTCTCCAACCATGCCACCGCATCAGTGCCCCAGGCCCCAGGTCTGCCTCCACATGACCTGCACACCACCACGCCATCGCCTCAGGCCCCAGCTTCACCTTTACACGACCTGCACACCACCTCGCCACCACTCATGCCATCGATCTACACTGCTGAGGCACCATCTCCATTCCCCATGCTATTTGTGTGCCGCCGCAAGACTTACTCCACGTTGTGCCATCAACAAACACATGTAGCTTCTCCTTCTTCATTGCGTAACTACCTCAATGCCCCCTTCTCCTCCACTGTAAGTTTTTCTTCGATTTGGTCACCATTTTACCTCTTATTGGTATTTTTTTGTTATGTTAAAAATGCAACCTTATGTTTTCTTCATGTCATCATTTTTTAATATATATTTTACAAGTTATGTTGATAATGCAATCTTATGTTGATAAAAACAAGTTATGTTAACAGTACAAAATTACCAGTTATTCATTTTGATTTTTTCCCCTCACTATATAAGAGCGGTGACTCCCATTATGGGAACTTCCTTCAATTATTTGATAAATATTTATTCTGAATTTTGTTTTCTTAGGTATTTTTTGTTAGAAAGTTTAAGTATTTAGAGGAGATTATATTTTAGTTGTTGTCTACAATAATACATTTGACCATTTAAACTTTATTAATATAATGTTTAGGAAAATTCTGTAGATGGATAAATGAACTTTTAAGAGTATTTTGTATATTGATAAAATCTTTTACATTTAATGTGGACTCACCATTTTACATTTAAAAGTGTGCTGGGACCTATAAATTTGTTACTTTGGATAATTAGATTACATTTTGTATTTCTTATTTTAATGACATAATTTTTGTCAGTTGAGCTTTTTATTATGGTCCCCTTTTAAAAAGTATATGTGGGAATCTAAAGGAAATGTGTAGATTTTTTTGCTCTCTGTTTCTGACATCATAATTAAATATATTTCTTTAATATTTTTAATTAAAATAATGCAAGCCCCATAATTCTTATATACTTTCATATATACTTCTGCATACGTTTCGGACCGCCTGACCGAACGAATACTGCATATTGACTTTCTGAACCTTGGATCATTCCTGATGTTTCTACAACCATTCAAGAGTCTCAGCATTGATGAAAATCATGTGCAAGGGTTACATTGTGAGGCCCATAATTGCCAGATTTACAACCAAAGTTGTAACTACAAAGCATGCAACATGGGAAGGTTGGATTGAAGAAGGTTTGAGATCCTCAAGGTTTGAGAATATCAAGGCAGATTTGGGGAAACATTGATCAACAATATGAATTTTTGTGATATTGTCGCCCGCTCAATAAGGGTCATGGAATTAGTTGTTTCGACATTTAGGATAGTAGATGGCAACAAAAGGTCGATCATTACATGAATGAGCTATACATTACAACAGAAGCTGGTGAATGAATTCAAGAGAGAAGCAAACAAGTTGCATGAATGAGGTATACCGTGTTAACTAATTATCCACTATTTGTCATACCTTTTTTTAACTATTACAAATGTCTAGGTTATCCTGATCATTAATGTAGGTCTCTATTATTATTTTGTAGATAGATTATTTTATGATGGCTTTGGATTTTTTTGGAAAAGTGACTGTAATAAGCAAATGAAGTATCACTCATCTGGGGTGTATAGTCTTAGATGCTTGGCTTACAGAGTGTAATAAATAAAATATAAATTTGTCATAGCGGACATCTTCGTGTGATTTTTGCTGGTGAATGGTTGATTCTTTGTGGAACATGTTGGAGGTGTTGCAAAGGACGCCGTCATCAGTGGGGGCATGAATCTTGAGTTTGGTACCAAGTTGAAGAATGAAATAGTTTTTCTTACTTGAATATGGTACCCTAGGGCTCTTTATATTGGGAGGGTCCTAATGTTGGGGTTACATTGACAAGACACGATAATGACAAAAGACATGTATAGGGTCGCAAACGGGTATGGGTGTATCCATACTCGATCCACTACCGTATCCGTTTCATATAGATTTTGATATCTGTATCTGTTTCAAAAATGGTTACGGATATGGATTTCACTTTGATATCCGCAAACATCCGTATCTGTATATTCGTTTTCATATATAAGTAGTTGTATATTTATTTTTAGTCATATATAACATAAATTTATACCCTCTTTCACGATATTTGGTATATTTATTATCATATAAGCACATATAGTATATTTCTATCATGTATATATCATCCAATACATGTGAATTCAAGCTAATTTATAGAGTATATCTAATATTCTTTGTATGCGATCAATATCTGTGTTACATTTGTATCTGTTTTTTAAGGATATGGTAACATAATTTTCATATTCGTCAATATTCTTATTCACATTGTATTTATATTTAAAAATAGATAAGGATATGGTGACACATGTATCCGTATTAGTATTCGTATGTTTGTATCCCTACAGCTGTACGCATGGGGTGGAAATATCTCTTAACAATATACATGCTAAAAAACGATATGTAATATATGCCGAGTGAGATAGAATTTATTTTTCTATTTGAAGCATCTTTTATTTTGATATTCATCCATTATAAGATGCTTAGTAAAAAAATGGTACATGTATTCTTTCTCAAGTCCATGTTGAAATGTTGGAAGACCCGACTATTTTTTACATAGGCCGTCGGCTACCAATGCAATTATCATAAGGAGGGTTTTGAACCCTGATCTTTTGGATGATACGTATACTATACTACTGCTAGACCATTGAAGTGGTTTCAATTATAAAGTGCATTGTCAATTTGAACAAAGTAATACGGTTAAATAAACCTTCAGTTCAAGAGGTCTTTCCTATAATAAATTAAAAGTGTAAGGTATAATACTGCTACAAACCTTTTTTTTTGACGCTAAAAAAGGGGGAGGCACTTAAAGGTGCTCGCCCCGGTGCATTAATAAAGGAGTTAAAGAAATACTTACAAGGGAGAGGCATACAACAGCCAACAAAAAACACAAAAGCGGGTGGTATCGAATAGGAGATACCCCCAATTACAAATAGAAGACCCTACCCAGCACACCAATCGTGAAGGAAGCGCGAGGCCGATATACGAATATTCTCGGTGTAGAACCTCTGTCGAGCAAAGAGAGCTTCATTTCTTCCAAGCCAAATGCTCCAAAGCCGCGCAATCGGAATCAGCAGGTCCTCCCGAGCTCTGCCCCTAGAGCTAACCAAGCTATCATAGAAGGAGGCCAATGACGACAAGCTGAGCCAGCCGAGGTCAGCCCAGAGCCCACGAATACGACCACAGTGGAAGAAGAGATGCTCTATAGTTTCCGTCTCCATGTCGCATAGGCCACAGATGGGAGCGGCGTTGGGAAACAACGAAGCACAACGGCTACGGGTTAACAGTCTGTCGCTCCGAAAGAGCCAGAGGAATATGCCAATGCGTTCCGGTAGCTTGAGTCCCCAAAAAAATCTACAAACACGCAAGAGGGATGCGTCAACCCCGACAGAGGGAGGAAGAAGAGCCTGGTAAGCCACACGGGTAGAGAAGGAGCCATCCTTCCAAAGCAGATGATCGCGGCCAACAGAAGTCGTGGAGGCATCCGCGAGAACAGCCAGGAGAGCGATGAAGTCCTCCAGCCGCCGGTCAGATAGGTTAGCCGCAAACGTGGGGCACCAAGATGCACCATCCCAGCAAGAAGCCACGGTCGAATCTTTGTCCACCGCCAGCGCGAACAAGCGCGTGAATAGTTCCTGGAGAGGACCCCTTCCGGTCCAATCGTCCACCCAGAAGCGAAGCAAACCTTCTGAAGGTCAGAACATGGAGAGATTTGAACCCTGGATATTGGATACCAGAATATTGGATACCAATGCAACCACCACATGGAGAGATTTGAACCATGATCTTTTGGATGGTAGGTACATTATACTTATGTCAGAACATTGAAGTGGGTTCAATTATAGAGTGCGTAGTCAATTTGAACAAAATAAATAATGTTAAAATGAACCTTCAGTTCAAGAGGTCTCTCTTATAGTAAATTAAAAGTGTAAGGTATAATACTGCTACAAACCTTTAGTAAGAGCTTATACGAGAACATGGGATATAGAAACTAGATGGAAGCAGTATTTTCATTAGCTTTTCACTGGGTAAGGGAATACAAAGATCACTTTGGGAGATCTAGCTAGTAGTGAAAGTTACCCGAATCGTGCAAGCTGTATTCGAGTACTAAGTAGAGGAGGCTTTGAAAGTTATGAAACCCGAGAAAGGTGTAAGATTTAATGATATTCCTATAGAATCAGTAGAAATCTAGGTGAACATGGCTCGACTTGGCTCACAAATTTATTCAAGGTTATCTGGAAATGCAAGAAAATGACTGAAGAATGGAGAAAAAGCATCATGGTGCCTCTTTACAAGAATAATGGAGATATTCAAATTGTTCGAGTTACAAAGGTATCTATCTGGTAAGTTATTTGGAAATGTGTGATCGAAAGAAAGATGGGCAAGTTTCCAAAATAATAGAAAACCAATTTGGATTCATGTTAGTTTGCTCAAATTATTGAAGCTATCTACCTGTTGAGGAGAACAAAGATTTGTCATTTTATTGAGATAAAAGGAAGAATCTCCATATGATTCTGATTGATTTGGAGAAGGCTTATGATTCAGTCACACATGGGATCTTGTCGAGAGTTTTGTAGACGAGATAAGTGCCCGCCGTGTACATTAACCTTATGAAGGATATGTATGATATGTCTTCATCTTGTCTAAGGATCCAGTCTGGGAAGACTGACTTGTTTGACATTTACGTCGATATGCATTGATGTTCAGCTTTGTGTCTTTTTTACTTTGATTATGTATGAGTTATCTAGTCATGTTTAAGATGAGATGCCTCAATGTAAGTTTGCCAATGATGTTGTATTGGTAGATGAGACTAACATTGGAGTAAATGTGATGCTGGAGGTTCGGAGGCATGTCTTAAAGACTAAGAAATTTCTTAAAAGCAGGCTAATATTGAATATATAGTGTGGACGTTTGATGGAAGCAATAGTGAATGAATCCATGTGATGATCGGGGAAGATAACATTTCAAAAAAAGATTATTTTAGATACTTTGCATTTTTTTAACATGATGGGATAATCGATCGGGTTGTTACTCAAAGAATGACTACAAATTGGCTAAAGTGGAGAGGAGTCTTTGCTCTGCTGTTGTATGTGATAAGAAATTCCTTTGAAAATCAAAGGAACGTATTACAAAGTAGTCGATACGTGTGAGACCTATGCTCTATGGATCTGAATGTTGACCTGTAAAGCATGCCCATGTGCAGAGAACGACAAGAGCTGGATTGCAAATGTTATTGTGGATATATGATGATGCACGAAAATGTCGGATTCAAAATGATGCGATCAGAAGGAAAGTTAGTGTAGCTTCGATTGAGGATAATATGAGAGAAAACCATTTGAGGTGGTTGGACCATTTGCATAGGAGGTCTACCTATGCACCAGTTAGAAGATGCAAGATTTTGGATGTTGAGCCATCTAAGAGAGGGCGAGGAAGACCCGAGAAGTATTGGAAGGAGACTATCCAAAGAGATCTTAATATTTGTATCTTCATTCAAGAATGACCCAAAATAGATCTGAATGGAGGCAAAGAATCCATGTATTCCACCCTACCTAATGTGGGAAAAGGCTTTGTTGTTATATTGGAGCTTGACCATTTCCAATAAAGAATTAAAAGTGTATATGATGATTATATTGGCATTGAATGAGTGAACTTAATAGATTACCAAGTGTTCTTTTTAGAAGTCTAAATATGTTTGCGTTGGCCCGACCCACTCTTGACCCATTGATATGGGCTAGGCTTGGGCTTGAGATAGACTTTGATAGACATCATGGGCTTTGACCCAACCCAAAGACCACTATGTTAAATGGGCTTGGGCGCTAGCCCTACAATGCTTGTAAGGATCTGACCCATGCGAATTCGTATAGATAACCCTATCGTGCTTGAAGAGATTGTTTGGGTGCATGATGTTTGCCGTCAAGTCTTTTAGATGTTCAAATGTATCACTGTTTGAAATCCGATTTTCTTGTTATACTTTTCGTTTGCTTTCTCCCTCCATGGCGAACAAAAAGAAGACGAAGATCCCCACATAAGGTGCGATTCTCCTTTAGGGGAGATAGACTTCTCATGAGTTGTGATCACAACTCATGCCTTATTTTGAAGATAGACATGAATAGGGCATGAGTTGTGATCCTTGCAGTTCATGAGCTCCATGACTGCTCAAACAAGGAGTATATATTGAAGTAGCTTAAATCAAAAGAGAGGACATGAAAGAATGCAACCTGGGTGAAGCTATGGATCATAACACTCCTACATCCGAGATTGCTCTGAGGTCTTACGTAAACCTAGAGCTAAAGATACATGGGATTCCTTCGCATCTATATACCCGTGATCCAGGAGGGAAACCGAGATACTGCAGCTGCATCATTATATTTATGAGATCAAGAAGGATGGCAGGCTTATGCTCCACTTTTGATAATCATGTTGATGATCTACTTTCCCATTTTGATAAATGATCGGTTGCAGAGTGTCGATTTCTTTTTTTTTGAGGCTCAAAAAAGAGGGACACACTCAGAGGTGCTCACCCCAATGCATTAAAAACGGTAAAGAGATACTTACATGGGGTAATGGAAGAACAACAAACGAAAAACAAAGTGACGGGGGGTACCCAAAAGGCGGTACCCCCGCTATAAAAGCATCATATTACATTGAGGTCCAATCAAGTAGAAAACCCGAGGCCGAAGAGCGAATATTCTCCAGATAGAACCGCTGCCTAGCAAAGATTGCTTCGTTTCTTCCCAACCAAAGGCTCCACAGCCGCGCGATATGATCCAACAGCGAAATCCGCGGTCGCCCCATATCGCGGAACAAGCTATCACAGAACGAAGCCAAAGAGGACAGGTCGAGCCAGCCCAAGTCGTCCCACAGAGCACAAACACAGCCGCAATGAAGGAATAAGTGGTCAATAGTTTCCGTCTCCAGTCCACAGAGTCCACAGATCGGCGACGCATTAGGAAACATAATAGCACAGCGTTCACGAGTTAACAATCTTCCCCGTCGTAATAACCAAAGGAAAATACCAATGCGCTCAGGGAGCATGAGCCCCCACAAGAATCTGTAGTCCCGCAAGAAAGTCGCATCGTCCCCTGAGAAGTTCGGTAAAAGGGCCAAGTAAGCCTTACGGGTAGAGAAGGAGCCGTGCTTCCAAGCCAAGAAGTCACGGCCCAGAGAAGGCACGGGGGCCTCAGCGAGAGCGGACATGAGAGAAATATAATCAAGCGTCCGCTGCTCCGATAAGTACTCAGAAATTGTAGGGCACCAGGTGCTACCATCCCAGCAGCAGGCCACCGTGACTTCCTTATTTGGCACCAAAGCGTATAGCCGGGGGTAAAGGTTCCGTAGGGGCCCCCTTCCCGTCCAGTCGTCCTCCCAAAAACGAATCAGATTTCCATCACCGAGCTTAATAGCAAATAAAGAGCGATTGCGGTTAAGGGCATCCGTCACCCCCCGCCAAAAAGATGAGAAGTGTCCCTGAGAATCACCACGAAATGCGGATACAAATCCGTCCCCAGCCGCCACCCTCAAACAATTTAACATGAAGTTGTCCTCCCTACCCCAAATCCTTGCCGCCCATTTGAGCAATAGGGCATCATTCACCGACGCCAGCCGCCTCACGCCCAGCCCCCCCTCCTGCTTAGGCCGCGTGACGTCATCCCATCCCACCAAGTGCACGCCCTTTCCCCCGCCCCCCTTTTTCCCCCACAAGAATCCCTGCATACACTTCTCCAATCTTGTTCGAACTCCCTTCGGCATCCCACGCACCGAGAGGAAGTAAATAGGAATGGAAGATAAAACAAATTTGAGTAGCACTAACCGCCCACCACGGGAGAGAATAGCCGCGCGCCAACCAGCCAAGCGATGCTCCAACTTTTCCACAACCGACCTCCAGTCGCGAATGCGGGCGCGGCCCACCGTCAGAGGTAGACCCAAGTAATCGAAGGGGAGATCGGCGGGAGGAGAGGCCAGAATCCTCGAGCACTCCTCAACCTCCGCCGCAGACATGGAGAAGGGGACCACCTTGGATTTTTTCCCATTGATTTGAAGGCCCGAGAGCTCACTGAATAGTTGTATAGTAATAGCCATACTGGAGACATTGGAGGTATCACCCTCGATGAAGCAAATGGTATCATCAGCAAATTGAATAAGCGGAACGTGGTACGGGCCAAAGGAGCACCCGCGAAACAGCCCGGCCGCCACAACACCCTCAATCATGCGCGACAAAACATCAACCGCCAAAACAAACAAGAGGGGAGCAAGGGGACAACCCTGTCGAACCCCCCGGCGAGGTTGGAAAGTGCCCCCAGCCATCCGCCATTGAGAAGTATAGAAAGGGATGCCGTTGTCACACAACGCCGCATCCACGAGATCCAGATCGTAGGGAACCCCCTCCTCCAAAGAACGGACCACAAAAACCGCCAATCAAGAGTATCGTAAGCCTTCGCAAAGTCAATCTTCCAAAGAATCGCCTTGGAATCATTCTTCCGCCACGCCTCAATGATCTCCGAAACGACGGCATAGCAATCCGAAATCTGCCGCCCACGAACGAAAGCGGCCTGTGAAGGCGAAATTAGCGAATCAAGGAGCGGGGCCAGCCGTCGCGCCAGAGCCTTGGCGATGATTAAGTAGATCGCATTTGAGATGGAAATTGGCTGGTAGTCCTCGATCCGAGAAGCCGAATTAGACTTTGGAATAAGAACAATAATGGCCCGGTTGAGTTTATCAAAGCCATCGTTCCCCTCGCAGAATTCACGCGCCACATCCAGAACATCATTGGCAAGAACATCCCAGAAATCCTTGAAGAAACACAACGGGAAGCCGTCAGGCCCCGGCGCAACATCGGAATTGAGGTCCCAAACGGCCCCCCTGAGGTCCTCCATAGAGAGCGGACGGACAAGCGCCTCCGCAGTAGTCGAGGGGATAGCGGAAGCCCCCTGGCCCGACCAATGCCACCGTCGCGGAGCCGGGGTCCCAAACGCGCCCCGGAAATAATTCCCCACGGCCACACCCACATCCTTCTCCCCCTCAAAAAGCTCACCATTGATGGAAATAGATGGAATAGAATTAGAGCGGCGACGACCGCTCGCCACCCTGTGGAAGTACGCAGTGTTGGCGTCCCCATCCTTAAGCCATCTCACCCGGGAGCGTTGGCGCCATTCGATCGATCTCTTTCTATCCTCCAGCCGAGCCTTCTCAACCGCCGCAGCGCGCTCAACCAACTCCCCCGGAAGCAAATCCGTGTCGTTCTCAATGAGGTCAAGCCTTAAAATCACAGCATCAGCCTCCAAACGAGCGGAAATACGAGCCTGCCGCGAGTCCCTCTTGAATGAAGCCAAGACCGTCCTAAGAGAAGATAATTTATGGTGAAAGCGACGAGCGGCAGAACCCACAAAAGAAGTCTGCGCCCAATGATTGCGAACTAGATCCTTAAACCCCGGCTCAAGGAGCCAACAACGTTCATAGCGGAAAAGCCCACGAGGATGCTGATCATCCCCGGAGTCCCAGATGATGGGGTTGTGGTCAGAGAAAGAGCGAGGTCGAGAGCTGACCACGTAAAGGGGGAAGGCCTCCATCATGCTGACACTAGCCAAGAAGCGATCAATCCGAGATCGTGAAGAATTCGATCTCCACGTGTAAGAGATATCATTAGGCACAAGCCCCTCCAGTGCCATCTCGCGAATGAAGTCCAAGAAATCCCCAGAGCCGGGATCGTTGCCCCCACGGGCACGGGGGCGGTCCTGCGAGAGCAACGTGACATTGAAGTCACCCCCCAACAGTCAAGGCATATCACCAAAAGCAAGCGCATCCTCCCGAAGGTCCTCCCAAAGTTCCCTACGGGCGATATGAGAGTTAGGCTCGTAAACACAAGTGAAAGCTGTGCGCACATTAGAGTCAGACAAAGTCAACACCACGGAAAGCGAATGACGCCCCATCCTCATGGAAGAAAAAGAGAAGCGCGAAGAGCGCCAAGCCACAAATAGACCGCCGCCCGCGCCAGCCGCATCCAACGAACGAAACGCATCCAGCCCACCAGCGCCAAAGGACCGCCACAAATCAACGTCCATCACAACCAGCTTAGATTCTTGAATGAAGGCGATGTCGCAACCCCACTCCAAAAGACGTGCACCCAAAATTCGCCGACAGTGAGCGTCGCAAAGGCCACGCACATTCCATGACAAAATCTTCATTAACAACAACTGGGAGCCCAAAAACACGGTCGACCGAAAAGGCATCATCATGATCCAGGATGCGATCGCCCCGCCAAGCGAGTTAGACCTGAAGCCTCCGCTACAGCGTCGCGAAGCGAGAAAGAAGAAGAGTCACTGCGGGGAGAGATGATAGATCCCCCACGGCGGGAAAACCGCCTTCGACTGTAGCTCTGTCCAAATCTTGACGGGAGGGGGGGGGGAGTTTACCACAAGAACATCAATAGTTGCACCGTCGTATAAGATAGCGAAAGCAAGCCCCGTAGACCCGTCGCCGCGCGACGGACCCCGCGAATGGGACCCCCCAAGACGCGGTGAAGAGAAGGCGAAGGAATCTTCCCGATAAAGCGAAGAGGCGTCCGACGACAAGAACGGGGGAGGGAATACGTCCTCCAGAAACTCCAAGGAGCTGGGGGCCACCGAATTGATGTGCATAGGACAGGAATAAGCGGATATCCAAGAAAGCGGCTCCGATGGCACAGCCGGGTCGGCAGCCACCCGAGAAGATGCCCCGAATGAAAAAGCAGCAGATCCAATTGAAGAGCCGAAAGGAAGCCTTGCCACGTGTCCTGAGGGGTCCGGGTGCAAAGAAGCCTCCGACCAAGTGGAGGGAGGTGAAGGGGTCAAATCAACTTCGAAAATATCCATCGCCACCAAATCACGACTGCCACTCGCGTCCCCATGCGCCGCAAATGATATCCCCGGACCGCTGCCCTCCCCATGCGACGCTTCGATAACATCCCTGGTAAATGACACGTGTCGACGAGAATCCCAACCGTCCTCCCCCGGTCGAGAGCCCGAACGACCACCGCGCAAGGCCGAGGAAGACGGGGATGGATCCGGCACCGGCGCCGGCGGAAGAAGGAGGATTTCCACCTTGAAAGACCAGGAGCCCACGACCAAACGCTCGAAGATCACCTTTCCCGCCATAGCCTCAAGAAAGCGAGGAAAACATTCAAGAAGAATCCTCGCACAAGCCCAATCAACCCCAGACGCTAAGCCATCATCCAGAACAGCCAGGACTTGACCCCAGCTTCCGATCACCTTCGAGAGCGTAGACACCGTGCGAGAAAGGAATGGGACCCCCTGCACTTCTGCAACACAGACCTCAGATAGAGTCACCGCACCATCCGCCACGCGAACCGGCCGCCATCTAACATCAGAACCACCAAAGCCACTGAAGAGGCTCTCCCGTTGCACCGGGGAGAGACCGCGAACACAGCACCGCGACGCGTCTAGGATGACGAAGTCCCCGGCAAAGTCGTCGCCAAGGATTCCCATTGTTGTCGAGCGAACAGCATCCCAGGAAAGACCTGGGCTAAGCATGACACCGACGGCAACAAGTTGCCTCGGGGAAGAATCCTGCAAACCCGCGAAAACCCCACGACCATGCAGCCCCTCGCCCAGCCGCGCCGACCCGGCCGCCTGCTCCTCACCCTCTCTCTCCGCCTACAGCATCCCCTCCACCGAGCTCCCTGTTGAACAGCTCCCCATGCGTCACCGCTTCCGCCGCCAAGACTCCAGTCACAGGAACCGAGCCATGCACAGGAACGCCTGCGCAGGGCCGAGCCTGCGGATCATCTCCCTCACCCGACGCCGAGCCAACCACCCCCACAGGTGCAGGAACGCCAACCGCCTCACATGCAGGAGCACCACCCGACTTCCCCTCGGTTGCACCACCGCCACCAACCACTTGCGCATAAGAACGGGAATCACGAACACCATGCAAGCCACCACCTTGTCCACGCGAGGACGAGCGACGCGAGGCCACGCGCTGTCTGGCGCGACCTCCCTCACTTGAGAACCAGCAAGCAGCCATGCGGTGTCCCACCCTGCCACAATGGAAACAGCGGGGTGGTGCATCGCACGCAGAGGCGATGTGGCCACGCTTGCCACACCGGAAGCACCTCCTGCCTGGCTTAGCATGCGAGACCCGCCTCCAGCTTGCGTCGCCTCCGTTGTCGCGCTCCGCCTGAGCCCCGCTGCAGTCACCACGCGCCTTTGGTCGCCACGAGACACGCTCCATCTCCCTCCTGAACCTCTATTTTTCTAAGAACGCAAACTTTTTGAAGGCTTTCCCTGGTCAGTGTCGATTTCTTCATATGTTTCTCTTAAGAATAGTGCTGCCATGGCTAACTTGACAGGGATACCACATGCGCATTCTTTTCCACTTGGGATAGTTTAGAATCTTTAGATTGCACATAGTACAATCAGGCGAATCTCGTTATATATATGAAGACAAAGGATAGTTACAGCTCCGTGATAGTTTAGGCTCCTCAACCCTGTTCCTCCAGGCAGTGTCATTGTGCTTGCTGTTGGCATGGATTTACATCTACAAGTCAGAGTGAAGCTCATCTATCCCCTGCCATGCATCTACACAGAATGCATTGTGCTTGATTTTTCCTTTATTTTGTTGTCCCTTAGATTACTAAGGAGCTTAATTGCGATGCTCTTTTGAACCATCTATCTGGTGTGTTTTAGGACTTATTAACATGCATGGTTGTTGGTAGTGGACTGGAGCAATGGCTTTACCGAGTGGTGAGCATCAGTCTTTGAAAGTTGATTTATTTTTTTCCGATGCCACCCTCTGCTTACTTTTGTCACTTTCTATTTAGTTATCTTCCTTTTCAGTCTTTGATGTTTGGGATGTTCGTTGTGTTTTGATCTTTAGATACATGTATTGTTTGGTGGCGATTGATGACTAGAGTCGTGTTAGTTGGATTTTTCGGTCAGCGGATAGTTTTAATGTAGGAGATGTTATGAATTCATTTATTAATGAATCAAAAACCTAATTTTTTATCTATTGTAATGTTTTTGAGCTTCTGATTACTTGTCCTATTTTCTCCATGAATGTGGGATTATTCATCGGATCTTTGCTCCTTCACTTCCCAACATAATGATGCAGCAGGGAGGAGGCATTGCCATATTGTTGATGTGGCTAAAAACTCTTCCTGTTCATAGCCATAGTTTCTAGGAATTTATAGTTCTGGGATTGCATACTACTTGATTAACCACACACCCTCTTATGTGCTTTATGTCATGAGAAGGATCACAGTTCTGCCTCTATCAAGATTTATGGATGCGTTGCCTTTGCGCACAGGTTGGCTCTTGGTCTTGGTAAGGTATTCTCGAGATCTATCAAATGTGCTTTGGGTATTCTCTTGGCAGTGTATTCTCGAAAACTATGGAGTGGATACAGACATTATGGCGTTTCCAAGTTCCAACACGAGATACCATGTCAGTGTTGGATCCCATTCTGCGAATCGTTTTGTTTCTCCTCTAGCAACTCTCGTCTAAGCACATCTTAGGTTGATATTTAGATGTACTTGCATCATTCTCCACATCTGCAATGGGAACATCCTCTGCTTGTGCATAATCATCACATGAAATTTGTATTTGCTATGACGATTTCTCTTGTTCATCTGCCATTATCCATCATCATGTCTGGACTATTTACTAAACATAATGTTTTAACATATTTCTTTTAATTGCTCCTACATGCGAGGTACTGTATGCACATGAATTTGATATGTTCCAGCAGGCATATGCACACGAGAGATTGAAGAGATTGCTTCCGATGATATTGATGTTCCTGTGACCATGCAAAAAAAGCAATCAACTATGTACTATGCATCCTATCTTCCATCATTTGTCTGTGAAATGCCTTACTTTTTCCTACCATAGTTTTCTTTTTGCACATAGTTTGTCTCTGGGTTGTCGGTTTGAGGTTTTGCTACACGCCTAGTCGCCTACTATGATGCAAAAGGAGATGGGAGATAGCACCATGCTACACATGAATAGATGTTAGCGTTGCCGGAGGCTATTGGACACTTGTTACTCCTCCTATAGATGCATGTGTTGAGATATTTCCTTGTCTTATGTATTGTTTCTGTTATTTTTATTTCTTTTGTCCTTCTTATGTAATTTACCCATAGGCCTCTCCTCTATATAAGAGAGCCTAGGGTTTTAGGAATAAACAGATCATTGGTTTCTCCTAACATGGTATCAGAGCGACGGTCCTAGACCGGAGCTCTCGTGTCCTAGCCCTAACCCTATCTCCAAGCCCCCGCACCTTCTCTCTCTCTCCTCTCGGGTCGGCGCCGCCGCTACACAAGCCCCAACACCGCCGTCGGCCCCCTTTTCCCCTGTAGCGCCGCCCAGCGTTGCCTCCAACTCGTCCATCGGCGCCGTCAGGGCACCCACCAAGCCCGACGCAACGCCGCCCAGACAAAGGGTTGTGACAGCCAACCCCGCAACACCGACCTCCGGCACACACTCCTTGTTGCCCTAGGCGTGCGCCTCTAGCGCCGTCGGGGCACGTTCAACCCACTCTAGCAGGTCTTCATCAACTTTGATGGATTTGGTTGTGGCTTAAGTCTACACGCGCAACCAAATCCACTCATGACTGTGTAGACACTTGTCTCTACAAGTACTCATTTGGTTTCGTCTTCCTCCATCGGCATCATGTCAGAGAACAAGATTGATGTTCCCTCCACTGACGCATTTAGAGGTCCGGCGCCTATTGTTAAAATGGATGGAACAAATTATGAGCTCTGGGCTATGCAGTTCATGAGTCTCATGAAGTCAAGTGGTAAGAAGCATAGTCTTCCCGAAGAACCGTTGGAGAAGAATAGAGTGAATGCCTCTTTGGAGGCATACGATGCTTATGCCAAAGTATGGCTCTCTGGTACATTGACGACTGAGATCGCCAATGATGTGTTACATCAACCTACGGCGAAGGGGATGTGGGATATCCTTGCGGCGGTGTATTCTCAAGCAAGGAACGAGACGAAGATTCTCCAGTTACAATATGATATTTTTACAGTGAAGCAGAACGACCACCCCTTCATTCTTTGTATACATCCCTACGAGGGATGTTTGAGAAACTTCACAATTTCATGCCTCTTACTGCGACTCTAGAGCAACAGAAGACATACATGAATGCTACTATGGTCGGTGTCTTCCTAGCAGCCCTTGACCCGGAGTATGATGCGGCCCGCTCTCAGATATTGACGGATGCTACTATTCCTCCAATGCAGGAAGCATTCCGTCGACTCAGCAGAATTACAGTTCCATCTATAGTTCATGGCCCATCTTCCTCAGCCATGGCAACATATAGAGGTAGAGGAGGCTCTTCCTTTTCGCGTGGACGTGGACCTCGTGGTAGAGGAGGACGCTTTCGTCAACCATGTACGTATTGGCATCATCCAGGACACACAGAGGACACATGCTATTCGAAGCATGGCTTTCCAGCGTCAGATGTTGCTGATCCGGCTACCCCCTCTTTTCTGATCAAAGATTTGATGACCTTGTTGCTAGACTGAGGGATATCATGCCTCCTGCCTCCCCTTCGTCTTCTGGAGGCCACTCAGATGTTGCTGCTTCAACGTCTGCTCGTACATCTGCCTCAGCCAGTACCTCAGGTAGTACCTTTGCTCTCACATCATGTCATGGCTCTGCATTTTCTGACTGGATTATGGACTCTGGAGCTACACATCACTTATGTGGCGACAAGACTCAGCTTACGTCCTACAGACAGGTTCCCTCTGGTAGAGCAGTTGCGATTGCAGATGGGACGCATTCCCCAATCGCAGGACATGGGGAGATTTCTTTGACACCTTCTATGCATCTGAAGAATGTGTTATATGCACCTGATTTCTCTATGAATATGTTATCCATTAGTCAGATTATAAAAGATTTGCACTGTCGAGCTATTTTTGACCCTTCGTCTCTTGTGTTTCAGGACATTCTTACGGGCAAAGTGATTAGGTGTGGCCGTGAGCAGGGTGGTATGTATCGTCTTGTCCAAGGTTCATTTGCTGGTGTTTCCTCTTCTGCAACAGGACCTGTTTCTCCTTATACCGGGAACTTGCAGTTTGGTCATCTCCCACTTTAGAAGCTGTGTCGTATGTTGCCTCAGATTTCACCAGGAGCTTCCTTTTAGTGTGAGGCATGTCAGTTGGGAAAGCATCATTGCTCTGCTTTTCCTAGACGTCGAGTCGGAGCAGTAGCTCTCCTTTTGGGGTCCTAGTCGTGTTCCTGATCACGAAGGACACCGGTTTTACCTTGTTGTTGTGGATGATTTCTCTCGTCTGTCTTGGGTCTTTCTTTTGAAAAATAAATCTGAAGCTGGGGATGTAATAAAAACTTTTATCAATGAAGTGAAGAATATTTTCTCAACCTCAGTTAAAATTTTGCGGACTGATAATGCTTTGGAATTATGTATTCGTACCTTGTCTCATTTCCTTTCGTCCCATGGTATTATACATCAAACATCTTGTGCCTACACGTCCCAATAGAATGGTGTTGCAGAGAGAAAACATCGTCACTTGCTTGATGTCACTCGAACTCTTCTTATTCAAAGCTGTGCCCCACATTCCTTTTGGGGTGACGCGGTTCTTACTGCATGCTATCTGGTCAATCGTATGCCTTCGTCCGTCTTGGGTGAGAAAATTCCTTTCTCTACTGCCTTTCCGGATAAAGAATTGTTCTCACTTCCTCTTAGAGTGTTCGATTCTGTAGCTTTGTTCATCAGTTGCTTCCAGGTCTTGACAAGCTCTCTCCTAGAGCTGTCAAATGTGTGTTTGTTGGTTACTCAAGGACTCAAAAGGGCTATAGGTGTTATGATCCGTTGCGCCGAAAATATTATATTAGTGCCGATGTCACCTTCTTTGAATCTGTGATGTGTTTCTCTCCTTCAGGTGACAGGTTGGCTTCATCCGGTTCTGATGAGGGAGTATTTGTGCCTCCTCCTCCTATAAGTCCGCCATCTATATCACCATCTTCACCTCCATCACCACCTCCACCTCCACCACCTCCTCCTACTGTACCACCGTTTTCTAAATTCTACACCCGTCGGAATGTCTCTGCTCCTGGCACACATCCATCTGTCACTGCGCCCCAGGTTTGTTCTGATACTCATTTCTAGTGATGGGTCTGAAGATATGTCTGTGCAACATTCATTATAGGGGATAACTCCAGGTTACAGGAAGTTGCCATTGATCTGGATTTACTTTTTGCTCTTCGAAAGCAGAAGCGATCTTGCGCCTCCTACCCTATTGCTTCTCAGGTTTCGTTTCACCAACTCACAGGGGACTTCCAGCGATTCACTATTGCTCTATCTACTGTGGACATTCCACAGAATTACCAGGAAGCCTTGATGGCCGATTGTTAGCGTCTAGCTATGGAGGAAGAGATGGTTGCATTGCGATCGCGTGGTACCTGGACCTTAGTATCTCCACCACCTGGCGTGTCTATTGTCGGTTGCAAATGGGTCTTTACTGTCAAATATCACGCAGATGGTACTCTGGATCGGTATAAAGCCAGATTAGTGGCACGGGGGTTCACACAGACTTATGGCGTGGATTACTTGGATACCTTTTCTCCAGTAGCTCGGCACTCAACCCTCCGTATCCTTCTTTCAGTGGTCGTGGTACGTGATTGGCCCCTGTTTCAGCTCGATGTCAAAAATGCCTTTTTATATGGTGATCTACATGAGGAAGTCTACATGCAGCAGCCACCTGGTTTTGCTGCTGAGGGGGAGTGTCAACAGGTATGTAGACTTCATAAGGCAATATATGGCCATAAACAAAGTCCGAGGGCGTGGTTTCATAAGTTGTCAGATCTAATTGAGAAAGAAGGGTTCAAGAGGTCAAATTCATACCTTTCACTCTTTGTGCAGAAAACAACTAGAGGTACTGTTGTCATTATGGTATATGTAGATGACATACTTGTTACAGGAGATGATATGCAGGGGGTCAAGATGGCAAAAGAATTTCTGGGCCATCATTTTGTTATCAAAGACCTTGGCACTCTAAGGTATTTCTTGGGACTGGAATTTGCAAGGAATGCTCAGCGTCTTATAATGACCCAAAGGAAATATGTTACAGACATGCTTGTTGAGACATGCATGGTTGGATGCCGACCATCTAGTACTCCAATGGACTCTAGTATGAAGCTGTATGATGATGATGATACAGAGGAGGTTGACAAAAGAGATATAGAGAAATAGTTGGAAAGCTACTTTACATTATTATTACTAGACTCGATATCACCTTTGATGTAAGTCGGGTGAGTCAGTTCATGGAGCAGCCTCGACAGGTCCATATGGATGCTATATACATGATCTTGAGATATTTAAAATCTTCTCTAGGTATAGGATTATTATTCAAGAAGGGAGCAACTCTTTCAGTATCCGCGTGTGCTGATGCGGATTATGCAGGATGTCCAAAGGACAGAAAGTCCACTTCCGGCTTTGCCGTGTTTGTGGGAAGTTCTCTTGTTTCTTGGAAAAGTAAGAAGCAAACATTGGTGGCTAGGTCAAGTGCTGAATCTGAATACAGGGCTATGGCTCAAGCAAGCACAGAAATGATGTGGGTGCGAACAGTGCTTGCAGATTTATACATCGATGTACCACTTCCCATGCAGCTACAGTGTGATAATCAGGCAACCTTGTTTAAATAATCCAGCATTCCATGAAAGAACCAAACATATTGAAGTGGATTGCCACTATACTAGAGATATGATCCAGAAGGGTTTGATTTCTACCTCTCATATCAGTTCAGGTGAACAAACAACAGACATCTTCACCAAGGCATTGCTCAGAGCACCATTTCAGAAGTGTTCGTCCAAGTTGAGCATGATTGATATCTATGCTCCAACTTGAGGGGGAGTGTTGAGATATTTCCTTGTGTTATGTACTGTTTCCATTATTTTTATTTCTCTTGTCTGTCTTATATGATTTACCCATAGACCTCTCCTCTATGTAAGAGAGCTGAGAGCCTAGGGTTCCAGGAATAAACATATCATTGTTTTCTCCTAACAATATGTGATGGGTTTACATAATCTTCATGATCAAGCATCATGTAGATGGTAGTGTTGAGTGCTACAAGGCGTGACTAGTTGTAAATGTTTACATTAAAGACATATGGTGTCGACTATTATGACACTTCCTCTCATGTTTCTAGGCTTGGTATTTGCGGTTGTAGTCTGTAGGGAATCTAGGGATGCTCCATATTTTATCTTGATGTAAAGAACATGTTTCTACATGGTGACCTACATGTGGCCCCCCCCCCCCCCCCCATGTATTATTGTTGTGTGGAGCGTTTGAGGATTTACGAGTTACATAAAGCCAAATATGAACTAAGCATAGTCATTGAGCTTGGTTTTAGAAGCTTTCAGGAATAATAACATCCTCTGATCCTTACTGCCCGAGGGGAGTGTTAGAGGATTTGCATGTTACACAAAGCCATCTATGGATTGAAGATCAATCAAAAAGCTTAGTTGTAGATGATTTTGTAGACAGTAGAATGTGAAGGTTTTACTCACTCCACTTCTGATGGTTTGCAGACAAACGTTTGGAGGTAGAGTGCCCCTTCTTGTTTAGGTATATATAATATCATCCTTGCAGAGGATGACATGTAGAGCACTATAGTATCATCATTACATAGGATGACATGTAGAGCATTTCTATGACAATGGCCTTCCGTTTAAACTATTTTGTTACCAAAGACTTTAGTGGTAAACTATATTTTTTGGGCATAGGGTTCACTAGGAACAACAGATGCCTTATCATGTGCCAATGCCGGTACATCACCAATCTATTGCTAAAGATCGGAATGTTGGGATCTTGTCCAGTTAGTGCTCCCATGTACCCCAATGTTCAGTTGTATAAAGATGATACTGGGATGTTGATGCTTGGAAATATAGAGTTCTTATGGGTACATTGTTATATCACTACTATCCCATTCGATTCTATGGTGATATTCTTGTATATAAAGGTTGTTCCTGGAAATGGATGTCTATTTCTCGTTAGCAATGCCCTAGACATTACTGTCTATGTGATGCTCATCAAGCTCATGCACATGGAAGGCCGTATCCCGATATATCGGCGATATATCGGTATCGACAAGTCACCGATATATCGCCGATATGTCCGATATCGGGTATCGACACACAAAAAAGGCGAGCTGAATCCCGATGTCGGCGATATGACGTCGATATATCGGCGATATATCGGTATCGACATGGTACCGATATCGATACCGATATCGATATGTCCTTCCATGCTCATGCATGATATCCTAAAGACATGAAGTCTACCACTTGTTTCTATGTCTTTATCCTTGTCACTTGAATAAGAATGAATCATATTATGGTTCCACATTTAGGACAATGTCCCATAGAGATGGCTTAAATTACTGCAGAAATGATGTGGGTTAGAGTTACTAACTGACCTTAGTTTTGAGCGTCTCTCCCTAGGCAAATGAGATGTGCCTACCAAGCTACCATGTTAATTGCTAATAATCCGGCACTACATGAGAGGATAAAGAATGTAGATGTCAATTTTCATTGCACCTGGGGCATGGTATCAAAGGGTATGCATTCATATCCAATGTTCCATCTTTTGAGCAAAATGCATATTATAGTTGCATTGAGAGATGTTACTATAACTTGAGCATGGTGGATTTTGGGGGGTGGGGGGAGGCAAGAGTCTTATTGTATTCTCTATTTATGCAATAAGTATTATTTTGGGCATGCCATTTATCAGGTTTGCTTTTTCCCTTAAAATGTAGTGTATTGGTGACCAATGATCTAATCAAACTGAAAACCCCAATGCTTTAAAGTAAAAATGACATCCAATGATAGCGAAGCTTATGTGACGGAGTAATTGCAAAGACTTCCAAGTCTCAAAACTAGTGTTGCAAAGACTTCCAAGTCTCAAAACTAGTGTTGCAAAAGCTATTATTTGTGGCATCTGTCGTTCAGTTGGGAGGTTACTTGAAAACAATTAAAATTTAAGCAATATTCCAATGATTGATCTTAAGTATTTTGTTAGATATTTCTGAATTATTTTGAATATAAAAATTATATTAACATGCATATCTTTATACATTTAAATATTTTTTATCATTAGTTAATGAAATCTTTAATGGTTTGGTAGTAGTGCAGTGTGCCTTACGGCGTTGTGTTAGGTAGCTGACAACCAGTAGAAAATAGTCGGATCTTTCAACATGGATTTGAGCAAGAATCCATGTAGCTGACCCTGCTTATTGTTGGAGAAGGCTTCTTCATTTTAGTTAACAAAATATCTAAATGCTTTTGGTTATTAATTAATGAGGTGAAAGTATCACTTGAGTTTCAAACAAACAGTGTGAATCTTGCTTTTACTTTATATTTAAGAAAATTTTGAAAATAAAAAAAATAAATATTATCTTGTTCATTAGTTGGCTTAGTGATTGAATAAAGTTATTATATTTGGTCATTGCCCAAAACAACTCGTGTTAGAGGTGGCTTGAACGGAGTGTGATCTTGGCATGTGATGGCAATTCCCAAGTAGTTGTTCGGGAATTGAATGAAGGCACCTCCAGCAGACTCAAGAGGTCTCAGGAATCTGCACGGAGGGTTGGGTTTTTGGAGGGGAGAAGAATCTGGATGTTCAACTTCTTAATTTGGACGTGGTACAATTGGGCCTCAAAAACATGAAAACAACCTTGGGAACACATGCGTGACTTGTGCACCCCACATAAATGCAATTGGTTCATACAAATACGCTTGAAAAATGTAGTGTAGGTCGTTGCTAAAAAACCATATATGCATGTGTTATCTTATCACATGCTACCACTTTCCCTAATTTCTGGGTGATAATATGATGTCATATGATGATACAATAATGGTCGATGGTGGATTATGGGATTTTTATGGTTTCAGAATACACTTGGTTATGAAGTTGAATTTGTATATGCGTTGGGTTCAAATAAAGCTCCAATATCTAAATTTATCTCTTTTTGAAAGGAAAAAGCATATCCACCAGAAAGGGTGCACATCCAAACACTTCATATAATTGCAAGGTTAAAAAGTACAAAGATACATAGGCATGCAACCAACATCTTTTACATGTCACGTGAGTCAACCAGAGATTTTGCATTCCTTACAACATTCTCAACATAAAAAGTCCTCTTGTTTGAACACCACATTCTACCAAACCAACCAGTGAGACCGGCATACAACATCCATCCATTCATAAGACTTTCAATGTGAAATCGAGTAGGTCAGCCCGCCACATGTACTCCAAACACGCATGGCCATCTTATACACTATAGGCCAGAATATCAGCCCGAATCATTTCTGCTAGATCCGGTATCCAGCTTCTCCACATGTTCGGTTGCATAACTTGCATGAACATATTCATGTCATGCATTGGTAAGAGGATATTTACCTCACCCTCAAACCTGATGTGATTGGCTAGAAACGAGGTTCCCAGTTCGTCGATAAAACGAGAGGACCATCAGATCCCTGTGTGACATATCTTTTGAACTTCCACCAACCACCAAGACCAGCTTCCTTGCTGCTAGAATTCCGAATCCACCTTGGAAACCAGTGACATGAGAACCGTCACAACCCCTATACCTCCGATTGAGAGGGTGGACCAGTTGGGAAAACAACCAACACAACATGATTGAATCAAAGATGTCGGATGCGGCCACTCGAGCTAGTCACCATATTGGAGGAGCCCTTCAACAGGGCATGGAGGTACAACTTTGAAGGAATAGGATCAGTCCGAGAAGCCACATCCACATCTTCAGCCGACTCTGTTGCTCTGCCCAAAACGTCGTCAGTGGCAGGAACAATGCAAAGTGATACCACTGATCGCTCGATCCGCATCTCCAATTTCATAGGCAAGGACAAGACCCGACCTTTTACTAGCACCACCAATCCCATGTCTTTTCCCAGAAGCAGTCCAGTGTTCACAATTTCTACCACCGGCCCAGTAGGGGTCGTCGTCTCTTTTATCACAACCAAAGATCTAACAAAGGATATCTTGTGGCCTTGTCTATCCAAAGTGGAGAAGGGGTCGAAACTCCATAAAATAATTCAGGATGTTACCAAAGTATCTATGATGCTGCCCCTTCTGGATCATTAGAAAGAACAGAATCCACTCCTCTGGCTAAGAGTCCACATAAATCAAGAGTTTTTTTTTGAACGAAAAAGGGTGGCATCCCAAGATGGAATCCAACTCGAATTATATCTAAAAAAATTAAAAGTAAAAGAGGGGTTACATCGAACGTAAAGAACATCATTTTACAATCTCCATAATAAACAAAGCGCTCTACAAAGTTCCGGCACACGATCCACATCCACTCCATCTGCTTGAACCCTCCGTAACCATCTTCAAGTTGTCTAGATTATCCCTCAGGATTTCTCCAATTTCCATGCCATCCAGCAGAGAGGAATTCAAATCCGTAGACATTGCAAGATGTAGCAAATCCTTAGAAATATATCCACTGCCGACAACATCCTTCACATGTTGTATGAAGGCTTTTTCTACTCATCACACACCAAGCAGACAATCTAAAGGCCTGGCACTAAAACAGATCTCCATCTTGAGCAAGCAAACCTTTTCCCACAGTGTAAGCATAAAAAATCCATTGCCGGAGCCTTGGGATCTTGCAGATGGAGTTGCGCGGGCTGCCTCCACTCTTCTCGAAGCCCACACCCAGTCCCCAACATATCTGTCCCAGTGATGTTGGCATTGTCCATCAAGAAGTTAGCCTTGCTATCTTCATTGGAAGTCCAGCCACCCCGTCAGTCTCGCGGATCTCCTGGAGACTGACCACATCTTCACTGATGCAAGGTTGCACAATCCCAAAATCCCCTCACCTCGATAAAGAGCCCTGGGGTCTCCCTGCTGGAGCAGAGATCCATCCTTGTCTCCAGCAAGAGCCCCAACACGAGGCAGCATTGAGCAATGCCACCCTCCGCCTTCCTCAAGACCATCTGCATGGGGACCCCCCAAAAGCTTCGCCACATGATGCTCATTCGAGAGCGCATGTGAAAGCCCTAGTGATGCAAAATGGCTTTTGGCGTCGACGATAAAAATTAAAATAAATTGGCGGGCGAATATCGGTGGAGAAGGAGGGGTCGAGAGGAAGAACTCGTCGGTAACGAGGGATTGAAGAAGAAGAACGCGAAGACCGCGGAGGGAGAAGGGAGAGGAAGAGGAAAAATGAGATAAACTCAATTTTGATTCATACTTGACTGACTACAACTGATGGACTACCCTCTCTTTATATAAGAGAGAGGGTTTACAAAAATAGTAAATAATCAAATTACAACTAATTTGATCCTAATTGACCTCTAACTGACTTAATTAGACTCTAATTATTTAATTGACCAATAATTATAATTAAACTCTACGAAATCAACGTTGAGATCACAGGCGATCTCAATTATTCAATTAGACCCAAAAAACGTAAATAAAATTGATAATTAACTAATTAAATAAATGTGGCCCCATAATTTGGGGTCACGCTGCATCAACTCTCCACCGCTTTCAAAAATTCGGCTCCTGACGAATTGCGTGAACTGCAAGCTTGGAGGATGATTCGGCGGCGTCAATGGTCTTCTGGAAGAACATGTGGGGGCGTGAACGGTGGAGTCCATGTGCGGGCGGGAGAGGCGTGGCCACCGTGGTTGAAAAACATATGCGGGGCGTACGATGGCGTCATCTCGATCATCGTCTTCTTCCCATGGTGCTCAAAGAATTGATGCGGCATGGAGAATATGGCCCTTGAATAATCCATGATGAAGCAATGGCACAAAGAGAGAAGAAGGGGAGATGTGTCTAAGAATTGGAGCCATGGGGTCCTTATATAGGTAAAAATCAATGCTCTAATCCTATTTGGATTAGGAAGATCCCCATAATTTTGGTTCTCAGCCCTCTTCTTTAAAAATTTTCGACACCAGGGGTAGGGGTGCAATTTTCGTACCCCTTCATTTTTGCCTCACATTTTCATTGCTTTTGTTCTGTATGCAAATAGGTTTTTTCGGAAATTGGTTTTCGCAATTTTCCCAATTCAACCTCAATTCCCTGGAATTGAGGGATTGGGTTCCCGTTCTTAAGAAGAACCCGATAGGGTTTTCTTCGGCTTATCAAGCGAGGCGGCGGCACCGGGAGTCGCGGGAGGGCGGTTGGCGAAGTCCGGTTCAGCCGCGGCGTTCCAGGCGGTGGGGGGAGCGAGGCTTAGGCGCAAGACCCGCGGATTGCTGGGTTGGGGGGCTGTGGCTCGTTCTGGGTGCCGCGCAGCAGCGCGCCAAACATGGAGGGGAAGGAGTGCGGCAAGGGCGCAGGTGGCGGCGCCGGTTGGGGAAAGGGCTCGGGGCGGAACCGGCAGTGAGGCGGAGCGCGGGGTCGCTGGTAGGGGTGCGGGGAGAAGAAAGGGGGCGGCGAGGTACGCGGGGAAGAAGGGGCGGCGGAGTAGACTCGGAGGTTGTGGGGGAAACTCGTGGAGAGAAGGGATATCGAGAGAGAGGGAGGGCTCGAAGGGGAGGGGAAGGGTGGCGGCGAAGAGGAGAGGGGAGGCTGCACGGTGGAGAGGAGGGGAGGGCAGGGGCAGTACCTGGGCGGCCTGGGGGGGTGCCGGGATGGTCGGCGACGGTGAGATAGTTGTTGCCAAAGGTGATTGCTGCTCGAATACGGACTGGGCAGCAAGCAGTTCGATTGTTTTGCCTCCTGAAACTGCCTGGACTGCGCATAAATCGTCGTTGACGGCAATATTTTCGTGATTTTCTTCGTCACAGATCTGGGCAGCGGCTTCGGTAGTGGAAGATGTTGATTTGGCCGTGATAAGAGTCTCGAAATTAGCCACCATATCTCGACATTTGGACTGGAGATCTTGACATTTGGACTGTAAATCAAATAGCAGGCCCATCACCCCCTTTGTCGTAAGCTTCGTTGAATCGTTGTTTTCGTTCCGATGAACGATGGCCCTTCGTTGCATGATGATTGCGTGAACTTTTGTATGGATCGACAGATCGTGAGGACGATCTGTAAGCCATGCTCTGATACCAATTGATGCAAAATGGCTTTTTGGCGTCGACGATAAAAATTAAAATAAATTGGCGGGCGAATATCGGTGGAGAAGAAGGAGGGGTCGAGAGGAAGAACTCGTCGGTAACGAGGGATTTGAAGAAGAAGAACGCGAAGACCGCGGAGGGAGAAGGGAGAGGAAGAGGAAAAATGAGATAAACTCAATTTTGATTCATACTTGACTGACTACAACTGATGGACTACCCTCTCTTTATATAAGAGAGAGGGTTTACAAAAATAGTAAATAATCAAATTACAACTAATTTGATCCTAATTGACCTCTAACTGACTTAATTAGACTCTAATTATTTAATTGACCAATAATTATAATTAAACTCTACGAAATCAACGTTGAGATCACAGGCGATCTCAATTATTCAATTAGACCCAAAAAACGTAAATAAAATTGATAATTAACTAATTAAATAAATGTGGCCCCATAATTTGGGGTCACGCTGCATCACCTAGCGTCACCACCTTTTCAACTCGTGAGAGCGAAGGGGTGTGCTCGTTGAGAAAAGCTCTTTCCTTCCTAAATTGATGAAATTATGAAGTTTTTTCAAAAGCACGAAGTTATAAATAGTTGAGCCTTTCCTTCCTTTGCAAACATGAACATGGTCACATTGAAATTATAGTCTTACATTGTTCAATCTCCATACTCATTGATAGTTGATGTTGAAGTCAATGCTCTCACATGTATCGTGTGGAAATAGTTGATTGGTGTGGTAATGGTAGTAGAAATAAGCTGCTAGTGCTTGCTGCCCATTATATCAGCAGTACTGTTGCCCGCTTTATCGAAGTGTTGTACTTTATGTTATCGATTTACAACTGATCCGTGTTGAAGAGATGCTCGACAAAATCTGTGTAATTTCTTCATCATTTATTGCTCAAGATGCCTGGCATATTTTTTTGGCCTAGAACTACTATATGCTATGCAGCTGCTACAATAGATGTGATAAAGTTGACTATTGTGTTTGAGTTAATTGGCTTTTACATTGATGGTTGAATGGATGTAAATGATTACCTGCACCTAAACATTACAGTTTGAAGTATTATGAGTTTAGATGTGCCATGCGGCATCTAACAATGATTCTGGCTTCTAGCAAGTGATGCAACTTCCTTGGATCTGCTTTGAATTATTTGGTCAAGGTTGTCAGTTGCCTTGATTTGTTCTATCTCAGAAGAGATGGGGATGGCCCACATGATGTGCTTGCAGTCAAGCACCTGCATTTAGTTTTCTTTCATGAGTTAGATTCTTTGTGCAACTCTTCACATATTGGAAGTTCCTTTTGCTCTTCTAGCTTGCTGATTGCAATTTATACAGTGCGTGCGATTTGTACAACATGAGTTCTGTTTAGTGATTCGGTTTTGTTCAGATGTGGGCTTCACCTGGCTATAATGGCTCCGTTTTTCTTGTTTATTTAGAGGG
Organism: Ottelia alismoides; assembly: GCA_037367405.1. Taxonomy (NCBI): domain Eukaryota; kingdom Viridiplantae; phylum Streptophyta; class Magnoliopsida; order Alismatales; family Hydrocharitaceae; genus Ottelia; species Ottelia alismoides. The sequence goes on along the minus strand of JAZKJV010008897.1, from coordinate 212,155 downwards.
AGTAGTTGTAGGGATGATTTTATGTGATTGTTTAGTTTTGCAAGTGTTGGCGCTCTTTTTTGGTGAAAAGAATTCTGAGAACTATCGTCGCTGTGACTGCTATGAATTCTTATCACCCTGTTGCTAGAATTTTTGTGTTTAAAATTCATTATATTGTGTCCATGGGGACTTTGCATCTGTCATATATAAAGGAGGTTAATAATTTGCATAACATCCTGACAATGTTACTGGATTCAGAATGTCAGGTTTCTTGCCAATTTTATCACAGAAGCGGGAATTATCATCAAAAAGAAGCAAGGTAATGTTAAAGTCTCTCTCTCTCTCTCACACACAAACACCCTTCTTTAGTTTGGAATGGAAAGTTTGACCAATCCATCATATGACATTGACTTCTCACTTTGTCTATGCAGACAGGCATCAGTGCCAAAGCTCAGAGGAAGATTGCCAGGGAAATCAAGACAGCTCGTGCTTTTGGTTTGATGCCTTTCATTTCCATGGGTACAAAGCCGTTTAGCTTTGGAAGATCAGCGAAAGAAAATGATCTAACCCTTCAATTTGTTGATTATCAAGCAAGCCAAGTTGATGACAATGGCCTCAACACAAAGGAAGATCCTGTTGTGGTGTAAAGGATCCTAGCCATAGTTAGAAGTATGTTTTTTTCATGAACATTCAGATAAAATCACAATAAATATAAGTAGAGTAACCCATTTGCCGTTATGCACTTTGGAAAATTTTAACCTGTTGACACAATATAGTCAAGAGATGATCTACATTATGTGCTTTACTTTAGGTGGAATATGTTAATTAGGCAACTACACTTTTGTTAACACTCAGAGCACTTGTAAATACATGTTTTCCGCTGATGGTTTGGTCATTTGCAAAGAAGATCAGCTGATGCACCGGTTAGGAGATGCGAGTGTTGGGATGTTGAGCGGTAAAGAGAGGGCAAGGACGACCCAAGAAGTGTTGGAAAGAAATTATACGAAGGGATCTTAGTTTTATCGATATAAGCTCGTGATTGACCCAAGATAGATCTGAATGGAGGCGAAGAATCCATGTAGCCGACCCTACTTAATTGTGAGAAAAGGCTTTGTTGTTGTTGTTGATAGCTTCTCGATGATTTCATAGTTCACTTGCCTTTGCATTGTCAACAGAATATGTCTAATACACATTTAAATGAATTAAACCATGACACAATTACATCATTTGCAAGGGGGTACATGATAAGCCAAGGAAAATTTCAGTTGTTACGAGACTTGGGGAGTAAGATATAGTATCTATTCTTGGAAATCGTTAACTTTTGAAGATGTTTATTGGTATGCTCCTGTATAATTATTTACTTTATTTCCTAATTCGTGCAGTTTGTATTTACATCAGGATCCTCATGGAAGTTTCTCATTTCTCACCCAGCCTTGTGTGGATGCCAGATAATATCCCCTTCTCGACAGGACTTTATTTCATGATCAGCTGTCTTAGAATAACATGCTCACTTCATGATTATGTCATTCATTATATATTTGCCTATCATATTCATCCCTTCTCTTCCATATCCAACGAACAAGAATGAGGAGTAAACCTCGTTTATTCCTTATTCTTTTTTTACTCATGGGTTCAATATTGAGTGGCATGGTGAAAGTCGGACCGAGGCACATGGCCTTCACCAAAGTGGTGAGCAACATGACTTTGAAATAAAAAATTTAGCATATGATCAATGTCGTTTTGAGAGAAAAACTGTGTATATGATATTACACTCAGGGTTGAAAGAAAGGAAAATTATAAAATGAACGGAGAGCTAATGCCAAAATCTTCAAGGTTCTCCTCACCTTCTAGTCTCCATCACATCATGAAATGAAATAGTTTTTGTGAAGGGAGGTGGTGGACTTTGTCCTCATACCACCTCTCTCCATTCTAGCTGCAAAGAACTCTTTGAGATCAAACTCTTTTAGAACCAAATAATCATATGACTGGGATCTCTTCTCCCAATTCCTTCTTAGTCTATGCACCATTGATGATACCACGTTTTTCCTTCTTACTATCTAGCTACTTGACTGCACTTTTTATCTCACAACCCAATCATCACTAATCTATAGGTTAGTGTTCTTTGTCTTTGGCTTTTTTTATTGAGCAGTGCTTGATTTGTTTCTTACAAACAATTAACACCTCCACATCAGATAAAGAACTGTTGTATTCCGCACTAATTTACCTTCCTTATTCTCCTTAAGTGAACCCACTCCATTCCTCTTTTTTAGCAGCTTCTTCTCCAACTCTTCGAAATAGTTCTCTGATATGAGGACAGTTCAGGTTTTCTGAACACTCTCCTTACAGTGCTTCTGAATGTGGCAGAATCCGATTGATTCGAAGAGCTCCAGAGAGCTCTACATAGGCTTCTTTTTCATCTCCCATGCTCCTCATTCCTTCATCTCATTCTTTCTCAGCGACATTGCTATTCCTATGCCAGTTTCAGATCTTGAATGAGTAGATTGTCTTATAAGCTTGGTTCCCTTTTTCTCTTCCCTTTCTTGCTCTTTTTTGAATCGTACCCAATATCTTCCTGGTGCTGCTGATTATCAACTTCCTTTCTCAAACGGACACAATTCCTTCCTATTGTCTTTGCTATTTCCTCTGCATGTATTACCGATTCGTTGAGGAAACATCAGAGAAAGGCTCAAGTTGTGGATACTTGGGGAAAACAATAGCTCACGTACCTTCTCACAAGAACCATCATTTTATTAATAAAGCATCAAGAAAAGCCTCTAATTATTTCTTCATTCATTGCATCCACAAATTTTTCTTTGGCAATTGTTGTAAGGTAGAGGTATGGCAGGCTTTTGTTTCTGCTTCTAGTTCCCCTTCCAATGTGTCTGCCTACTGTCATCCATTGGTTGATCACGCTCCCTGTGATGGCTGCGGTTACTAGAAAAAAATGGTTGTGAAACCAACTATTGTGCCATAATTTCTTTTGAGAAGACTATTGTGCCAGAATTGGTTTTTCAGTCTGTTCTCGAGCCCATGGACCCATTTAGCATCTTCAACAATTTCCAAAGCATTCATGAAGGGTTTTTGAATACTGATATCCCATTCAAATAAATAGAAAGTGAAGATTCAAAGAAATAAGTATAAGCATATGGGCGCCGCCTTTGCCCATACCAAATCCCGAAACAGGAGTGGACGTTTCACCGATCTTGTGGGCGCTGCATTCGCTGCTCAGTTTCGGTTTTGGGATGCCTCATACGCTCGGTGCAAAAATTCTCATTGCCACCACTATCTTCCAAAGACTCAGCCTTAAGGATGCAAATGGACGGATACAAATATAAGTATTATTGTATCCTTATCCATTTTTGAATACGAATACGGATATGGATATTGACGGATATTAAAACTATTTTACCATATTTTTAAAAAACATTTATGGATGTAAAACTTATACTTTAATGTTAAAAATACTCTATAGAACCGACTTAAATATATACAAATTGGATGGAAACACATAATATAAATTTATTAAATGTATTTGTATCATAAAAATTATACAAATATGTTAAAAGAAGATCTATAATTATGTTATATTGGGTTAAAAATAAATATACGACTATTTATATAAAAAAATGGATATACGGATATAGATACGGATATTTGGAGATATCAAAACGATATCCTTATCCGTATCCATCTTAAAATAGATACGGATATGGATGTCAAAATCAGCATAAGACTAATACGATGACGTATCGGAAACAGATATATCCGCAATCATTTGCATCCCTAGTCAGGAGGTCCTAGGCAGAATTACTGTTTGGAAACCCGATTGGCATTCAGCCCCTGGAGCCGAAGCTTAATGACCTGATTAACTATTCGGATCATCAATGCCTGAGCAATTTGGATCTGTTTGGGGCCCAGACTATACCCGATTGGGGAGTTTACTCTTCTCAGTTCAGAACCTTCGAACAAGGAGTGCTGGGCTATCGGAAGATTGGGTGATTGTGAATAGGAGGAGCCATTTGGGATGAGAGCGGAGAACAGTAACATCAACTCAGGGGTTTCGAAGACTCCTTTTGCAGCTGAAGGCTATCCAACCTTCGTCTCTCGGTGGAGGCTCGATTTAAACCAGGCGATAAGAAGCCTGGAGGATTCTTTGGTGAACAACTGTTGGGAGATGGGGGTCTCCTATCAGCATCCTCTCATCTCTCTGATATAGCGAGCAGTGAAGATAAAAAGGGGAAAAGATATAGAAGTTGAAAGAGATCGAACTATAGTCTTAGAAAGTAAGAATGTTTCTGATCACAATGCGATGGCGGCACAAAGCACGGGTGCGATTGCCATCTCGTGAACTTCCAAAGTTCCTAAATGAAGATTTTAACCCGGAACGTAAGAGGTTTGGGCGACCTGGAGAAGCGGAGCTCGATCAGAGCTTGGATAAACGAATGGGAATGTGATGTGTTATTACATGAGACAAAGATCTCGTCTTGCTCTCAGTTTTTTGAAAATCAATGAACTGTGGCTCCATTTTTGATTTCCGATCACTAGATGCAGTTGGAACTTTGGGTGGCTTGATGGTTGCTTGGAGGAAGAATTCTCTCGCTCTCTTGTCTACGTTAACTGTTCTTCTAGAGATTGTTGGGAGAGACTTGAAGTTGGCTCTTTTTTGTAGCTATGGTCCTTGCGCTCATTTCATTAGATCCGAATTGTAGGATTCGCAGCGTGAGAAGCACCTTTCCCGATGTTGCTGGTTGGTCGATGGAGATTTCAATGTTACCTTACTTTCCTCGGATCACCCACGTCCGAGGGGAGGGCAAGACCTTGGGTCGATTGAGTTTGTTGATTTTATTGAGGAACTCTAGCTTAAAGTGTTTGATCCCTCAGATACTAGGTACACTTTGAGAAATTCAGGTTCACAATCATGAACTGATCGATTTTTAGTGTCTGCAGAGTTTTTAGAAGCCTTTTCACTGTCTACCTCGTCCTCCAAACCTTGATCAAGATCTGATCACAAGTTGTTGGTTTGGGATTTTGGAGACGCTTCCCCACGTAGAGTTTTTTTCGTATTTGAATGCACTTGGCTCCTTGAAGAGGGGTTCAGAGATCTGGTCACAACTTTCTGGTCTTTGGGCTGTTGTCTCTAGTTCTTCAATATCACATTTGGCACAAAAGCTGGTGTCTTTACTAGTGAGACTTTGCTCTTGCAAACAGGAGGTCCGAGAAGCTAGGTGGGCAGTTCGCGCGAAGGCAGAGGCAGAGGTGAACCATCTAGATAGACTGGAGGACCGAAGATCTGTAGAAGAAGAGCTCAATGTTAGCATGATGACACAGAGAGTCATCGTGGTGGAAGACAAAAAGAGAGTAACAGAATGGAAGCATTGCTCTCAGAACTTGGGGCTCAAAGAGGGGGATGCAAACACAACTTATTTCCATTGAATAACCAGAGGATTCATTCTGTCCAGATTAATGAGAGAAGTATAGAGGGGGATAAGGATATGGGGCATACCGTAGTTGATCATTTCTTTGTTTTTTTAGAAGAGATGATTCTCGGACTTGGAGTTGGACATGCCAAGGTGCATCGATCCTATCTGAATAACATGCTAGTAACCTGATCCATGGATTCACAACAGAGGAGGTGAAGGTAGCGGTCTGGAACCTCAATGCGGATGGTGCACCAAGTCTAGATAGTTTCCTGTTTTTTTCTTTCGTGAGTTCTGATCAGTCGTTGACTCGTTGGGACTAATGTCGTTAACGTGGTGAAGGAGTTTGCAACAGAAAATGCAGGGTTTGAAAAACTAAACAATGCGCTCATTTTCTTGCTACCTAAGAAGGAGCCTTCCGAGAGAATATATGACAACCGCCTAATTGCACTTTTAAATGCTATTTATTTGATAGTGGCGAAGGTCCTGGAAATGAGATTGAATAGGGTTCTGGATCTTATTATTTCACAGCTCCAATCATCATTCATTCCTGGAAGGCAAATTGCGGATAGTTTGGCTGTGGCGACAGTGATTATAACAGAATGGAAAAGGAGAAAAATGAGGGGAGTGCTTTAGAAAGTGAACTTCTCAAAAGCTTACGACACAATTGATTTGTGCTTTTTATGAATGGCAATGTCTAGACGTGGCTTCCCAGACTTATGGTTCTCTTGGATGAAATGATGCATCACCACATCATCTTTTTCTATCCTAATTAATGAGCGGTCTGAAGGAGGTTTTCTCCAGCCAACGAGGAGTCAGGAAGGGATGTCCTCTTGTACCTGTGATTTTGTGATTGTTGATGTATTACCATGTATGGTGGAACAAGTGATGGAAAATGATCTCACATCTGATTACAAATTGAATGGGAACTCTATTCAAGTATTGCAATATGCAGACAATACTATTTTCTTCTCAGAGAGGAACAAGGAGAAGGCTAAAGGTAGGGCAACCACGGTGGATTTTTTTTGCGAACTGGATTTGAGCTTGAACCATGGAAAATCAAAGGCTATCCCCTTTGGCTTGCTAGCTAACAAAGCGTTTGAGTGGTCTGACGAGTTAGGAACAACTAGTAGTTCTCTCCCAATCCGCTATTTGGGCTTGCCCCTCTCTTTGTTAAGTTGAAGTTGTTTGACTGGTTGCCGATCATTGAGAAGGTGGAGAGAAGGTTATCAGGCTGGAAGGTTGCTATTTTATCTCGCGGTGGTCAGTTAGTCCTGTTGCAGGACATTCTCTCTGCTATCCTCGTATTTTATGTCTTCCAGACTTCTCTCAGTTGCCATCAAACGATGTCTCAAAAGGATCATGCAACATTTCATCTGGGATAAGAATGGACAGGAGGGGTCGGGTCATCTCGTGGATTGGGAGATGATTACTCTTCCCAAATCGGAGGGAGGTCTTGTGATTACTCGTTTATACTCTATGAATGAGGCTCTTCTTCTCAAGTGGATGAGTAGGATTTGTGGTAGAAGTGAAGATTTATGTTGTTGCCTAGTCCGCAATATTTATAACATTGAGACTCATGACAATTTAACACAACACATACACTACATGTATTCGACATTTTTGAAAGGAGTAACCGAAGTGATGCCTCGTTTTCAGGGCCTGTTCAGACCGGTGCTTGGTGATGGTTCTTATTTTGCTTTCTAGACTGATAATTGGACATGTGATGGGATTTTTTCTTTACGATACCCCCACCTGTTTGTTCTGGATGCTGATCGTAATGCAAGGATATTGGATTGCTGGGTTGATGAATTTTGGATGCCTTCGTTCTTGTCAGTATTTTCTGATCAACGACTATAATAATATCGTCAACTTCTAGATTAGCTTAGACAGGAGTGCCCGTGTGTGATTACAGGATATGGAAGGGCAGAAATTTCTTGGTGAAACGTGCATCATAACTGTTACAAGGCCTCCACCGCCTTGGACGAACGTCATGGTTCATGACTGCAAGTTTATTTGGGACCTCAAACTGCCAAACATAATTGGTTTTTTATGTGGTTAATGCACAAAAGTCGGATTATGAGAAGGGACCATTATGAAAGAATACTATCGGTCGTCTCCAATAGATGTGACCGAAACAGTGGAACATCTCTTTTTCTAGCACACGACGACATCTACCATTTGGGAAGAGATTGGGGTATTTGGCTGAATTTTTGAAGCTTGGAATCGTTTTGGGAATCCTTATTTCGGGAACATCTTCCCAGGAAAGAGCTCTTGTTGCCTATGGTTACCTTGTGGGCAATTTGGATGGCTTGCAATGGGACTATTTTTTCTTCTCGGCGATTTTGTTCCGAAAATGTACTCTTCCATGCTAGATTTCTTCTAAATTCCTGGGTATTGTGTCTCTGTAATGCTTTTTAATCTTTAATAAATCAGGGTGAACACAATAGCGTGTTTCCCCCTCTTTGGTTTTTAAAAAAGTATAAGCATATGAATATCAGCTCAAACTAGGGATTGAAAACATAGCTTTCGTGTGCACTTCCTTTATCCCTTGCCGAAAACCGCAACTCATTTGTACCTGTCTATAAAGTCCAGCTTCACGAACTTCAGATTCCTTTTCAAGCAATGAATGTTCAAACAAGTAAAAGAATTAATCATAAGTAGATAGAGGGAAACAACTTAGCTTTTATGCACATATCAAAAAGATGTGCGCACATCCACAAGAAAAGACATGGCTTCTCTTTCTCTTTTTGTACACGTTTTCCTTTGGGCTTGACCTGAACCTTCCTCGTTAAAGTTACAAAGTAAGTTTGCATTTTTATTATTGTCGCTCTTTGTATGTCTATGGTCCATAGGTCAACATTCAGATTCATAGAAAAGATTATATATTTAATTTAAAGCAAAGGACCGTCCACATAGGATTAAATAGTAAAAAAGGCAAGGTCTTGATCAACTGACTCCAAATTTAACAAATCAAAGTCAACGGAGAGAAGAAGGAATTAGGGATATTTACACCTATAACCATGAGTAATTTTGTAATTAACTCAGAAATCCTTTATAATCACGAATTCAGACCCTGAATAAATACTTCGTTTTACACCCATAACCTTCCGCATATAGTTCATTAACTCAACCATACGAGTGAGTTAATCTAACCGATCCACGATCTAACAACCAAGATTAACCAAAAGGAAAAAAAGAAAAGATAACAACTTACAGCCATCGCGGGGCGATCGGATTGCGGGGGGGGGGGGGGGGGGGGTTGCACTGTCGGAGAGGGTCGGGGGTGGTAGGGGGCCTTGACGATGGTGGAGGTTGCAGGGAGCTTGCAGGGAAGGGCTTCCAAGCAGGGACTTTGGGTTGGGGTGGGGGGGGGGCTTCCAAGCAGGAGACGGTGGGTCGATGAAGGAGGGGGGAGATGATGGGTCAGTGGTTCCGGGGGGGGGGGGGGGTGGGGGGCTTCCAGGCCAACAGGTAGAGGCTGTAGGGAGGCTCGGGGCTTAAAGGCGGGGTTGTTGGCCGGGGGCTTCACTGACGGTGAGGTTGCCGACTGGAGGGTGGGTGGGCCGGGGAAGGCGGGGGGCTTGCATGCAGAAGAGGAGGGGGAGGTGTCGGCGAGGGGAGGATGAGGTGGCCAGAAGGAAGGGGAGGTCAGCAAAGGACATCGACGGGGGTGGGGGTTGCATGTCGGGAGGTCGGCGAGGGTTGCGGGGGGGGGGGGGGTGTTGTGTGCAGGCGATTGTGGTGGCGGGGGGCTTGCAGGAAGGGGAGGTGTCAGTGACGCGATGAAGGTGAGGAGGAGGGTGATCGAGGGTCGACGGAGGACGTTGACTGGGGTGGTGGTGGGGGGGGGGGGGAGGGAGGGTGAGGAGGAGGAGGTCGGCGGGGGTTGTTGATTGTAGGAAGAAGGGGAGTGACCATTCCTAAATAATAGAAACTTAAAGGGTATAAAATGTAAAATACCTGACAGATAACGTCATAGTTAACAGAAATTTGGATGGAACTTAACATGGGGTCATGAATGTAAGAGTTAATCACTATTCAGGATCCTGGGTGTAATTCATGATTATAGAGGGTTTCTGGGGTAATTACGAAATCACTCAAGGTTATGGATCAAGGAATTATTGGAGGAGAAGTAAACGCCAAAATCCAATTCTTTAAGCTGGAAATTTCCTTCTGAACTTCCTAACGCATTAAAGTGTTGACATTTCCGAGAGTCTATCTTTTAGATCCACAAAATGAAAATTATCTAGTCCCGGCCAACGGGTTGGGAACTCGCTCACCTAGTCCATCAACTTGCTCATGGGTTGGGTTTGAGGTAGGAGATTTGAGTATGGGCCGATCCATCCTGGCCAGCAAAAAATAAAAAAAATATAAATATAACCTGAGTAATACATGTATTAACATAGTACACTTCAAATTTTTAATATGTGACACTATTTTTAAATAAAATTTAATATTTTACATGTCAGGTAACATGTAAACTACTTATATTTGTTATATAAAGTATAAATGGTATTAATAAAATTATTTATGCATATTAAATACCATTAAAGAATCAATGGAAAAAGAACGAAACGGGCTATATATCGACCCATGACAGGCTTTGGTCAGAAGTTTTTAAACCTCATCCCGTTCGGTCTAGCCCATCAGCTGGCTCGACATGGATTTTGGCCTATCAAAGTCAAATTATTGAAGTGAATTAATAAAGTCACGTTATTAAAGTCCGAAAGAAATATGTTAAGGGGAGCTCAAAATAAAAGTCAAATCATTAAAATATAACTTATCTACTTCTCACATTCATTATGAAATTGAATTCTTTAATTCGCAGAGCTATTTCCAAGCAGCCACAAAAATGCTCCTTAATTCTTTGAAGTGTTATTTATCTTGGTGCAATTCCCAATTGATTAGAAGCCTAACTATCAAGATAAAGAACCAATGATGTGTTATGTTAACAAGATATTCCTAATCTCGTCATCAATGGGAGGAATGAAGTGAGAAATTTCTACTATAAGGACCAAATTGTTTTAGCTTTATTTATCTAATGTCTGGTGTTATTTTGGTTGTCAGTATTTGTTGGATTTCATTGGTTGTGCAATCGGGAGCGTATACTAAGATATTTTTTTTTATAAAAATATCCACGTGAACTTAAAAATTCACATAAATATCGCTATAAATATTGTATTGACAAAAAGATTCTTACAAAATTAGTTATTACACGGAATTCCACATTGTATTGATAATACCTTTAAATCTAAAATTTCTAAATGAACAATTTTATACGATGCCTTAGGTGTGAGGACACTAACAAATATATAATATATGTATAAATCCTTTATCATATATGTTATACATATTTTGGCATGACTATTTGTTTTCGTTTTAAAATGGTTACATAGACAAATATGGCTGCAAACAAATGAATAATGATAGAGATATATGTGTTACAACATACCTTTTTATAATCTAGATAAAACTACTAAAACAAACATCTTGTGAATAATACGAATATGGAAACGGATAATCTTAATTTGGATAATAAATGGGTGCGGATTTCCTAGGGATATTAAATGTCTCCAACAATTATATTCAGAAGAAATATTTTTGCAAAGTTTAAGTTAATATTTAACTGCATCAAAATTACATAAAGTATAAATACAGTAAATTGAAAAAGAGAAGTAATATTCTAACTTATAACTTGTATAATAAATAATTAAAAATTAAAAGCATAACTCTTCTTTCAGCATTTGAAAATAATTCCAAATGCAACATTCAACTTGAAACCATGTAACATAATGAAATATATGTTTACATATATTAATGTATGTGTGTATTTGGTATCATATGGATACCTATATTATAGAATCTGTCTTGTATATGCACAGTGAAATATCCATATAGATGTCCATATTCTTAAATATATGTAATTCCGAAGAATATATCCATGTTCATACATATTTCTACATTACCGAAATAGATATCCATATTCATTTAGATATAATCCATATGAATATCGGCATTATTAGATACAGTAAATTATGTAATCGTATTTATTTTCATATCTTAAAAAATAAAAAATGTAAAAATGATATCGGTATCCATATCCATATCTGTATCCGTAAAGAAATAAAGACTCACTTTCTTATCTATATTAATATATATCCACCAAAATATAATAGATATCTATATCCAATTAAAACATTACGATGGAGGAAAGATACTATATACTAGTATATATTCGCTTGTGTATATCCTGTAAATGTTAGCAATTGATTATTGTATTTAGATCTTATATATTGAGTTTTTATTATGATATGGGGTGGGGGAGTGATTATATACAACATTTTGGTAGTAAATTTGCATTTATATTATATATGTTTATGCAGTGAGACATACATATCAAATATTAGTTGGGGACATGGAGCCGCCCCCATTATTTCACATTAAAATCATATTTATAAATATTAATATGTCGCACGATTTTACAAGTGAAATTCAATGATATATATATATATTTATCTTACTTCCAATAACTATAAAATTAACAAAAAGTTTTTTAAGAATCTAATGATAAATAAGTGCTACAAAATAGAGAAACACCAATGATCACATGAAATGAGTATGAATTCGTACTTAATCAAAAAATGTAAATGAGGCAACGAACTTCCATATATTTGCTATAGCATGGAGTTACCGATTTTTTTAAATAAAAAGAATCGTTTTTATTTTTCCAATGGTCAATCGTTGTGGTATCTAGTCGATTTGATCACTTCTATATTTATCTTATTTTTAATATAGATATTTTATTTCTTAAATCAGGACATATTACAAAGAAACAAGAAACTGTTGGGAGACGGGCAACAAGCTGCGCCGTCAATCCCTTTTGGATGGCAAATCCAATTCTTCGGAACACAACACCCATAGACTTGGGAACCATAATATTGCTATGCATAATTTTCTGGACCCTCTTAAGGAGCTCTACAGCTTCAGACGCCAAAAATCCAAAGGTATCAAACCCGAAAGGGATGAAGACAAGTTGATTGTCAATACAAGCCTTCTCATGTTTAGCATATCATAGAGGACATCTCTGACAAGATCATGTCTATATTTAAAACTTGAGAGTTCACGACAATGAACAACATGCTCCCAAGGCAAGATTTGTGGCATACTAGGCATGCCTTATCTGCTGGGAATAGAAGAATCATAAGGCGACATCTAAAAATGTTACGATATTTAATAGGTGACGTATGCATTATGGATATTCAAACTAAATTCCAACTCAATTAAAGTGGTACACTTGCACGGAGAGGGGCTCTAGTGGTGCTTCTACTGCGAGACGTGCTGACTTCTCCCTCTACCTCCAATGCGCTTACGGACCCGAAGCAACATGTACCCCAGATAAATGATATGCATCAACCACCAAAGAAGCTCACTCTCGAGATCGTAAAGACTGCGATAGAATCCTACTGGTGCAAGTGCGCAGAGGAGGGGAAGGGCACGTGCTATCGGCGGGAAGACTGTGATATGGAGCCGCAGCCGAGATGCGCCACCAAGGGGAACCGGTGGCCCACGAGCATCGTCCGCAAGGATCATGAGCATGAGCTAGTGAAGTCAAGGTCGGATAAACACTATTGCATTAGGTGTTGGGTTGAAGGAAGATGTGTTGTTTCCGCTGCGTGGACTATGGCTTTGGACTTCATCCCCGGTGTCCAACTGAGGACGAGGTGGAGGGTCCTGGATCATGGGTGGAGGAGATGGTGTATCTCAGAAAGAAGGAAGAGGTGTTGCAGAAGTTGCAGCAAGAATCAACGTAATGGCAACTGGTGATAAGAGGAGATGCACAGGAAGATTATGATGGTGATAACAGTGTTGCCTATAACAAGAGGGGGTTGCTGCTAAAACGCGCGGAGGAAAGCATGCAGATGGAGTCCGCCGAACAGATGAGGTCCCACATCGAGAGCTGTCAATGCGGCGTTGCAAACGGCGGATACCATGGAAACTCCTCTTGAGATAAGACGGGATGCACCATTTATGGCTACGGTTATTAATGAGGAGAAGATTGTCTCCTATAGGAAGGGCTACAACACATTCTGCTCCACATTCTGGAGCCGCTCGATCTCGATGGATGTTTCCCACAAATCCATACTTTTTGGGGGTCCGAATCATACGAATTGTGAGAACTGCTCCATCAAGATCGAGCGGTTCCCGAGCGTGCAACAAAGTCTGCTGCATGCCTTGCTACAACAGACGATCCTTCTCCTATTACTGAAATACTAAAAGGATGGAATTTAGGTGTATTGTGTACCGTCGATGCAGTGACTGTTGGATGCAGTTCCTAATAGTTTCGAGTCTAGCTAACGTGTCAATGCTTAAAATGGGGCGACCCTCTTCAAGAGCTAACTTGGCTCTTCCCTCATATTTTCTTCATTTTATTTTTATTTTTGATAAATATTTATGTGGATTGTCATAATTATATCTCTATATTATGTCATTCAAGTCTCGTATGAAATATAAACTCCTACAACCTCCATTCAGACGGGGTCGATTTCAACAATTCTGTGACTGTTACAAAATAATTGTTTACGTGGAGGTCGTAGAAGTCTTTGTTTCTCACGAAACTTGAATTGAATAATATAGAGATATACTAATGATTTTTCACATATTCGATTTTTAAAAAAAAAAGGACGACAGAGCCAAGTTATCTCCTCCAATGGGGCAAACCTATTTCTCCCATATATATGTATAGGGAAAAATGGGGCTGCCCCTTATGGGGAGCTAACTTAGCTCCCCCACCCCATTGTCCTATTTTTTTATTTTTTTGAAAATTTCTGATGTGAATATTCATCAATATATTCCTATATTATGCTATTAAAATTTTTTGTGAAACAGAGACTTCTACGACCTCCATCTAGACATGCATTTTTCAGCGGATGCAGAATTTTTGAATGGATGTCATAGAAGTTTCAGTTTCGCATGAAATTTGAATGACATATATATGGATATAATGATGAATATTCACAGAAGAAATTTTCAAAAAATAATAAAAAATGGAAAAAAATGGGGTGGGGGGGAGCTAACTAGGAGGCATCCCTATTTAACCCATATATGTGTGTGTGTGCGCGCACGTATATGTATATGTATATGGGGGAAATGAGCATGCTCTGCGGGAGCATGTAACTTACATGCTCCTACCTTTTTTTCTCCGTATTTTTTTTATTTTTCTGAAATGAAACTTTGTGGAATTTAGATCACAATATGTCATTATGTTGTCATTCAAAATTTGACTTAATTCGAGCCTTCTACTTCTATCCCTTCCATCAAGACTGCCAAATTTTAACAGTAATAGGACTGCTGAAATCGACCCCCTTCAGATGGAAGCGCTAGGAATGTCTGTTTTACATGAAATTTGAAACATATATTCTACTTATTATTTTAAGTAAATTCTCTCAGGTTTTATTTAAAAAAATAAAAAAATTTACGAAAAGAAATGTGGGAGAATATTCTTATATGCTCCAAGGAAGCATACTCATTTAACCATATATGTATGTATGTATGCATGCATGTATGTGGAGACCTTTCAAATGAGGTGGGTCTTTTCTAAGATTGTAAGTCCGATGTCAATTTGTTACAATTTTGTAAAATATAAACTACACATTGTAAAAAAATGATTTTGTAAAATATAATATTAAAATTTAAATTAATATTTTCATCCAATATAATAACATTTTCATAATTTTATTTCACTATACATGTTGTGTTACTTTTATTATTAAATTTATGAAGTAAGAAATTGTAAAATAAATTAGAAAGATGCTTAAATTGACAGTGACTCACCATTATTATATGGTGAGACCCTATCTTTAGGGATGACTATCGAGCCACCAACGAGCCGAGCCAGCCCCTGGCTTGGGCTCGGGCTCAATAAGCCCGGCCAGGCTCGGGCTCGAGCTCGATGAGCTTGAGCCCTTATCGAGCTGGCTTGGGCTTGATAAGGCTCGAGCCAAGCCCCTTATCAAGCCGAGCCCTTATCGAGCTTGGTCTGGGCTCGAGCCCAAGGTAAGTTCGTTAAGGAAAATGTGTACTTTTTGGTGGAAAAGTGTTTTGCACAGGTTCGAACTCAAGACATACTCTATCTAACACTTCCTTCCTAACTAATAGGCCACTGTCCTAGTTTTGTATAAAATATTAATTATTATATATATTGTAACATTCTATTTGCATAGAAAAATTCTAATTTTCTAATGCATGGACGTGGGGCAAATGTGTGGACGGGAATGGGAATTTGAGAATTGGGTAATGACTCGTGACTCTGGGAGAGGCAAAGTTAGTGGAGGAAAAATTGTGGAGGGATACTTTTATTTTATTTGTATTATATATAAATATTATATATATATATTTCTTATCAAGCCCCTTATTGAGTTATCGAGCCGAGCGAGGCTCGGCTCGGGCTCAGCTCGTTAAGCTATCGAGCCCTAAATTTTGGCTCAGGCTCGACTCAATAGTCTAATGAGACAGGCTCACGAGCCCTTATCAAGCCAAGCCCGAGCCTGCCTCATTGAGCTGTGACTCAATAGCCAACCCCACCCACCTCATTTAAAGTCTCTCTCTACACACACATGGATTTAATGGGGCTGCTCGCCACCTATTTTCTGCATTTTTTTTATTTTTTTGAAAAATATCACCTTGTATATTCATCTATATACCCCTCCTACATGTCATTTCAATTTCATCAGAAACATAGACTTCTATGCCCTCCATCTAAAACATGTAATTTTAATTGTCTTAGAACTGTTGTAATCATACCTGATCTAGATGGAGTGCATGGGAGTCTTTTTTCTGATGAAATTCGAATGACATATAGGAGGGATATAAGAATGAATATGCATGGTTCTATTTTTCAAAAAAATAAAAAATACCGAAAATAGTGCGGGACAGCCCCATTAATCTATATATAAATATGTGGGTTATACAGGGCTGCCCCCACCATATTTTGCAGCATTTTTTATTTTGTTTTCAAGATATCACCATGTATATTCATCTATGCATCCTCCTATATGTCATTCAATTTTCATCAGAAACAAAGACTCCTATGCCATCCACTTAGAACATGTCGATTACAGCAATGTTTAGACCATTAAAATTACCTGTTCTAGATGGAGGGCATATACGTCTCTGTTTCTGATGAAATTCGAATGACATATATGAGGGATATATATATATATATGAATATATATGGTGATATTTTTCAAAAAAATAAAAAAATGCTCCAAAATGGATTGATCTAGCTGTCACACCCCCAAATTCCGTGATCGAGAATGATCGTGCAGACCCGGTAGCGGATGCTCGAGAATGATCGATGGAGCTGGACTTCAGGAGGAGTCCAAAAATGTGTGGATATCAGGGAGGTTATCCACGGGAGTCTGGAGGCTCCACCGTACGTTACAAGGGAGAAGCGTCACACAGGACACTGGCTCGGTAGCAGAGTGTCGTGAAGCTTGTAGCAGTGCGAGCACAGCGAGTACAGTCAGCAGTGCAAGACATGATAGTGGATGCACGTAGTCATACATACGCGAGCGCAAAAGGGCAGTACGTAATGAAGCAGTACGCATCGAGGAGCTACGCCGTACGGTCACAGAGGTGTACGCACGAAGGCGCACAGTATCGGTATTGATACGTGGCGGTCCAAAGAGGCATAAAGCGTTGCAGATGCTGAGTACGAGCATTGTCGAGCATGCTCAGTCGTAAACGTACGGGAGTGGTCTGGAGGCCACGACAGCGAAGTTCTTGAGGACTTCCCCTTAGCATGGAGAACGCTAAGGAGGGGTTTACCGCATGAGGGTCTGGAGGCCGCGGGTTCCCTTTGGCACAAGACTAAGTGTTCGGTGGCACTTGGTGAATTATGGCAAAGCTGCATCAACAAGCATTGGAGCGCGAGTGTGCCGATGACTGGGCGGTTGAGTGGGCGTCAACCGTGTAGGAAGACGAAAGGACAACAAGGGAGTCGAAGAGACGAGCAGAAGAAGAGTTGTTGAGGAACAGGAAGGGTTGCCGAAGAACTCGAAGGGTCTCTTGTGTCTTTATGTATCATTATTGTAGATGTAATAATGAGTGTCCCTTGGGTTGCCTTGAGTCTTATATATAAGGAGAGGTGGTGGCTCATTTGTAAACAACACAACACAAAATAGAGTGTGTCACCCCACTCCTAGAGAGTTCCCTTTCTAATAAAGAGAAGAGCTTTGTGCCCGTGCTCGTGTGATTGCTTGGTTGGGTTCTTGAGCGTTCTTGAGCGTGTTCTTGAGAGTGTTCCTGAACGATCCGGAGTTCGTGCTCGTGTTTGTGTTGGAAGCGTCGGTACGCTAGCAAGCAAGAGTGCGAGAAGAGTTGGAGCGCGTCCGTGACCGTTCTACTCGGGGAGGCTGGTTAGCTACGGGTTAGCTAATGCCGCACAAGATCGGTCGAAATCGATAGCAGGATTTTGACCCTGTGGCAGTTGGTATCAGAGCACGGTTCGTGATACAATTCGTTGGTGCGAATTGGTATCAGACTAAGGAGCAGATCACAGATCTTGGTTGGTGCCAAGAAGCGGGCAAAGCTACGAGCGACTGTTGGAGCAGTCGATCGCGGGAACAAGGATACTTGTCGGTGCAAGTACATCTTCAATCAACGGAGCGAAGATGGTGGGTGTTACCGATCGCGTAGCAGCACTGGAGCAGGCGATGGCCGAAGTGGAGTCCACCATTGGGACTCATGCCCATCGCATCGCCGTCTTGGAGGATCGTTCTTCAGAAGGATCGGATGTTGGGGACGAGACCCAACGCTCAGCGAAGCAGATCCAATCCTTGGAGGACAGATTGAAGACGTTCAACACGATGATGGAGGATCTTCGGAGTGAGATCTCCCTCACCAAGAAGGCGTTGGCGAACAGCGGAGGCTCCACGGAGGTGCAGCGACGCAAGGTACCTGAGCCCAAATTCTTCACAGATACGCGGAGTGCCAAGGATTTGGAGAACTTCCTATGGGATATGGAAGTTTACTTCGACGCTACCAAGACAACGGAAGCCGAGAAGGTCGGTTTGGCATCGATGTACATGTCGAGCGATGCCAAGCTATGGTGGAGGAGCCGTGCAGCAGACGAGGCAAGACCGAAGATATCCAGATGGGATGATCTAGTCGCGGAACTGAAGGAGCAGTCCCTGCCGAAGAACACTGCGTGGATTGCACGGGAGGCTCTTCGACGCCTGAAGCAGACAGACACTGTTCGTGAGTACGTGAAGCAGTTCACGTCCTTGTTGCTGGACATCAAGGGGATGTCCGAGGAGAACAAGCTGTTCAACTTCACGATCGGGTTGCAAAGCTGGGCACAAGCCGAACTGCGGAGGCAGGGCGTGAAGGACCTTAATTCAGCAATCGTGGTGGCAGATGCGTTGGTCGATTATGGGGCGGCCCAACCAAGTCACAATGCTGAAGAGAAGGAGTTCACCAGCAAGCTGAAGGCGCGGTCGAAGGACAAGGGCAAAGGCGTTGTCCATGATCCACCAATGGAGGAACGAGAGTACTCCAAGAAGGAGCAACCCAGGAGCAAGGGATGCTTCATATGCGACGGAACGCATAGGGCGCGGGAGTGCCCAAAGAAGGAGAAGCTGAACGCTCTTCGTACGGACGAAGAGGAGGAAGAAGAAGGTGAGGTACGTTTGGGAGCAATCGGTGCTATGCGCAAGGTACGTCTCACGACACTTCGAGCTGGAGCTTCGAATTCGGTGGAGGGAGGGAACTCCACAACCAAGAGCTTTGGAGGTGCTAAGGCTCAATCGAGGACGCACAGGAGTGCGGAGGTGCATGCTGAGCACCAACGTGTGTGCAGGAGGCACACAA
Organism: Ottelia alismoides; assembly: GCA_037367405.1. Lineage (NCBI taxonomy): Eukaryota > Viridiplantae > Streptophyta > Magnoliopsida > Alismatales > Hydrocharitaceae > Ottelia > Ottelia alismoides. The sequence goes on along the minus strand of JAZKJV010008897.1, from coordinate 192,887 downwards.
CCAAAGCTGCGGATAGGAGAACATCCGTGCAAGAGAAGGCGAGGCAGAGATCTGGAGGGCGATGCAGCATGGACAACGAGTTACATGTCCATGGGGGTGGAGTGGTGACAAACCACACCACCAATGATCTTGCAGGAGGCAAGATACCGAAGATGCTCGGAGCGCAGGTGGTGCTCATTTCCCAGGACACAGGTACGTCTACGGGGAACGATAGAGATCGTCAACGAGCAAGCGTGGAGGTGAGGACTCCACATGTGGAGTTGGAGCTGCCACACAACAACGATGGAGTTGCTGTATCCAGGAGGGATACATCGAAAATGGGAGCTGACGAGGAAGCTCCACTTTCCACGATGAAGACCAAGTCATGGAGGGACATGGTTTGTGAAAAGACCAGGTGCAGGAAGGGAGGCGGTGCAAGCTTGCACCACCCTTCCAATTGAGCCTCATCAGGAGGTGCGTAGCGGATGGAGGATTGTGACGGGACGCCAGCTGAAGAGGAGATGTTCGGTTGAGGACAACCGATTCTTCAGGTGGGGGAGGCTTGTCACACCCCCAAATTCCGTGATCGAGAATGATCGTGCAGACCCGGTAGCGGATGCTCGAGAATGATCGATGGAGCTGGACTTCAGGAGGAGTCCAAAAATGTGTGGATATCAGGGAGGTTATCCACAGGAGTCTGGAGGCTCCACCGTATGTTACAAGGGAGAAGCGTCACACAGGACACTGGCTCGGTAGCAGAGTGTCGTGAAGCTTGTAGCAGTGCGAGCACAGCGAGTACAATCAGCAGTGCAAAACATGATAGTGGATGCACGTAGTCATACATACGCGAGCGCAAAAGGGCAGTACGTAGTGATGCAGTACGCATCGAGGAGCTATGCGGTACGATCACAGAGGTGTACGCACGAAGGCGCACAGTATCGGTATTGATGCGTGGCGGTCTAAAGAGGCATGGAGCGTTGCAGGTGCTGAGTACGAGCATTGTCGAGCATGCTCGGTCGTACACGTACGGGAGTGGTCTGGAGGCCACGACAGCGAAGTTCTGGAGGACTTCCCCTTAGCATGGAGAATGCTAAGGAAGGGTTTACCGCACGAGGGTCTGGAGGCCGCGGGTACCCTTTGGCACAAGACCAAGTGTTCGGTGGCACTTGGTGAATCATGGCAAAGTTGCATCAGCAAGCGTTGGAGCACGAGTGTGCTGATGACTGGGCGATTGAGTGGGCGTCAACCGTGCAGGAAGACGAAAGGACAACAATGGAGTCGAAGAGACGAGCAGACGAAGAGTTGCTGAGGAACGCGAAGGATTGCCGAAGAACTCGAAGGGTCTCTTGTGTCTTTATGTATCATTATTGTAGATGTAATAATGAGTGTCCCTTGGGTTGCCTTGAGTCTTGTATATAAGGAGAGGTGGTGGCTCATTTGTAAACAACACAACACAGAATAGAGTGTGTCACCCCACTCCTAGAGAGTTCCCCTTCTAATAAAGAGAAGAGCTTTGTGCCCGTGCTCGTGTGATTGCTTGGTTGAGTTCTTGAGCGTTCTTGAGCGTGTTCTTGAGAGTGTTCCTGAACGATCCGGAGTTCGTGCTCGTGTTTGTGTTGGAAGCGTCGGTACGCTAGCAAGCAAGAGTACGAGAAGAGTTGGAGCGTGTCCGTGACCGTTCTACTCGGGAAGGCTGGTTAGCTACGGGTTAGCTAACGCCGCACAGGATCGGTCGAAATCGATAGCGGGATTTTGACCCTGTGACAGTTGGTATCAGAGCACGGTTCGTGATACAATTCGTTGGTGCGAATTGGTATCAGAACAAGGAGCAGATCACAGATCTTGGTTGGTGCCAAGAAGCGGGCAAAGCTACGTGCGACTGTTGGAGCAGTTGATCGCGGGAACAAGGATACTTGTCGGTGCAAGTACATCTTCAATCAACGAAGCGAAGATGGTGGGTGTTACCGATCGCGTAGCAGCACTGGAGCAGGCGATGGCCGAAGTGGAGTCCACCATTGGGACTCATGCCCATCGCATCGCCGTCTTGGAGGATCGTTCTTTAGAAGGATCGGATGTTGGGGACGAGACCCAACGCTCAGCGAAGCATATCCAGTCTTTGGAGGCAGATTGAAGACGTTCAACACGATGATGGAGGATCTTCAGAGTGAGATCTCCCTCATCAAGAAGGCGTTGGCGAACAGCGGAGGCTCTACGGAGGTGCAGCGACGCAAGGTACCTGAGCCCAAATTCTTCACAGATACGCGGAGTGCCAAGGATTTGGAGAACTTCCTATGGGATATGGAAGTTTACTTCGACGCTAACAAGACAACGGAAGCCGAGAAGGTCGGTTTGGCATCGATGTACATGTCGAGCGACGCCAAGCTATGGTGGAGGAGCCGTGTAGCAGACGAGGCAAGACCGAAGATATCCAGATGGGATGATCTAGTCGCGGAACTGAAGGAGCAGTTCCTACCGAAGAACACTGTGTGGATAGCACGGGTGGCTATTCGACGCCTGAAGCAGACAGACACTGTTCGTGAGTACGTGAAGCAGTTCACGTCCTTGTTGCTGGACATCAAGGGGATGCCCGAGGAGGACAAGCTGTTCAACTTCACGATCGGGTTGCAAAGCTGGGCACAAGCCGAACTGCGGAGGCAGGGCGTGAAGGACCTTAATTCAACAATCGTGGTGGCAGATGCGTTGGTCGATTATGGGGCGGCCCAACTGATAACGAGGATTTTCCACGTGGGTCACCATGAATAATATAAACAAGTTGTCGCCGAGGCGACCGCTCGCAGAAAACCCAAGTTATACAGCAATTAACCCACAATGAAAGAATGTATAAATTAAATCCAAGAAGAAATGTGAATTAATCTTTATTTACTCTACCATAAAATGTACAACGACTAGCATGTAGAGGTCGAACCACATAGAGCAACACAAAATGCGATAGCCTACATGTATCTCAGAGTCATCCAAGTATGAAATCTATTTTTGTGGGTTTTTGAATTTTATCCCCCTTTTTTATTTATTATTTATTTTTTTATATTTTAGGATTAATAAATATATATAGAAATACATATATGTAGTGATATATATATATATATGGGACATATGTGGCTGCCCCCTAGGGGCAGCCAACATGACTGCCCCCACCTTATTTGGGCAGTTTTTTATTTTTTTAAATCGATACCATCGAGATGAAGGCTGTAGGAGTCTCTGTTTCTGACGAAATTCGAATGACATATAGGAGGGATATATGGATGAATATACATGGTTTTATTTTTCAAAAAAAAAACGCCGAAAAATGGGGCGGGGGCAGCCCCATTTTTTCCTATATATATATGTATATATTTTTTTTCTTTTTTTGTTTTGGGGAGTACATGTATATATATAAAGGGATACTATAATATTTACAAAAATACTCAAAAATAGTCAAAAATTCAGGGATAAAGTCTTTTTAGGATTTTCATGACTTTTTACTGTTTTTGTGAATTTTGGGCATTTTTGAAAACATTTTTTTTATTTTTAATAGCAAAATAGGAGCAAACAGTGGAATACGGTCTGGCTGTGATAAAAATAGACATTAAAAATAGCAATCAGCCTCAAAAAGTTTCCACACTATTTTTCTAATAAAGATAATAAAATATAGCAGAAATAGGGGATGAGTTCACATTTTTCTGATTTTTCTTTGAGTTTTTATATTTTTTTGAAGTTTTTGGGTATTTTTGGATTTTTAAGGTTTTCCTTTTGATATTTTTAGGGATTTTTGGACTGACACTAAAATAGGTCAAAATGCACCATAGGGAATTGTTTTGGCATTTTTCGAGACATTTTCATATTTTTTAGGATTTTATAAGTTAGACAGTGAATAAAAGACATGTTTTTGATTTTTAATAAATGCAAAAATGCAAGAAAATGAGAAACTAAAAATATAGCGTTCAAGCACAACCAAACAGGAGCTTAAGTCTATTTTTGCAAGATTTTTCAATTTAATATGAAGCACAAAATAAATAGACAAAGCATTCAAAAATAAATAGTCTGGTAGGGGTATTTTTGCAATTAAAATAGTTGACAGGGGCATAAATGCAAAAATCACAGTAAAAATACACGTGAACTTTTATTTTCAGGACCATTTTGTAATTACAGAAACACGACATGGTTTACTTGCAATTTTCACGCGCCTCACGTGGGTGCTGCACGTGATGCGCAGATTGACTAAAGTGTAAATATAGAAACATCAGGGGGCCCAACTGCAAATTATACAATTTATTTACAACTTGACTTTTTATTTTAGGTATTAAACTATAAATACAAAAAGGCGGGGGCTAGATGTGAAATTTACCCCTAAATAAGGCGTGTCATCCAACGGTGCTGGAGGCACCTCTTATCCACGCGTCGAGCATCCGACGGTGGATATCGGTTCGGCGATGAAGGGCCTGGATTAGAATCTCCTGGTTGATCTGACGGTGGACGCGTGTTTTCATCGGATGGTTCTCCTTCAATCTGGGCCTGGCCTCCCGATCCAACGGTGCTGGAGGCGTCTGGAAGAACGGGGAAGAAGCTCGCCTCTGACGAGCTTTGATCGAGTAGCACGGGCTCCTCCGGGCACCTCCCACGTATCTGAAGCTCTCTGAACGTAGCTGGGAAGCTTCCGCGTCGACTGATGGTGCTTTCATGGCTCCTGGGGGTCCGAGTCGATGGAGCGAGGTCGGAGAAGAAGGAGTCCCCCAAGAACCTCTTCCTGGTTCAAGGGCTCTCTTCCTCGAAGTACCTGCACAGGAAGAACCGCGGGCGAGAGAGTTATCTCCTCGACCCGGGGTTTTGAAGCTGCGATGCAAGATGAAGGTGGATGGAGGGGCTCCGGTGAACGGTGAAGGAGGAGCCCCGATTCACCAAGACCGAGGGTCCTGGGTTGATCTGAGGTGTGCGATAGATGGAGAAGGCGTTGAGGGTTGAAATGGGATGCTCGGGGTGGTCGGAAACAGTAGGGTTCACGGTGAAGAAGTCGCCGGAGCGGAGCTCCGACGAACTTCGAATTTTGATTCTTACGCTAAGGGGATTAACTAACAACTAATCTAACTACTGGAATGAAACGCTAACATTAAAAGCTAACTAAAAACGCATAAAAGGGCAGCTCTTATACCTGGGGGCCTCCAGGGAGCAGGGCGGACGCCGGAGCTCCGTCGCGTCAAAATTCTCCGTCCTCCGGCCGAGTCGAGGCGCTGGGTCACTCCCCCTGTCACGAGGAATGGTCCAGGAGCAAGATCAAGGCGTTTGGGTGGAATGAAAATGGCCAAATTCGAGGAAGGAGGAGGAGCTATTTATTTATAGACAATGGCAGGAGGCCTTATTACCCGGCGATTATTGACTGATCCAATGAATATCTCGTTGATCTTGATTTTGGCGGGCATCATGGATGATCAGAGGACAAATCTTATGAAGGAAGCGAGCCTGGATGATGGAAGGGATGGCCGCGAAAAATGGAGGAATATCGGGGATTTGATAGTTCAGAGGCGCCAGGCAAGGGATGGGACAGTTGACCAGGAGGTCAACGAAGGCCGGTGCCTCATTGGGCCACGTCAGCCGCTACAAGACAAAACAGAAAATCTGATTGGACATTGATTTATTTGACACCTTAAACGTTTTTATTAATTATTTCTTATAAAATAAAAAATGTGTATTATTTCATCTAGTATTTATTAATGATTTTTATTGAATTTTTCGAGGTGTTTTATTATAGTTTTATTTGAATAATGTGTATATGTATGTATTTACATGTATTTTTATGTATTTTATTTTTAATTTGTTTATTTTATTTTAATATTTTATTGGCTTATTTTTATAAATTTATAATTTATTTTTGTGAGTATAAAGGTATTTTTGTTTGATTTTTATGAGTTTATTTATATTGTTAAATAAATAGGTATAGGTGTATGTAGGTATACTTATAGGTGTTTTATCTATGTATTTTATACACTTAATTTATTTATTGTATTTTCTTGATTTTTATTCTGGATTTACATTTTTAATGAGTTATGTATAATGTATACATTATTATAAAAATATAAAAGAATAAAGAACCAAGGAATAAAATCCTTTTTATTTATATATAGGTATATAGCATAGGTATTTTGTCTATGAATTTGTAGACTTATTTTATTTTACAAATTATTTTTGGTTTTCTTTAAATTCTAATATGTGTATGTATTATATACATTATTTTCAAAATTCTAAAAATATGAATTTATACAAAGAATACATAGTGAATAAATGAATATTTTAATCAGTCCTATATACAAGAAGGGCCAAAAACCTAACTTTTGCATATGGACTCCAAAAATTATGGAACTAGTTTTATAAAATAGTTCTTGGAATGCTATATACAATTAAAGGTGAGTTTGGGTGATTTGGAGTTTTTATTTGCAAGATATGGGTCTGTGAAGTTGAGATTTTGGCTTTTTATTCTGTGTATAAAATGTACACTGGGTATTATTTTTATACAAACTCAATTTTGTATTTTTATTTACATTATTATCTACAACTTTCATGTACAAAGTTTCTTTATTTAATGAATAAATAATTATGTACAAAATAGGTGCCAAAAATGCATAAATAAATGAATTAATAAATGAGGTATTTATTGTATACTGGCCCTTATCTCCCCCTACTTTATTCCTTGTCGATCAATTCCATGCTAGCCTTGGTCTCGGGGTTCGGGTCATAAAATATTTGCAATATTTTATTCCTTTTTCTTTTCTTCCCTTTATTCTATAATTTTGGCATTAAAAACTTTATTCTATGTACATTTAATACAATAAAAAATGAATGCTAATATGTACAAATTAATGCTATTTATATGCATTTGCTGGGGTTTTTAAGGCCAAAATGATAGAATAAAGGTGATGAAATGGAGATTCATCACCCCCCTATACTTGCCTTTGCTAGTCCCTAGCAAACACTTAGGCAATAAGTACAAAAAGAATGAAGAAAAGAAAAAGGAAAATTAAAGAAGGATAGAGTGAATAAGGGTACTTTCAGTGCAATGCATGTCTTTACAAAATCAGAATTTGGAGCTCCGGCTAGACCTTGAGTGTAGATGTGTGTGGAACCTAGTCGGGAACCAGCTTTAAAACACAATAGCCTTCAAGAGTCACAGAACTTGGTTCAAATCACCTCAACAGCCATGTCAGAACCAACCTACATCATACGCAAACCCTTATGACTATGAAGCTGACTTGTACAGTGTAAGTGATAGTGGCTCTCCTCAACTGAAATGACAAAGAGACTAGCTTCTCCAGAATGACAACCCAATGATTCCCCAATTCAGCCCTCTACCGTCGAGGAGCGGGGTATTCCCTTCTAAGTTCAAGTGGCAACCGGCTCAAGAAGAGGGGGGAATAAGAGGTATAAAGTTTTGGGAGCTCAACCAGTGTAGCTAAGTCTCCCGCTGCAAGCTTCATGAGATGTAACATGGATACCGTAAGCTTTTGCTTTATTGAACTATATACACTCCGGTGGGGTTATTAAATTTTCAATCCGACCCACCACTTTTTTGGAGTTCTTTTTGCATTTTTTTTCAAGTGCTTCTGCACAACATATCTACATGGTGCAGCATATATACAAGAAATTTTCCTCTTGAGCCAGTAGACTATCCCTCTTTTGAAGTTTTATTGCAACCCACACTCTCCTGTCATTCGACTTCATTGAAACTGGACCAGGTTGGGGTGCACTTCCCTCCCTAGACGAGGACGAATGTTTCCACCCTTGTGCGTCTCAGACCGGCAAAATCCAACCCCCTCACCACTCCAACCGAGTTGAGCCAAGTGAAAGGTGCAAGTGTCCAAGTTAGGTCACAGCCGACAAGAGTCATGCGTGTGTTTCGAAAAGTTCTAGTTAGTCCACTGATGTGACTTGAACCCAGCCCTGCTTTCTCAAAGGATTAAGTCTGACTAGACCTAAAGTACCTTAAACCTAGTTCCCATAAAGTTCCAGTGCAGTTAGGTGCAGTAAGATCCAACCGAGCTCCAATTTGAGACTTTATTAGACTGATTCAATCATCAAGCTCACTCAAAAAGAATATGAATGGTATGCTTATGCTATGCACAATGAATGATGCAAATTTTCACAGAGGATTTAAAAAGAATCAAAGAATATTCTTACACAAAGAAATTTTTGCAAATAAAAACTTGACATATACAAAAAGGTGCATACAATTATTTACACGGGCGTACCACTTTATTTACAAACTGTATGAGTTTATAAAGACTTTACAAGTTTGAATGGAGTAGTTTATTTAGCATTGTACAGAAAGAATTGTGTGTGTCTTATTTATGATTTACAAGTATTTGTAATGGTGCTCTTATTCTTCAGATCTAGTTTGAAAATAATTTTCGCAAACTATAGTACACAATAATTTTTGCAATCATTTACACACATTTTGAAAACTATTTTTGCAAAGATCTTTCACACTATATATACATTTTTCTCAATAAGTTTGACAAATATTTTTCAAAACATTTGCACATAGGTTTTTCCAATCATTTATTTCACACAAAGAAGAATTTTGCAATCCAAACAGTTTCACACAGGTTGAAATCATTCCACATCAAAATTTTCAAAACTGGTCACACTAATTTTCAAATCCTACTTTTCAGGTATCTCACATGATTTATTAATCAGAATATACAAAATAAGAAAACTGTATTTGATGTATAATAAGGTTTTGGCTCTTTATAAGCTTTATTTGGGATTATGCTTATTTTTGTATAAGAGATTTTTGTGCAGACTCCTCAGCTCTAACTCTAGAATCCTTTTCAAACGAATTTTGAGAACTCTAGTCCAAAATAATTTTTGCAAATATGTACACGTCTTTGAAAATGATTTTACCAAGGTTTTACACAGCATATATAGGTTTTTCAAAACAACTTTGACAATCAAATATTTACAATCATTTGCACACTGATTTTCACACGTTTTGCTTTCACGCAAAGGAAATAAATTTTACACGCAAAACCGATTTTTCAAAGGTTGAATACTTGTACACACTATTTTCAAATAGTTTTCACAAGGTTTTTCACAAAAACTTTCTTTCACAAAACATTTTTCTGACTTAATAATTAGTATAAGTACAAAGAGCCTGAGGAGCTCACAATCATCTTTTATTATTTTAAAGATACTTATGTCTCTTTAGATTGAATTAGTGTTTTATTTTTCAGTATGAGTTATGGCTTATAGTATATACATGGTATATATGACCCCCCTATACTTAGCTTGAGCTATGTCCTCATAGATCGAAAGGAAAAGCAAAGACATAACTCGTACTGAGCATAGAAAGATCTAAAGAATAAATATGAATGGAATGAATGAATGAGAAATTGACCGTCCCCCCTATACTTAGGATCAAATAATCCTAAGTATAGCAGACTGTACACAAAGCAGGGAGGGTCAAGGGTGAGAATACACAGATCGTACTCAGATTGTCTCCCCCTATACTTAGGGTAAAATATCCCTAAGTATAGACAAGGAGAGGAGATAATGGAGAGGATCAAAGAATGGAAGTACTCGGGGTGCACATCCCCCTATACTTAGGACAAAGTACGTCCTAAGTATAGAAAACTGTCTACAAGAGCGGCACCTTTTAGATACAAAGAGAAAATAGAGAATGAAAAGAAGAAAAGACGAAAAGCAAAGAAAATCAGATAAACAGTTGTTGGATTGCATAGTCTGAATCTTTCGATGCCGCAGGTGCTGAGGAGATGTCATCATGGTGCACGAGCTGAACGGAGTCAACAACGGCCAGGAATGTGTCTGGTTCGAAGTACGGCTTCAGGAGTTGGCCGTTGACGAGGAATGGCTGTGCGTCAGGAGACAATTCTGATATAGCAATGCTTCCATTGTCACGCACTTCACAAACTCGAAAGGGCCATGTCCACTTACTCTTTAATTTGCCTGGAAATATCCGCAACTTTGCATCAAATAACCACACTTTCTGTCCAACGTCAAAGGTCTTTCGTCTGATGTACCGGTCGTGCCAGCGTTTCACCTTCTCCTTGTACATCAAGGTGTTATCATATGCATAGTCTCGGAATTCCAAGAGCCTGTTCAGATCATCTTTTCTCTTCTGACCACTTCTGCGTGAGTCCAAACTACAACTGTTGATTGCCCATAAAGACTTGTGAATTAATTCCACGGACAGATGGCATGGTTTTCCATATACAAGACGATAGGGCGACATGCCCAATGAAGACTTGTAGGCGGTTCGGTAAGCCCATAGGACCGAGTCCAAGAGTTGAGATCAGTCCTTTCTGTTTGGCCTAACAAGTTTCTGCAGGATAGTCTTGATTTCTCTGTTTGATAACTCTGCCATGCCATTGGTCTGAGGATGATAAGGAGATGCGACACGATGGTCAATGCCGTACTCCTTCGTTAACTTCTTGACCTCTTTGTTAATGAAGTGGCTACCCCTGTTTGATATGAGAATCTTCGGTATCCCGAATGATGTTCTTCTTCAGGAACTGGCATACTGTTCGGCTGTCGGCGGCTCGAGCGGGGATAGCTTCAACCCAACGACTCACGTAATCGACGGCGAGAAGGGAGGTTATCCACGGGAGTCTGGAGGCTCCACCGTACATTACAAGGGAGAAGCGTCACACAGGACACTGGCTCGGTAGCAGAGTGTCGTGAAGCTTGTAGCAGTGCGAGCACAGCGAGTACAGTCAGCAGTACAAGACATGATAGTGGATGCATGTAGTCATACATACGCGAGCGGGAAAGGGCAGTACGTAGTGAAGCAGTACGCATCGAGGAGCTATGCGGTACGATCACAGAGGTGTACACACGAAGGCGCACAGTATCGGTATTGATGCGTGGCGGTCTAAAGAGGCATGGAGCGTTGCATGTGCTGAGTACGAGCATTGTCGAGCATGCTCGGTCGTACATGTACCGGAGTGGTCTGGAGGCCACAACAGCGAAGTTCTGGAGGACTTCCCCTTAGCATGGAGAACGCTAAGGAAGGGTTTACCGCATGAGGGTCTGGAGGCCGCGGGTTCCCTTTGGCACAAGACCAAGTGTTCGGTGGCACTTGGTGAATTATGGTAAAGCTGCATCAGCAAGCGTTGGAGCGCGAGTGTGCTGATGACTGGGCGGTTGACTGGGCGTCAACCGTGCAGGAAGACGAAAGGACAACAAGGGAGTCGAAGAGACGAGCAGACGAAGAGTTGCTGAGGAACGCGAAGGGTTGCCAAAGAACTCGAAGGCTCTCTTGTGTCTTTATGTATCATTATTGTAGATGTAATAATGAGTGTCCCTTGGGTTGCCTTGAGTCTTGTATATAAGGAGAGGTGGTGGCTCATTTGTAAACAACACAACACAGAATAGAGTGTGTCACCCCACTCCTAGAGAGTTCCCCTTCTAATAAAGAGAAGAGCTTTGTGCCCGTGCTCATGTGATTGCTTGGTTGAGTTCTTGAGCGTTCTTGAGCGTGTTCTTGAGAGTATTCCTGAACGATCCGGAGTTCGTGCTCGTGTTTGTGTTGGAAGCGTCGGTACGCTAGCAAGCAAGAGTACGAGAAGAGTTGGAGCGCGTCCGTGACCGTTCTACTCGGGAAGGCTGGTTAGCTACGGGTTAGCTAACGCCGCACAGGATCGGTCGAAATCGATAGCGGGATTTTGACCCTGTGACAGTTGGTATCAGAGCACGGTTCGTGATACTATTCGTTGGTGCGAATTGGTATCAGAACAAGGAGCAGATCACAGATCTTGGTTGGTGCCAAGAAGCGGGCAAAGCTACGAGCGACTGTTGGAGCAGTCGATCGCGGGAACAAGGATACTTGTCGGTGCAAGTACATCTTCAATCAACGGAGCGAAGATGGTGGGTGTTACCGATCGCATAGCAGCACTGGAGCAGACGATGGCCGAAGTGGAGTCCACCATTGGGACTCATGCCCATCGCATCGCTGTCTTGGAGGATCATTCTTCAGAAGGATCGGATGTTGGGGACGAGACCCAATGCTCAGCGGAGCTGATCCAGTCCTTGGAGGACAGATTGAAGACATTCAACACGATGATGGAGGATCTTCGGAGTGAGATCTCCCTCATCAAGAAGGCGTTGGCGAACAACGGAGGCTCCACGGAGGTGCAGCGACGCAAGGTACCTGAGCCCAAATTCTTCACAGGTACACGGAGTGCCAAGGATTTGGAGAACTTCCTATGGGATATGGAAGTTTACTTCACCGCTACCAAGACAACGGAAGCCGAGAAGGTCGGTTTGGCATCGATGTACATGTCGAGCGACGCCAAGCTATGGTGGAGGAGCTGTGCAGCAGACGAGGAAAGACCGAAGATATCCATATGGGATGATCTAGTCGCGGAACTGAAGGAGCAGTTCCTGCCGAATAACACTGCGTGGATTGCACGGGAGGCTCTTCGACGCCTGAAGCAGACAGACACTGTTCGTGAGTACGTGAAGCAGTTCACGTCCTTGTTGCTGGACATCAAGGAGATGTCCGAGGAGGACAAGCTGTTCAACTTCACGATCGGGTTGCAAAGCTGGGCACAAGCCGAACTGCGGAGGCAGGGCGTGAAGGACCTTAATTCAGCAATCGTGGTGGCAGATGCGTTGGTCGATTATGGGGCGGCCCAACCAAGTCACAATGCTGAAGAGAAGGAGTTCACCAGCAAGCTGAAGGCGCGGTCGAAGGACAAGGGCAAAGGCGTTGTCCATGATCCACCAATGGAGGAACGAGAGTACTCCAAGAAGGAGCAACCCAGGAGCAAGGGATGCTTCATATGCGACGGACCTCATAGGGCGCAGGAGTGCCCAAAGAAGGAGAAGCTGAACGCTCTTCGTACGGACGAAGAGGAGGAAGAAGAAGGTGAGGTACGCTTGGGAGCAATCGGTGCTATGTGCAAGGTATGTCTCACGACACTTCGAGCTGGAGCTTCGAATTCGGTGGAGGGAGGGAACTCCACAACCAAGAGCTTTGGAGGCGCCAAGGCTCAATCGAGGACGCACAGGAGTGCGCAGGTGCATGCTGAGCACCAACGTGTGTGCAGGAGGCACACAACCAAAGCTGCGGATAGGAGAACATCCGTGCAAGAGAAGGCGAGGTAGAGCTCTGGAGGGCGATGCAACATGGACAACGAGTTACATATCCATGGGGGTGGAGTGGTGACGAACCACACCACCAATGATCTTGCAGGAGGCAAGATACCGAAGATGCTCGGAGCGCAGGTGGTGCTCATTTCCCAAGACATAGGTACGTCTACGGGGAACGATAGAGATTGTCAACGAGCAAGCGTGGAGGTGAGGACTCCACATGTGGAGCTGGAGCTGCCACACAACAGCGATGGAGCTGCCACACAACAGCGATGGAGCTGCTGTATCCAGGAGGGATACATCGAAAATGGGAGCTGACGAGGAAGCTCCACTTTTCACGATGAAGACCAAGTCATGGAGGGACATGGTTTGTGAAAAGACCAGGTGCAGGAAGGGAGGCGGTAGCTTGCACCACCCTTCCAATTGAGCCGCATCAGGAGGTGCGTAGCGAATGGAGGATTGTGACGGGACGCCAGCTGAAGAGGAGATGCTCGGTTGAGGACAACCGATTCTTCAGGTGGGGGAGGCTTGTCACACCCCCAAATTCCGTGATCGAGAATGATCGTGCAGACCCGGTAGCGGATGCTCGAGAATGATCGATGGAGCTGGACTTCAGGAGGAGTCCAAAAATGTGTGGATATCAGGGAGGTTATCCACGGGAGTCTGGAGGCTCCACCGTACGTTATAAGGGAGAAGCGTCACACAGGACACTGGCTCGGTAGCAGAGTGTCGTGAAGCTTGTAGCAGTGCGAGCACAGCGAGTACAGTCAGCAGTGCAAGACATGATAGTGGATGCACGTAGTCATACATACGCGAGCGCAAAAGGGCAGTACGTAGTGAAGCAGTACGCATCGAGGAGCTATGCGGTACGATCACAGAGATACGCACGAAGGCGCACAGTATCGGTATTGATGCGTGGCGGTCCAAAGAGGCATGGAGCGTTGCAGGTGCTGAGTACGAGCATTGTCGAGCATGCTCGGTCGTACACGTACGGGAGTTGTCTGGAGGCCACGACAGCGAAGTTCTGGAGGACTTCCCCTTAGCATGGAGAACGCTAAGGAAGGGTTTACCACATGAGGGTCTGGAGGCCGCGGGTTCCCTTTGGCACAAGACCAAGTGTTCGGTGGCACTTGGTGAATTATGGCAAAGCTGCATCAGCAAGCGTTGGAGCGCGAGTGTGCTGAAGACTGGACAGTTGACTGGGCGTCAACCGTGCAGGAAGACGAAAGGACAACAAGGGAGTCGAAGAGACGAGCAGACGAAGAGTTGCTGAGGAACGCGAAGGGTTGCCGAAGAACTCGAAGGGTCTCTTGTGTCTTTATGTATCATTATTGTAGATGTAATAATGAGTGTCCCTTGGGTTGCCTTGAGTCTTGTATATAAGGAGAGGTGGTGGCTCATTTGTAAACAACACAACACAGAATAGAGTGTGTCACCCCACTCCTAGAGAGTTCCCCTTCTAATAAACAGAAGAGCTTTGTGCCCGTGCTCGTGTGATTGCTTGGTTGAGTTCTTGAGCGTTCTTGAGCGTGTTCTTGAGAGTATTCCTGAACGATCCGGAGTTCGTGCTCGTGTTTGTGTTGGAAGCGTCGGTACGCTAGCAAGCAAGAGTACGAGAAGAGTTGGAGCGCGTCCGTGACCGTTCTACTCGGGAAGGCTGGTTAGCTACGGGTTAACTAACGCCGCACAGGATCGGTCGAAATCGATAGCGGGATTTTGACTGCTCTCAAGGGTAATCCATTTTTTTTCATATATATACATAGAGGAGTGATCCTATGAGAGCCAAAACCTGTGAGAGCATGATAGAATGCATTCTGGACCACATGATCCAACCAGGAGAGAGAAGTTCAGGAGAGAGAAAACATAATCATGTGGTCCAGAATGCATGCTCTCATGCTCTCACATTTTTTGCTCTCATAGGATCATTCCTATATATATGTGACTGATCGTTTGGGAGCAAAAACTATGAGAGCATGAGAGCAGTGATTCTGGACCACTAGATTTGGCTCATCTCTCTCCTCCTCCAATCAACCAGGAGAGAGATGGCAGAATCTAGTGGTCTCGACTCACTGCTCTCATGCTCTCACATTTTTTTGGCTCTCACTGATCCTGTGAGAGCCAAAAACTGTGAGAGCATGAGAGTAGTGAGTTTGGACCACTAGATTCTATCATCTCTCTCCTGCTTGATTGGAGGAGAGAGATGAGCAGAATCTAGTGGTCCAGAATCACTGCTCTCATGCTCTCACAGTTTTTGGCTCTCACAGGATCAACCCTCTCTCTCTCTTTATATATAGGGATTGATCGAACTGTATTTTTTTATTTTTATTGCAAAATATCACCACATATATTCCTCTATATATACCTCCACATGTCATTCGAATTTCATAAGAAACATAGACTCTGATGCCCCTCCATCTAGAACAGGTCGATTGCAGTAATGTTTAGACCGTTAAAATTACATGATCTAGAAGGAGGGTACACGAGTCTCTGTTTCTAACGAAAATCGAATGACATATTGGAGGGATATATAGATGAATGTACATGGTGATATTTTGCAAAAAAATAAAAAAAATTACATGAAAATGACGTGGGAGCAGCCCATTGGTTGCACCTTGAGGGCAACCCCATTTTATCCATATATTTAGGGTAAAATGGGGCTACCCCCGCACCATTTTTCAGCATTTTTTTATTTTTTATTTTTAAAAAATATCACCATGTAATTCATATATATAACCCTTTAATATGCCATTTTTGTCAGAAACAGAGACTCTTATGCCCTCCATATAGAAGAAGTCGATTGCATCAATATTTAAACCGTTAAAATTACATGTTCTAGATGGAGGGCATATGAGTCTCTGTTTCTGATGAAATTTGAATGACATATGAGAGGACATATAAATGAATATACATGGGGAAAATTTTCAAAATGATAAAAAAATTTGCAGAAAAATGACGAGGGGGCGACCCCATTTTTTTCCAAATATATATGGAAAACTTCAGATAAGACGGCTATTTCCTAGACGCATGGAAAGTCAACCATTTTATCCATTCGTAATCAATCCGATGATTATGATTAATGACTCGTTGTCTATATATTTTTGATGTTGAAAAATCCATTATGATCATTTTGGCATATTCTATATTTAGAATGCAACAAATATCTCCCTCTCAATGGTGACACAAGGAGAGGAGGTTGCTGCTCGTTTAAAAACACACTGATCGAGTCATCTAAAAATAGATAATCGTCGCTGTAATGATCGGTGAAATTTTAATAAAAAATTTTATTTTTTATTATTTATACTCCTATACAAGATGTGTATAGCGTCAAGTACAGGAGTGCCAAACTTAGGGATGCAAACTGTTGGAAACTAGGATTAAACTACAAAAAACTAAGGTAAATGGTTTCCTAATTTTTATTTAATTTTAGGGATTCTTCTGGATCTTTATTTAATTTTTATGTTGGATATCATTTTTTGTGAATTTTAAGAATTTTGTGATTTTTTTTATTATTTTAAAAATATTTTGTAATTTTTAATTGATATTTATTTTATTTTTTATGTTTTATTTTATTTTTCTGTTTTTATGAAATTTTAGAAGGTTTCTAAATTTTTATAGGTTTCGAATTATTTTTAATGCGTAAAACAATGTTTTTAATAAAAATTGCGAAGTATTTTAGATTTTTGAAATGGTAAATAGTATGCAAATAATTTTATTTTATTTTTGTTAGAAAGTAGATGAAATTATTTTTAAAATGGTATGTAATACGTATTTTTGGGGTTTTTGAATTAATTATGTTTTTTCAAAGATTTGACGGATTTTGTATTTTTAGTTGATTTTAATATTTGATTTTTGTTTTATTTTTAGTTTATTATGTAAAAGACAGTAAAATGTACTACATGTAATTATTGTTAGAATTTTAAGATTATTTTTATATTTTTTTTATGAATTTTAAATTTTATTATATTTTATTTCATATTTTTAAATGTTTTTAAAAATAGAAAGTATTTTTATTTTGCAAAAATTATTTAATACTATATATAGTATAGTATAAGATTATTATACGTATTTATTCTTTTATTATATTTGGTATTTTTTATTTGTAATTTATTATAAGATAAATAGCATTATATACAGAAGTAGGGCTATGGGTGCAATTATCAGAAAAGTCTGAGAACGCGTGTAATATAGGAGGAGTTTGGGGTAGGTGCGCAAAATGTACAAGTCAGCACATGCCCACACACGTGGGATCTCCAAGACCTGGTCCTCTTCACGAATTGATCAAAGTTTCAGTGCTCATACACAATTTCTCCACGTAGCATGTGCGCTCGCATGTGGTTCAAGCTACGGTGGACCTACTTGTAATTACTAATAATTCGGGTTACCTCCTATAATTTTAATCAAAATATCCAGGATGCACAAGTAGTGCATGTGCGCTGTCACATGAAGAGCACCGCTTAAGCATAATCTCGATCTCAATCGTCCGATATGATTCAGATCGACGGGCAGGACGAAAAGTCTCAATTCTCAGTTCCCTCGGCGGTGCGATTCTGAAGGCGATGTAGCTCAAGGGTGGCACTTTTCGACGTGTCTCTGTTGATCTGATGATGCTTGAATATATAGCTTCTCGCTCCAGATCTCTTGGGTTGGCTTCAGGTGGTGCTCGAATGCTTAATGATAAACGGATCTCATGTGAAGCAAATGGCTTTAGAATCACAATGGCAGTGCCTATCGATCCCAAAAGGTGCTTCAGCTTCAGATTCATTGAAAGATGGTGCTCAAATTTGAAATCCATATGCTACACAAGTTTGATCAGGTAGATGACGATCTTGACGTTGTCATGCTTCCTGATGACCCAGAACCTCCAATCAAAAGCTATGCTCGAGGATTCCTCGGCTGATCATGGATAAGGAGGATCTGAGGTGTTCAGGTATGGAAGAATGCATGTAGAAGTGGATCGATTGAATATATGGTAAAATCAAGGTCGGATCCAAAATTTGACTATTGATTGGTAGATAAACTTGACAGATTGAGAAGAGATGAAGGAAATAGAAGGATTGGAGAAAAGAAATGTCCAAAAGAGAGATAAAGGACATCTACCGGGAAAATGAGATAGACAAGGGAGAGAGTGAAGGTCTTTGCTTGAGATTGAACTCTGATGGTTGAACGAAGATGTCGGATGACGGAGGTTATGCCTGCGGAGGCGGAGCTCGGCGGAGCCCCTCGATTGTCGCCTCGAGCAACGGCGACTGGGAGGCTCGTGCATGGCGGAGATGACACTTAACACCTACGAGTGGATCATGCCACCTCCTCTCTCCTATCGCTCAACAGAAATGGAGTTGTCACCTCGTGCTCAGAGCTCACAAGGAATGGAGGTGTGGCTAATGGCAGATGCCTAGGTTCGAGGGGGGTCGGGGATATAAATAGGAGAGGGAGCTTGGGGGGCCAAGCAAGGTAGTGCGCTCATCGACGACGGGTCCGATGACCACGGGGTTGTTGGCCGAACAACCTGGAAGTTGGACGATTGGCCGGAGAAGCAGAGGTGGGCGGAAGAGAAAGAAGGCAACCATAGGGGAAGAAGAAGAAGAAAAGGGAAAAGGATGAGAGAGAAAGAAAGGGAGAGAGGAAAAATGAGAGGAAAAAATGAAAATTAAAATAAAAATGAATTAAGTTAAATTAGTTAGATTAAGAATTAGATTAAATATTTTAATTAAAATATAATCAAATAGTTAATTACATAATTAAATGGTTAATTGAGTAATTAAATAACTAAAAATATAATTAAGTGTATAATTAAATAATTACTTAATATAATAATTAAATAATAAGTAAGTTAATGAATAAATTAAAAATTAATTAATGAATTATTATTTGTTTTTAATTTAAGAATAAAGTATAAATATATTAATTAATAATATAAATTACGATTCATTGTACAATATACCAATACAGTCTCGAAGCCCTTTTTCATACTAACTCCGATTTTAGAGAAATCAATGTCATTTTGTAGATAATTTAATAAAACGAATTTTAAAACTGAATTTGCCCAATTCGGAGTCCATATGGCCGAGTTATGAGGTCTGAAAAA
The DNA here is from genome assembly GCA_037367405.1 of Ottelia alismoides. NCBI lineage: Eukaryota > Viridiplantae > Streptophyta > Magnoliopsida > Alismatales > Hydrocharitaceae > Ottelia > Ottelia alismoides. Next base: position 173,725 of record JAZKJV010008897.1, on the reverse strand, counting down.
TTTAGCTAGCAACTTTGAGGCTTCAGAGTTATTGGTATTTTGACTTAAGTTATATTTTTATATATATTTTTAGAAATACATTAAAAAAGAAATCAAGTAAAACATATTTACAGTTAATTAATTAAAAATACAAGAAGTTTCTACATATTCGTTTTATTCTAATATTTTTTTGATATTTTTAATAAATATATTAAGTATAAAATGAAGTTTAAAAGTGAGTTTGGTCCATTTGGAGTTTTCCATAAATAATTTTGAACATCTGAAGTTGGCTTTTACATCTTTTTTGGTTCATTGCAATTCATTATTTTTTGTTGGATTATTTTTCTGATATTTTTATAAAATAATATCTATTTTTATGAACAACTTTTGTAAAGGAATAATTTTGGTTTGAAAATTTAAAAGTATAAAGAAAATAGTCAAAATATTTACAATATGAAAAATATGTTTAATTATATTTTTGGTCTCGGTTTTTCTATCATTTTTATAGGTTAGGATCCTTATCTCCCCCTACTTATTTATTTGATAGACCAAGTCAATATTGACCTGATCTGGGATTAGGATTAGTCTGTATATATTTTATATCTACAACCTTCATTTTTTTCTTTTATTTTTTATCTTTATTATTTTATTTTGGATAAAATAAGTGTTAAATATATAATATTAACAATTGTGGTTATAACATTAGTTAGTTGGAATTAGTGATTATTTACATGTATTTACCAATGATTTTAGCCAAAATGAAAGAATAAAACCGATGAAGCATATATTCATCATTCCCCTATACTTTACCTTTGCTAGTGCCTTAGCATACACTTATTCTATAAATAAGTGCTAACAAAAAGAAAATGAAAAAGGAGAATAGAGGAACTTAAAAAATGATTGTTTCTTTAATTGAATCTCACTTCGCCTAAAATTCAGAACTTGGATTTAGACCCTTGGATTAATAGTGTGTCAGGACTCTATTTGAATTAGGATTTAAACCTCGACAACCCTCAAGTTTCACAAATCCCTATCCAGGTTCACCTCAACAACCAGCTCAAATCCACCTATCCATCACGCAAACTTTTTAGCTTTTAAAGCGGCCTGTACTATGTGTGAAAGGTTTTACCTCTTTCCTGCTTAGAGAAGCGAAGAAACTACCAATCCCAGTAATATAATCCCATTGGTCCCTCATCCAGCTACTCGATCCCCGAGGAGGAGGGTATTTTCTTCTAATATCAAGTTGTGATGTCCACAATCGAGTATAGAAAGAAGATTGAAGAATGAGAAGAGAACTGGAGTGTGATCGGTGTAGTCACATCTCATGTGAAGTCTAACCAGTCTAGCCAAGTCTCCACTAAGATAATGTAGGCTTTCTGATGTTTGGACCATTGTGGTAAAATTTCATATTTGATGCATTTGGCTTCTTTTTGGTAGAAATGATTGTTGCACTTCATAGATCTTTTATGCCTCGATGGATATAGCATTTTTCATTCTGTCTATTTTTGGGGTCTTGCAAAATTGTGCCAGCAGATCCTTCCCTCATCTGAAGCTTTATTTCAACCCCAATCTCTCCCATCCTTAGACGACAGCATCACTAGACAAGTATGGAAACACACCACCGAAATGGATTGCCCTTCGTAGCCCCATGCAAGTTGAGCTAAGTGTAGAGTGCACGAGTTCAAAATTGGTTCAAATGGAGAAGAGTTAAACATATGACACTAGGTGTCCTACTTAGGTACTTTCAAGTTGAATTCCGAACACAGTCTCATGGAACCCAAATAATTAAGTCTAAAAGACCGGAAGAGTCTTAATTATAGTTATTAATAAAGTCTCTTTATAATTAAGTGGATTAAGGCCTAAATCAAGCTCCATCTCTCATACTTAGATCTATTCGGTTCAAGAATCAGACTTGTTCTGAAAAATGCGAATGAATGCAACAATTTTTTATGAAGTGTATTTTCCGTCTTAAACTTTTTAAGTAATTTTTAAAGACTTTTGCAAATTTTTATTAAATTTTAAAATGTTTCAATTTTTAGGGTCTTCTTGTAAAGTCAACGGATTAATTATATTTAAACGAATTTTACATGAGTTATATACATTTTACAAAAGATTTTATACAAATTTTATATACAAGATTATATGATTTTATACAAGATGTTACAAGAATTTTAAAATTTTTAAATAACTAGAAATTTTATCCAAGTATTTTACAATATTTTTAATACAATTTTAAGCCATTTTAAAGATATATTTACGGTTTTCTTGCAGTTTTTAGAAATCAAAAATATACACCCATGCTTTTAGAGAGCCATATTATTAAAAATATAATAAAGTATGAGTTTTAGCTTCTAAAGTATATATAGCATATATATACGACACCCCCTATACTTAGCATAAACTATGTCCTCATAGTAACCAAAGAAGCGGCAACAGAAGACATAACTCAGTCTAATTATAGATCAGTGAAAAGAATCCTATACTACAACGACTCAAAGAAATAATGAATAAATAAATAAAAGTCGATCATCCCCTCTATATTTAGGATAAAGTAATCCTAAGGATAGCAAACACAAAACTGAAGATAAATCGAGGTCAAGAGAATGTGCACAATTAAAGGCTCGTCTTGTTCCCCCTATACTTAGGGTAAAATATCCCTAAGTATAGAGACGAATATCAATAGGTGAGGGTCAAACGAGAGTGCAAACGATAAAAAAATAGAAAATGATCAAAAGTCGACAAAAGTGATATTAACCCCCTCATACTTAGGGTAAAGCGCACCCTAAGTATAATAAATGACAAGGGTAATTGAACAGAACGAATGAATAACACAATGTCTAAACCCCCTATACTTAGGATAAAGTACATCCTAAGTATAACAAAAATTTTAGATGAAACCTAACATTGTAAGACAAATAGAAGGAAGAAAGAATAAAATTGAAAATATATACAAGATGATATGGAAAATCAGGTATGAGATGTAGAGTATAAGAGTGAAGAACATATTTCATACAAAATGAATAGGGGCAACCTCAATAGTCGGCAGTCATGATCAAGAAAAGGTTTCAACTGCTGACCATTAATTCGAAAGGTGGAATCAGAAGAAAACTCAGATATGTCAATGCTACCGTTATTATACACCTTTCATACCCGATACAACCTTTCCATTTGCTCTGAAATTTTCCTAGAAATAGCTTCAATCTCGCATCAAATAGCCATACTTTCTAATTTGGCTCAAATTGCTTATGGCTAATGCGAGCATCATGCCACTCTTTCATCCGCTCTTTGTAATGCATGCTACTTGAGAAGGCTTCATCTCTCAATTCTTCTAGGGCTACCAATTCTGTCTGCCTCTGATCTCTCTCATCATCTAGTCTAAAGATAACCTCTTTCACTGCTCACAAAGAAAGGTGCTTGATCTCAATAAGTAAGTGGAATGTCTAGCCATAAACAAGTTGAAAGGGAGATGTACCCATTGGAGTCTTGAAGGATGTTCTATAGGCCAAAAGAACCGAGTCCAAAAGTCGCGACCAATACTTTCGGTCTGGGCAAATAACCTTCTGCCAAATCATCTTGATCTCCCTATTCGACACCTAGGCTAGATCATTTGTCTGAGGATGATACAAAGTAGCAACCCGATGGTCTATGCTGAACTCGTTAGCAAGTTCTCTTACCTTGTCATTGATGAAGTGGCTACTCGCGTCTGATATCAGAACTCGAGGGATCCTGAACCACGTATTGATATGATTTTTCAGGAACTTGCAAACTGTGTTCGCATTAGCTTCTCGAGCAGAAATAGCCTCTACCCAATGACTCACATAATCTACAACTAGAAGAATATACTCAAATACATAACTCTTAGGGAACGAGCCTATAAAGTCGATACCCCATGCATCAAACACTTCACAGAAGTGAATTGGTTGCATTGACAACATTTCTCTATGTCCACAAGTGCCCATTCTTTGAAAGCCAATACATCTCTTTATGAATGCATAGGAATCCGATGACCGTAAGCCACCAAAGGCCAGATTGGAGCACTTTCTGTGTTGTCCTCTTCCCTGAATGGTGTCCTCCAGCTTCTAACATATGGCAATACATGAGGATACTCTGGTATTCCTCTTGAGGACTACACCAACACCAAATAGAATCTGCTCTTTCATGATAAAGGATTGGATCCTCCCAATGATAAGACTTGGCTTTCGAGAGGAAAGTCTCAAGTCTTTGTCTGGATCAACCTTATAGGATTTTCTTAGCAACAAGAAAGTTCACAATGTCGGCATACTATGGCACTGAGGAGACAACAAGAATCTCGTTGTCGGGGAAGGTCTCCATAATAGGTGCATCAAACTCAGAAGTATCGTGTGTTTCTTACCGAGAGGGGTGATCCGCCACCACATTCTTGACTCAGGGTTATCCTTGATCTCAATATCAAACTCCTAGAGTAGAAGGATCCATCCGGTCAGACGCAGTTTGGAATCCTTCTTATCCATCATGTATCTGATGGCAGTGTGGTTAGTGAAAATGGTAACATTAGATCCTAAGATGTGGGACTTAAATTTGCCTAAGGCAAATACTATAGGTAGCATTTCTTTTTCTGTAACCGTGTAATTCCACTGGGCAGAATCCATATTTTTGCTAGAGTAGTGTATGGTGCATGAAAGGCCATCCCTCCTTTGTCCCAACACAGCCCCTACGGCAAAATCGGAGGCATCTGTCATGATCTCAAATGGGAGATACCAATCGGGTGGGTGAAGAATAAGAGCCTATATAACCATGCTCTTGAGAGTCTCAAAAGTCGAAAGACACTTTTCATTAATAATAAACTCGATGTGTTTTACTAGAAGATCAGATAACGGTCGGGAAATTTTGCTGAAGTCTCGTATGAAATGTTGGTAGAAACCAACATGCTCGAGGAAAGACTGTAACTGCTTCATATTGGATGACGGATTGAATTTCTTTATGATATCCACCTTGGCTAGGTCCACCTCCATACCCCTGTTGGATATGATGTGACCAAGGACCGTCTCCTGAGTCATCATAAAATGACTCTTCTCCCAAGAAAGAACGAGGTTAACCTCCGTACACCTATGAAGCATGCAGTCTAAGCTAGAAAGGTATGAATCAAAATCATTATCGTAAACGGAATAATTATCCGTAAAGACCTCCAAGATGTCTCTCACCATACTCGTAAAAATCAAAAGCATGCACTTCTGGAATGTAGTCGGAGCATTACATAATCCAAAGGGCATACGTTTGAAAGAATACGTTCTGAATGGATAGGTGAATGCCATCTTTTCTTAGTCTTCAGGTGCGATGGACACCTGATTATATCTCGAGTACCCATCGAGAAAACAATAGTGGCCCTTCCCGGCCAACCGTTCGATGATCTGATCAATCAGCGGTAACATGAAGTTATCCTTCGTGGTTGCTTGATTCAAACATCTGTAGCCAACACAGACACACCAAGAAGTCGGTACTCAGTAACGATCTCCTCTCCGTCCTCATTTATCACTGTAGTGATACCCATCTTCTTGGGTACCACATGTAAAGGACTAAACCATTTGGAGTCGGAGATGATAGATAAAATTAACGCTCCACCACTTGGATATTTCCTTCATAACCACCTCTCGAAGATTCGGGTTCATCCTGCACTGAAACTCACGAGATGGTTTGACATCATCCTCGAGAAAAATGTGGTGGGAGCAAAGAGTTAGACTAATCCCATGGAGATCAGCTACTAACCACTCGATTGCCTTGCAGTTCTTTTCAAGAATCTCCATTAGACGAGCTTCTTGATCTTCAGTTAGATCAAAAGAGATGATGACTGGAAACATTTTGGGTTCTCCAATAAGGAATCGGTATTTCATACTCTAAGGTAGAGGTTTAAGCTCATGGGGAGAAGGAAAATGGAGAACTGGTCTGACTAGGGATTGGGTATAAGATACTAGGTCAGTATGCGTAAGCTCGGCCTGCTCTGACTCAGAAATATCTAGAGACTGCTCGTCTAATTGCTGACTCTGTTGTACTGGCTTGGTATCCATGCTGGATGTACGCTCATCTGAAATGAGACGTGGAACATACTCATAAAATGTCTTCCAATCAAAGTCCACGTCTACATCTGAAGGGTCAGGATTTGAACAGCAAGAGTGGAATTCAGAAAGATCATCATCAGACTTGTCTACCTCAGCCTCTAATTGTACCTGCTCCAGGAGTGTGCTATCCAGTCTTCCATCATTTAGTATCTGACAGTCAGGCTCTCTTGAAGATGTGAAGAAAGACTGTGTACTTGGTTCAACCCAGACAACTTCATCATCTGTATGCACGAAATCACAATCATAATGACTATCGGCTCCATCTTTAGATGCTCGCTCTGACTCTTATGATTTGGCTTTGAGATCTTGGATCATCTCTATATGTATACTCTCGCCTTGGACGCGAAAGTACACCTTCCCTATACAATAATCAGAAACAGCCTTAGCTGTCGCCAGAAAAGGTCGTCCTAATATGATCGGGGTATCAGTCACACATTCTGGGACTGGCATGTCCAATACAACAAAATCTACGAGGAATTGAAAACCTTGAATGGTGATGATAACATCTTTGATTAATCCCTTTGACCTCTTGACCGATCTGTCAGTAAATTGCAAGACCGTTCTGCTTGGTTGAAGAGGTTCGAACTCGAACTTGTCGAGTAAGGAAGAGGGAAGGAGATTAATCGATGATACGCTATCTAAAAGAGTACGATCAAAAGTCTGATCGAGGATCTCGCATCTAACATACGATGCTCTCTTGTCTGATCATTTGGATGGGAGATGATTCTGGATGGCGTGACAAGTCTCCTTCGTCAGCACATGAATTTCTGAGCAATAATTGCGTTGCCTCTTCTTTCTAAAAACTATAGTTCTCTCCTTGAGACCTTTCTGTAGAAGAGAGATGTGTGCCAAGGCTTCCAAAAGAGTAAGATGAATGGTAAATTTATCGAGCATTTCTTTTGTCAGATCTAACATTTGGGTCTTTTTGGTATTTTCTTTTTTATCTCCTTTTCCTAAGCAGAGTGCTTGAGGAAAAGGTATATGTATATCCTCCTTCTCAGTATGTATAATAGGGGGATCGAATGAAGAGGAAAAATCAAGTCTTTTTGGAAAATGGGAACTACCTCTATGTTGATCATCATAAATTGATGAATCAGTTGTATTATCTTTATTTCTTTTTCTGGACCTCCTCCTCTTACCATTTCTTTGTACTCTTATCTTTTCATCATTTGGTATGAAAGTTGGAAACACAACTATCTCTGCATTGTGATCATTAGATTTTGTGGCATCAGCACCACCATCCAGATCATCATCGATACTAACATCATCAGTACTGCTATCTGCATCATGCTCAACTGGCTCGAAAGCATCATCTACTGATGCATCTGTATAAGGCATAACTAAGCCACTGCCAACTGGTACTCTACCACTCCTCAGAGATATGAAATCAACATTATTCACATCATCATGTGGCGTTTTTGATTGAGGAGTAGAGTCTATTTGCTAAGTTTGTATGGCAGTCCGATCTAGTACGGGATCCAGTATCTGCTGCTTGAATTCATACATATCTCGCCTATTTTTTTTTCAAACTGACTAGTGATCCGATAGGCAAGATCATCTAAAGCCAAGTTCTCATAGGAGTACCTTAGAGAACTGGATGAGTAATATGAGAAATGTTGAGGTAATTACTGAGAAAGAGATCTCAACATCCACTGAGTGCAAGTATGAATCTGATGAGGCTCGGTCGCATGCTCCGACTGAAACTAATCTATCTACTGCACTGGAAACTGTGTATCAGATGAATCAGCTGGCAACCTTTAAGATTGGATAGATATCATTTGTTCAATCTGGTTCTTTAGGTCACTAATGCTCCTTACAAGCTCGTCGATCTTATCGAGCTTGGGTAACCGGTGGCATCTCATCTCAATATGCTCTAGGTGGTCCAATATCTGGTTAAGAATCCTCATTTCAGCTGATGAAGATTTTGTAGATGTGAGCATTGATGGATCCTCCTTAATTTTTACCACGGTAGACTGATGAAGAAATGCAGGTGACTCCATCCGAGTATAAGAGTTTGTCTGAGTTAAAGTGACATGATGAGATGCCAACTCCACGAAAATATCCCAGACAACATCCTCATACTTCGAAAAGTATGAGCCACCACAAGTTGCACTCACCAACCCTTGTTGTCAACCCACTAGAGAAGCTCTGAACCAAACTTGCCTTAGGAATCTCAAGGTGCAGACACATATCAATAAGGTCTCGAAAATGATCCCATGCTTCGTGAAACGACTCGCTCCCTAACATGATAAAACTGGTAATGAGAGACCTTGCAACATTTATGCATTAGATGGTGTAGAATCTGCTGAGGAATTCAACACGAAGTTGCTCCCATATAGTAATTACTCTCCCTAAATGTCACAACTAGTATGCAACCTTATCAACAAGGGAGAACAGAAATGCTATCATCCGAATTGTATCCTCATCAACTTGAGAGTCATATACTGTACTACAATTCAAATCGAACTCTCGAATGTGTAAATATGGATCCTCAGTAAATTGCCCATAAAAAATCGGCAAAGTTTAAATAATCGCGGGTGAGGATAAATGATCCATGAATAAGAGGAAGTCGAATCCATCTACTAGCAGAAGAAACTCCAGGTGTGTGAAGTTGTCTTATCGTGCGTATAGGCTCTGTAGGTATTGTCTCATATCTATCTAGCTCATCATCATCATCATCATCATCTGAAATATGTCTCTTCTCTCTCAACTGTCGTAACTCAGCTTGGATCTCGGTCATCAGAAGGTCTTGATCCCTAATCCGATTCTGCATAATCTCAAGGAAAGCAAGAAGATTAGATTTGATAGTCACTTGATCTAGAATCTTCGAAAGATTCTGCGATAGTATTCCCTTCCCATTCAAAACTATTTCTGGAAAGGAGAAGGCATCCATGTCTAGTTCTAATAAGTCTATATATAGTTGTGTAATGGTCATCAGAGGTGGAGAAGAACAAAGTGATTGAGAGAAGCTTCCCGGGTCAAGGTTACACCTGGAAGAGGGAAGATGTTCCGAATCCGGCTCAGATAGGAGGTTCTTGTGAATCGACCGGGGGGATGAGATTAATGGAAGAGATTGAGTCAACTTAGGTTCAAATAGAGAGTTCTCTTGAATCGACCTAGATGGACATGTAGGTGTGCATGGAAGCGATGCCGTAAGAGTCATCCTAGAGTCCTCCTACGTATCATCTTGATAAGACAAGTAACTGATTCTAGATCTGAAAATTGAACTCACTCACAAATTCAAACACAAAGCAAACCCCGAATTCACCAACTCAACCCTGGTGATGGCCGTAAAAGTTCGGTTGTTTATCTTTTCGGTTTTAGGGTTATTTGGAAAAACACGTCTTTTCATAGATTAACGTGAGCTGATAGGTTCCCGAAACTTTCCCAAAAAATTTTCCCGAGTTCTTACAAAAAATTACCTATTCTCAACCAGTATGGGAGTAAGTACGGACCGTTTCCGACTACTCGTGTTACTTGAGGACTATGCTATTGTGATGTCCTTTAAACCTCCCACTCCGCTAAGGAAACTCGGACCGTTTCTGGCTACCCCCCACTGAAGATCAAGTGATTAACTATATGAACTCGGTAGTATATCAAAAGAAATTCGGACTCTGGATCTGACCTTAAGTGTCATCCCTCACTCACAAATCTAGAGAGTACATACAGTTTGTACGCTGGGGATGGCTCTCTCAAGTCAAGTGGAGTCCGTTACATTTCCTTTTAAGTCAAATAAAATTAGCAGTGGCAGTTTTAGTTTTCGATTATCATTTTTTTGAGTATTTTTAGAGAATCGTCTACCGATTTGGTCTTTTTATTTTTATCCTAGATAAGCATGCACCTAGGTTGTGAGTCCTTAAACTAGCTATAGAGGCGCAAGCAGAAAAGAATCGAGAAAATCCTAAGCAAGCATCTATCCTCGAAAAAGCTGTGGAAAATCGTCAGAAAAATCGTGATGAGAAAAAGCCGCGGTGGGTGCCTTGTTCCCCCAAGTGCACGACACTCAGTAAAATAGACCTTGAGAAATAGAGGGAGGAAGGTATAAGTCAGGATGCCTTTATGAGGCCCCTTTTTATGAAAATAGAATAGGCAAGTACCCTTGATCTTTTTACATTTTCTTTACAAGGAATTATAAAAAGGTAGAAAAATGTGTCGGCTCATCAGCTCTCAAATGTGCGACTCGAAGCCTGTACTACACAAATAAGAAATAAGAAGTTGTGAATCTAGGAAATAAAATGGTGAAGAGAAAATCCTAAGCCATATGTCTATGATCTACCCGAGCGTTGCCTCCCCGGCAACGACACCATCTGAAAAGCACCTGCAATATGAAGACGAAGCCTTCACCTTGAAGCATCATCTTCCTTAGAAACTTGAAGCTACACATCATCTAGAGCCGTCGGAGCACCTCCACCGCGTGATCGTGCACATCTATCGCCGTTCTCCATCTCTGTGAGAACTTGATCGCCTCGAATGCCAGGAAATTGACTAGCGCCATCCGCATATGAATTTGGGGGAAACATTAGACTTTCCAGCTCTAATATCAACCATTGGACCAGTAACAAGGAGATGTAATCAAATGGCCTTCCTAGTGCCGCACGTCTAAACCAGGTCAGCCACGCTGCCCCATTGCTCAACGCTTAAGCTATGCACATGACCAACGCGTGCACAGGTAGATTTTTTAGGCAATTTACGTGATGAGCCCAACCACCGCATGATCCACCATTTTCCCCCTAGTTCTACCTCTGAGTTTCGAGAGAGGGAGGGATGAGCCCCAGCAACGACGCCTTCTAAAAAACACATCGATCGAGTCCTCTAAAAATAGACAACTCTCGTTGTAATGATCGATGAAATTTTAACAGAATTTTTTTATTATTTGTATTTCTAAACAAGATGTGTATAGTGTCAAGTATGGGAGTGTCGAACCCAGGGAGGCAAATCGTTGGAAACTAAGATTAAACTATAGAAAACTAAGGTAAATGGTTTCCTAATTTTCATTTATTTTTAGAGATTCTTCTGGATTTTTATATAATTTTTATGAGTTTTATATTTTGTGAATTTTAATTATTTTTTGATTTTTTTATTGTTTGAGAAAATGTTTTGTAATTTTTTAGTTGAATTTTATTTTGTTATTTTTTAAGTTTTATTTTACTTTTCTATTTTTATGAATTTTTAGAAGGTTTCTAAATTTTTATGGATTTTGAATTATTTTTGATGTTGAAAAAATGTTTTTATTAGAAATTGTGAAGTATTTTTGATTTTTGAAATGGTAAACAGTATGAAAATATTTTTATTTTATTTTTTTAGAAATTACTTGAAGTAATCTTGAAAATGGTATGTAAAATGTATTTTTGTGATTTTTCTTGAATTAGTTATTCTTTTTCAAAGTTTTAATGAAATTTGTATTTTTATTGGTTTTAATATTTGAATTTTGTTTTTTTGGTTTATTATATAAAATACGGTAAAATATACTACATGTAATTTTTGTTAGATTTTTAAGAGTGATTATTTATTTTTTATTAATTTAATAGTTTATTATATTTTTTTGTTTTTAAATGATTTAAAAAAAGTATTTTTATTTTAAAAAATTATTTAATACTATATATAGTATAATATAGGGTTATTGTACGTATTTTTATTATTTTTTTATATTTGGTATTTTTATTTGTTATGTATTATAACATGAATAATATTATATACAGTAGTTGGGGTATGGTGCAAATATTAGAAAAGTCTAGGACACGTGTGTAATATAGAAGGAGTTTGGGAAGGTGCGCAAAATGTCCAAGTCAGCACGTGCCCACGCACGTGGGATCTCCAACACTTGGTCTTGTTCATGAGTTGATCAAAGTTTTAGTGCTCGCACGTAATTTCTCCACGTAGCACGTGCGCTCACACGTGGTTCAACCTGCAGAGAACCTACTTGTAATTACTGATAATTTAGGGTACCTCATGAAATTTTACAAAATATCGAGGATGCACATGTAGTGCACGTGCACTGTCATGTGAGGAGTACTGCTTAAGCGTGGTCTCGATCTCAACCATCCGATATGATTCAGATCGATGGGCACGATGAAAAACCCCAATTCTCAGTTCCCTCGATGATGCGATTCTGAAGGTGATGTAGCTCGAGGGTGACACTTTTCAATGCGTCTTCGTTGATCTGATGATGCTCGAATATAGAGCTTCTCACTCCATATCTCCTGGGTTGGCTACAGGTGGTGCTTAGATGCTTAATGATAAATGGATCTCAGGTGAAGCAAATGGTTTGGAATCACAATGACAGTGCCTATCAATCCCAAAAAGTGCTTCAGCTTCAGATCCGTTGAAAGCTAATGCTAAAATTTGAAATCCAAATGCTACACAAGTCTAATCAGGAAGATGACGATCCCGACGTTGTCATGCTTCATGATGATTCAAAACCTGCAATCAAAAGCTATGCTCGAGGATTCCTCGGCTGATCATGGGAGAAGGAGGATCTGAAGTGTTCAGGTCTAGAAGAATCCATGGAGAAGTGAATCGATTGAATATATGGTAAAATCGAGGCCATATCCAAAGTTTGATTATTGATTGGTAGATAAACTTGACGGATTGAGAATATAATGAAGAAAATAGAAGGATTGGAGAAGAGAAATGATCGAAAGAGAGATAAAGGATATCTACCTGGAAAATGAGATAGACAAGGGAGAGAGTGAAGGTCTTTGCTTGGGAGTGAACTCCGATGGATGAACGAAGATCTCAGATGATGAAGGTTGCGCATATGGAGGCGGAGCTTGGCGAAGCCCCGCAATTGTCTCCTCGACCAATGGTGACTGGGAGGCTCGTGCACGACAGAGATGACGCTCAACACCTGCAAGTTGATCATGTTGCCTCCTCTCTCCTGTCACTCAACAGAAACGGAACTGTCACCTCGTGCCCAGAGCTCACAAGGAATGGAGGTGGCTAATGGAGGATGCCCAAGTCCGAGGGGAGTTCAGGGTATGAATAGGAGAGGGAGCTTGGGGGACAAGTAAGGTAGTGTGGTCACCGACGGTGGGTCCAGTGGCCGTGGGGTTGTTGGGCGAATGGCCAACAACCTTGAAGTTGGGCAATTGGCCGGAGGAGAAGAGGTGGGCTGAAGAGGAAGAAGGCAACGACATGGGAAGAAGAAGAAGAAAAGGGGAATGAAAGGGAGAAATAAAGGGAGAGAGAAAAATGAGAGGAAAAAAATTATAAGATAATAATTAGTTAAATTAAGAATTAAGTAAAATAATTTAATTTAAATATAATTAAATAGTTAATTACATAATTAACTGGTTAGTTAAGTAATTAAAAATATAATTAAGTGTATAATTAAATATTTACTTAATATAAAATTAAATAATAATTATTAGATAAGTAAATTAATGAATAAATATATTAAATAATAAAAAATTATTTTTTATTTTTAATTTAAGAATAGAGTATTAATATATTAAGCAATAATATCAATTAAGGTTTATTGTACAATATATGAATACACTCTTGAATCCCTCATTTTTCATACTATGATTTTAGCAAAATTGTTTTCATTTTGTAGATAATTTAATAAAATGAATTGTAGAACTGAGTTTGCCCAATTCGGAGTTCTTATGATCGAGTTATGAGGTCAGGAAAATTTAAGTTGCAGCTTCGCGACTTCGGGTTTATTGGCATTTTGACTCAAGTTATATTTTTTATATTTTTATATACATTTTGAAAAATATATTAGAAAAGAAATCAAGTAAAATGTATTTACAGTTAATTAATTAAAAATACGAGAAGTTTCTACATATAATACATACATACATACATACATACATACATATATATATATATATATATATATATATATATATATAACGGGGCCCAAATGCCAAAACTCACCTCTTTTATTGAAATATTTTTTGATATTTTTTATAAATAATATTAAGTATAAAATGAAGTTTAAAAGTGAATTTGGTTTTGGAGTTATTTTTATAAATAATTATGAACATATGAAGTCAGCTTTTATGACCTTTTCGGTTCATTGCAATTAATTATTTTTATGTTGAATTATTTTTCTAATATTTTTATAAAATAATATTTATTTTTATGAACAACTTTTGTAAAGGAATAATTTTGGTTTGAAATTTTCTTGTGATAAATAAAATAGGTGAAATATTTACAATATGAAAAATATGTTTAATTATATTTTTGGTCTTGATTTTCTATCATTTTTATAGGTTAGGATCCTTATCACCCCTACTTATTTATTTTGTCGACCAAGTCAATATTGACATGGTCTCAGGGTTAGGATTAACTTGTATATATTTTATATCTACATCCTTCCTTTTCTTTTATTTTTCTTTTTTTCTCTTTATTATTTTATTTTAAATAAAATAAGTGTTAAATATATTATATTAACAATTGTGGTTATAATGTTAATTAATTGAAATTAGTGATTATTTACATGTATTTTACCAAGGATTTTAACCAAAATGAAAGAGTAAAGACGATGAATCATAGATTCATCACTCGTTGGTGATTCCATTCAATGATGGTGGAGGGAGAACGCCAGGCTGTGGATGTGATGTGCTGCTCTATGGTGGCCAGTGATGGCGTGCTGCTCTGTGGACATACAACGACTGCTTCACATGGCGATGTAGTGTTTCTTTGATCTTGAGATCACGAGGAAAAAACATGGGTTCTCCAAAGTTATTTTCTTGCAAGTAATGGAGGCGGCGTCGCATGAATGTGGTAGTTGTGCGTGGAGGAGGTGGATCGCGGATGAGAAGGTTGAAGGAAAGTGTGGATGGAGGAGGGATGTGGGCGAAGGAGGGTGCACATGGAGGAGGAGGGTCATAGAGGAGAAGGACATAGGAGGTGTGGGTGATGGATTGATGCATACAAAGGAGTACCCGATCAATTTTTACAATCTAAACAATCTCAATTTTTTACAATACCAGATTTTTTTTACATATTGTAATCATTTTTATAATCTCAGAATTTTTGCATTTACTTTTTCTTTTATAAATTTTTAACAATCTCATATCTTTTTTTACAATCTCAAGTATTTTTTGCATTGTCATATCGTTTCATACAAACCCCAAATGGTTTTTATAATATCATATTATTTTTTACATTTAATATTTCTTTTATCAATTTCTAACAATCTCATATCATTTTTACAATATCAGATCATTTTTTACATTCTCAAATCAATTTTTTACATACTTCAGCTCCTTTTTTTACAATTTCATGTCTTTTTTACATTTATCGTTTCTATTATCTATTTCTAACAATTTACCTTTTGTTACAGAACACAATGTAAATTTTACGATCAATCATGGAATTTTACAAAGGTAGCATGAGTATTACAAACCTCATTTTTTATTAGTAATTTATCAATTACTAACTAAATATATTTTTGTATATCTTCATACTTATATTAGAAAACAAGTATAAAATTTTACAAAGGCATTACCTGAATTACAATTACAAGAAAAAAAGTATTATTAACTTTGATTTGATTTTATAAAGCATGATACACTTTTACAATATCAATACATATTATATAAAGAGTGTTACCATTCTACATAGCGTGAAAATGTTACCAAATTGGCGAAACCTCATCGCATAAATAGTAATAAAAAATGTCAATTCAGACAGACTAAAAGTGATAAAATAAAAGGACTAAATGAAATTTAAATTCAAAATAAAATTCAAAATGAAAAAAACATTGACTAAAATACCCGTTTGAGTAAAAAACCGTTGGATTGAGATCTAAGTGATGAGATGATTGGCTTTCCTTACATACATGAAAAGCTCGCCTTATTGGAAGGGCCTCTTATTTATATGTGGAAAAATTGTATATAACCTACGTGCTCCCACTTTTTTCCCCTGCATTATTTTTATTTTTTAAATGAAACTTAGGGGGATTTAGATCACCATATATCACTTTAATGTCATTCTAAATTCGACTTAATTTAATACTTCTATCTCCTTCATCAAGACTGCTAAATTTAACTTTCTCAAAATTACTGAAATCGACCCCTCAAGATGGGCATGTTGGAAATGTCTAATTTACATAAAATTTGAAATACATATTCTACTTATTATTTTAATTAAATTCTCCATAGTTTTATTTTAAAAAATAAAAAAATTATTGAAAAAGGTGAGAGCATACTCTTATATGCTCCAAGGGAGTCTATTCATTTAACTTAATTTTAATTAATTCGTCTTAACTCCAAATGACATGAAGTTAATTCCACTGTGAACATTTTACTAATATTAATCAAGAAAAATCCTAAAAAATGCCAACTTGTTTATATTTGAAATAAATCCAAACCTTAAAGACATGACATAAAGACGTAAAAGTTGATATCTCTCACACAGAATGTCGAATTTCACTCACTTTTAAATTAGTATGCATTCAATTATCTAGAAATCAACATCAACTTCAAAAGAATCAGAGTTCACTTGTGAAATTTGAATTTCGAGACCTGATGAATCCCCATTCATCACTCTTTGTTCTTTTATTTTAGCTAGATATTTTGGTAAAACACCATGTATATAATTGTAAATACAATAAGTTACTAAAAACATGCATTTGTTAATATTCAATAATTAGCATGCATTTGTGCAAAAATAAAAGAATAAAGAAATAAAGAAAAAGAAGGAAATATTTAGAATAAATATTGATTGACCTGAACCCAAGAGAGGGCCCAATATGGGCATGATTGCAAAATAAAACAAGTAGAGAGATGGGCCATTCAACCTTGTGTACACTCCTTCTCTTTGTATATATTTTACTTTCACAAAAATAAAAATAAAATTGTGTTTTTCTTATTTTGTATATAATTGTAAAATTAAAACAAAAATGAGAAAAATAAAATAAAACCCAAAATAAAATCATTTCTCTCTATACATTGTACATATATCATGTATATATGTATCTATCACTATTTATTTCACCCTTGTAAATAAACCATAAAAATAAAATAAAAATTGTTTTATACTCTAAATTTTACGTTGTAAATAAGTAAAATATAAAATTAGAGTATTTGTATAAAAATAAGAAAATAAAAATAAAAAATACATAGATATATTATACCTATATATAATATAATATAATGTATATAACATAATTTATTTTTCATAAAAATAAATAAAAATCACTAAAAAAAGTTTGAAAATAAATAAACATTTTTCATTTTGTAAATAATTTAAAATAAAATCGTTTGTTATTTTTAATTTAATTTACAAATAATTTTGACTCTGGATTTTTGTGATTGGTCCACGGGGGATCGTTGACCCTCGGTCAACTCCCTGCTCGGATCCCCTCTTCGCGGATCTCGCTCACCAGCCCGATTTCTCCAATATCCCTGGAGCAGATCCTACCACCGTTGCCTCGATTCCACCGCCCGCCTCTTCCCCTTGGATCAGCCACCCTCGCGGATCCCTAGGGTGAGGCGGATCTTTTTTGGTTCGCACGCCCGTGCCCGTTCAACCTCGTCACCTGGAACTGTGTATAAATGCTTCCATTTGTTTCCCAGCTCCACATCTCGTGCCGCAAGCCATCATTCTACACTAGAGAGTTGCCCCTCGGTGATAGTGACCAGAAGCATCCTTTGGCGGCTGGATTGAGGCGCTGTAGCCGTAGCTCGACGTACGTAGCCAGAGCGCCGCCACGTTCGAGCCTCCTCGCCTGCCGCAACGTGGTCGAGGTTACAACCCACATCGTCACATCTTCCTGGAGCTCAGGATTGACCTTAGATCATCAGGTGAACCTTTCATCGACCCGAGTTCCATTTATCTTCGAGTCCTTCACTTGTCCTCTGCCTGCTCCGACCTAGTGGTCAGAGCTCCACCGATCGCCCTGAGCCGCTCCGATAGACGCCCCGTTCCATCTTCATCTCTCTTCTGCACTCTGATCACCCTAGACTTGGCTTATATCGCCAAGATTAGGATCGAGGCTCCTCCCCCGCTTCGCCGGAACTTCAAATCCCATTCCCCCGTCGGTTCCCTTCGTGTCTACTCCAATAACCCTCGTCGGAGCATGTCTCCAAGAAGCAATTGTCGTTTGCAGGTCAGAAGGTGCACTATTACCCCCAACTCTCCTTC
Source organism: Ottelia alismoides (assembly GCA_037367405.1). Lineage (NCBI taxonomy): Eukaryota > Viridiplantae > Streptophyta > Magnoliopsida > Alismatales > Hydrocharitaceae > Ottelia > Ottelia alismoides. Next base: position 155,555 of record JAZKJV010008897.1, on the reverse strand, counting down.
AACCTACCTCGTCGGAGATCATCCAGGTGCCATTGCCCCGTCGGGAGATCTAACCGTTGCCGACCTCATCAGTCACCACCATCCGACATGGAGGATCCTTCCTATCATGTTCACACTGTCCAATCGTTCATCGGAGCCACCTATCTTCCTCGGTGCTCCTACGAACCTTGCCCCGCAGGAGTTCATCCAGACCCTTCCGGAGCCGTTGGATCATCGCCATCCGTTAGACCGCATCTGGACCATCCGTCATCTGCGCCTTGTCAGGCCCTTAGATCTAGTGTCTAACGGCCTCCGTATGCCCACGTCTGCGCTCGCAGGACAGCCGTCAGATCTTCTAGGTGTCAACGCCAGAGCCGCATATCCTCTTCCACTCAGCGAGCGCCACCTGGCCACCCACGTGACCCCCACGCCCCTGGCTGGGTAATTTGCGTCACCTCCCCTGCATTTTCTTTATGTTTTTATTTAGTCTATAAAATAAATTCACATTGTGGTCTTTTTGCACTTTTGCCCTTACTGTTTTTATGATTTGCATGTTAGTCCTCTTTGTATGGGTACACGTGCATTGCCACGTGAGTTTGTGATACATTAGCATGTATGACCTGGAACTTCATAGATGTTATGTTCTGATATTTTACTTTTCATATTTGCACTTATACCCTAGTGCATGGTTTTTTGGACATGTGCTGGAATTAGTGGAAAATTTACAGTAGGCCCCTCGGACTTTTAAAACGTGTTATCATTTAGTCCTGAAACTTATTTTCTTGCATAATAGTCCTTATGTGTTGTGCATCTTTGGTTGCTTAAATAAAAATTCAAATCTTATCCAAATTTCGTTAAATTTGGACACATGGCTCCTGCTATGTTGTAAAATTTTCAGTGAATTTTTAGATTCATTTTTTTAATTTTCTATTTTTAAAAATTCAAAACCCAAAAATTTGCTTCTGTCCAGTTTTAAAAATCAACTAAAAATGTTAAAAACCCTCTAAAAATCCAAAAAAATTACAGTGTGTTTATTTTTGTGTGCTTTTACTTCTATCCAAGTTTCATTGCTTTTGGACTTATAAAAACCCTAAAAATTGAAAAACACTGAAAAACTTAGAAAAATCACTAAAAATTCTTAAAAAACAAAAAAAAATACAATTTCAGTTTCTGTAGTTAGTATTTTATTTCTAGTTTCTCATAAAATTGTTTTTTGAATTTTGTAGGCTATTTAGAAATTTGTAAATAGCCTTTTGATTTTGGTTGCACAATAGCTTTCATTTTTTATTTTGTTTTATTTTTATAGAATTAACTAAAAATAAAAAAAATCCAAGAAAAATATCAAAAACATCTGAATATATCTAAAATCCAAAAATATTTTTATTTGAATTTTGTGAATTTTTTGAGATAGTTAATAATTATTTGATTGAGGTTTTCTTACCATTTTTAGCCTTTTTCCTAATATTGAAAAATCCAAAAAAATTTAAAACTTAAAAATCCACCAAAAATCCTTATATTTGAATCCTGACTACTTCGTAGGTTTTTCCATCTCGTGCTCCTTGTGTTCGATCCTGGTAGCTATATCAGGTAAAATAAAATAGTGAGACCGCTGCTTTTGACCTGATTGTTTGATTTCATATTTGGTGGTCTTGATTGTTTCTTGATTGACTTAGCCTCGCGGTTCGGGTCACAACAACCTTGATTTATACCTTAACCCGGACTGTGGGATTTCTGGGTCATCAGAATGAGAATGGCGCTGTTGCCGGGGAGCACGGCTTAGTAGTCGGTTTTCTTTTTCGACCTTTTGTCCTTACTTGCATTTTCTAGCATTCATTTTTATTCCATTTTTATCACATTTTTATAATAATCTGTGGACTGATACATTTCTGTTTGATCTTCTTACGAGGGCCCAATGATCGAGGGCGGCTTTCTTCAGGAAGCCGACACACCCACATGATTCGGAGGGGGCTCTTTATTGCATAGAGCCGCATGAGAGTGCGAGAGAGGAGAGCAGGTGTGTGGGGAGTTTAGTTTAGGTTTAGTTCGATTTTATTTTCGGCATTATATTATTGTAATAATACAGGGACACTCAGAGACTTTCAGACTTGGTTGATTGATCGTGGTCTGTTTCGCCGAGCACTGGTGTGCTCGGGGGACCTCAATGCGATTTTCGCCAGTTTTCAGTTTTCATCATATTTTATACTGCTTATCTGATTTTCGACGATTTAGCCTTAGCCTTAAGATTTTCTCTGATTGTGACGTAATCAATTAAGGCACAACCCTAATTATCTGCCTGTGCCTATAGTTCGATAATTGGAACTAATTAATTAAATTACAAAGAAAAAGTCGGATTAATTAGGCTCGAGTCCATGTGCCTTGAGGAGTCACATACAACGCATGCAGGATCCGTTGTGGTGGACACCGAGTGGCTCCCAAGATCGGACTCCGGACTTAGCTTGATTACTCGACTACCATGCCTCTCGTGTAGAACTGCTTCGTCTAAAGTCGTTTTCCTCGTGCATCATATAGATAGTTTAATTTTTGTCTTTACTTTTATGCGCGGATCACCCTGCATGTAGAGAGCTGGAGCCAGGTACGCATTTCTTACTCTACATGCATCATCGTGTTTGATCGCGCATCGACTTTTTCGCCTTCTCCCCCAGTTTTTGGACTTAAAATAACCAAGAGAATCAAAAATTCGTTAGGAGTTGTTTGATCTGAAGAATATCTAAAAAAATAAAAACTATAAAATTGGGACTGCTAAACACACTCAACCTTAAAAGATACTTCACCTAAAAATCTGTCTTGGGAGAGTAATCTCCTCATTCTCTGGTTTGGATGAGCGAGAGAGTGACCCACACACTAGGCTAGAGCTATATTCGATTTCCTATCAGACTACTAGACTTTTATACGGGACAGTCTATTGGGAGTATTGGATTCCTATCAGCTCGCTTAATCGCTCTGAAAGATTGATTGATCACCTAATAAAAATTGACAAGATAATTGATCGAACATTTACGGTCTTCATCTCAACGTTGAGTAGGTGAATCGGGGGTTTGCTTTCTCATCTTGTGTGTTTCCAGATCTCATCCGCATTCACTCGTCAGATCGAGATGATGGGTAGGATGTCTCTTAGGCATCCCTTGGCTGCACCGCTTTACAGCACTCCAGCCCGTTCATCTAGGTTGGTTTGTGAGAGCCGAGACCCGCTCTCCAAACCCAAGTTAGATTCCACCATGTTCCCCTTGACCACCCTTCTACTACCAGTTCTGAGGTACCAGTGTCCGATCAGAGAGAGCAGCAACCAGTTGATTTATCATCACCTGAGTTTGGGTCTTTTACCTTTGCAGAGACATGGCCAGCATCGAGGAGCGCACCGATGGCCCCATAGCAGAGCAGACTTATGTGTTGGACCAGGGTGCAATCAACAACACCCTGTTAGCCTCCCTTGAGACGATGCAGAGACAAATTCAAGATCAGGGGGCTTTCATGGTTGACATACGCTGGGAGATGGAGAGACTGATAGCAGACAGAGATCAGCCGAGAGCCGCAGGAGGAGGAGGAGGAGACATTCCGGATGACAGAGAGCCTAAGGAGCAGTCCATCCAGCACCAGCACGACCGATGCGGGAGTTGCACAACCCTGGATCGATGCTCACACATAAACGGATAGTGTTGCCAGCGATTGTGGGGGACTTCAAGTTCCCCCCTCAGACGATTCAGCTTCTTCCCCGCTTCCATGGGCTCGTGACTGAGGAGCCACACCTTCATCTACAGGAGTTCGAGATGATCTGCAGTACTGTCCATGATCAGCATGTGGACGGGGACACCATCAAGATGATCGCCTTTCCGTTGTCCCTCGTAGACAGAGCAACCAACTGGCTGAAGCATCTAGGGAGATTTGTTACCACATGGGAGCAGCTCCGAACCGAGTAGTTGAACAAGTACTATCCACTCGGTCGGACGAATGCAACGAGGGCCTTGATCAACAACTTATCAATGCTCCCCAATGAGAAATTCCACGAGGCATGGGAGAGGTTCCGAGAGCTCACAGATCGGTGCCCCCATCATGACATTTCGAAGCCCAACCTTGTTCAGAGCTTTTTCTGTGGCTTACACCGGAACTGCAGGGGTTAGTGAATGCATCTTGTGGAGGCTCGTATTTCATCAAGGATGAGGATCAGGTCTGGGACATCTACGAGGAGATGGCCGAGAACTACACGGTGATGTCTCAGACCCGCCTCTACACTCAGGGGAAGCCCCAGCCACAGGTTGTGTCCTATCAGAGGATAGCACGGGTCGATGTCGGTCCTTCTACTTCATCAGCGACAACAACACAAGTAGAGTTGACAACCGCCGACATGGGTATCATCAGTGAGAAGTTGGACCGGATCGAGTTGATTGAGAATAAGCAGTGCCAGGGAATGACACAGATCGATCAGATGGCACAGACGCTGAGTGACCTGAAGACACAGATCATGTGTCTCCAGGAGGCACATACGGCTTCTCCTCCCCATCTCAGATCACAGGGAGATCCGAGCAGCAGCGACAGTTCGTCCCAGCACTCAAGCCAGCCTAGACAGGTCCACTATGTCCAAGCGGAGTCATACCAGCAGCCGCAGCAGTTTTACCAGCCACCACCATCCGAGGACACTCAGATGGTAGTCTACCAGCTGGATCAGCCCCTGGCAGTCCTTCCCCACCCTCGTACGAGCAGGAGCCGTTGATGGATGTCAACGGGATTTGGTATGACTGACCTCAGCCTGGGATCCGACGAGACTATCTCGGATTCCATTGGTCGGCCGGAGGTACCATCTCCCAGCAGCAGCCTCCAGTTCAGGGTGGCAAGTATGACCAGCAGCGAGAGCAGCAACAACCCCAGTTCCCATCATAGAAGCAACAGACACATCATCTATACCAGCAGCATGGTCCCCGTCCCTATCAGTAGGGACAGTCTTGGAGGCAGCAGTAGCCTTAGCAGCAGTATCACTCGCAGTACCCCTCTCACCCTCCTCCACAGCAACAACCTCAGTTTCAGAGAGGCGAACCGTCAGGTTCTCATGGGCCCACCTATGAGAACCCCACCTTGGATGACTTAGCCCGCCTCATGTCCGAGCAGCAGGCCACCTTCCAACGGGAGATGGACGAGTTTCGACAGGAGATGAGGAAGATTGTGAGAGGAAAGGCCGCCATTCCTGCCCAGATTGAGCTGAACCCGAACAACTTGAAGAGGAAGTCTGAGCAGGTAGAGTTCACAAAGATTACCACTCCTAGTGATTCACTTGGTGATATTACTGCATACATGTTTGATGCTGATTTTGTTACACATAGGAGCAGTAGGATGACATCAGGGGGCGCCTCGTCTGAGCGACGACCCCATGCAGCCTCAGGAGTTCCAGATGAGGAGGAGAGTGGTGTTGATGCCACTCATGATCATGATGATGACGATGGTGCTAACGACACCAGGGACGTTGATCCAGCCGACGGTACGGAGGCTGTCGTTTCACCAGATCCAGGAGGAGGTGGTATTGATGCCACCATTGTTGCTAAGCCAGAGCGCAGTACTGATGCCGCTATTCCAAAGACCGAGGGTGGTGCTGAGGCCACCATTTCCAGTTCTTCTCCTATTGCTTTTCATTCAGTTCATATATCTAAGGACGATTCTGTGAATAAAGGAAAGGGTTTATTGTTTGCAAATACATCTGTGTTGATCGATGGTTTATGTATGGATTCTACTTTGCCGGAGTAGCATAGACTCGATCCTAGTCCTTCATCTGAGAAGTACCCAACCGTCCCCTTTCCCCAAGCACTCTGCTTGGCTAAGGGGACCCGAAATGATCCAAAAAAGTCACACCAGCTAGAGTTCAGCCAACAGATGATGGACCGATTATTCTGCTGACTCTACAGGAGGCCTTGGTGCACATTCCTCTCTTCCAAAGATCCCTCAGAGACAGGACCACCATTCGGAGGAAGAGGAGGAACCACCAGTCTGAGATCCATGTGCTCACTCGCGCCACTTGCTTCGCCATCCAGAACCGTCTGCCAGCCAAGAGGCCAGATGCAGGAGCCCCGTATGTCAGATGCCATATTCATGAGCAAAGGTTCGATCGGACTCTATTAGACACCGGTTCTTCGATTAGCCTACTTCTGGTAGCCTTACTCGACCGCTTCAAGTTTGGCCCTCTTAGATAGAGGAGGACGATCCTTCAGTTTGCTGGTCGATCTGTGAAGAGGCCGAAGGGGTTACTGAAGGACGTGGTTGTCACAATTCAGGGCTTGCAATTCCCCGTGGACTTTGTAGTATTGGACATGGATATCCCTGAGTCTGTGATCGATACCCCCATCATTCTAGGACGCCCGTTCTTGACCACAGCCAAGGCCGTATCCAACCATGATAGCGGGAAGGTATACTTTCGCGTCGAGGATGAGAGTATACAAATAGAGACGATCGAGGAGACTAGAGCTAGAGATTCTGCTTGCTCAGAGCCGCCTTTAGATTCAGAGCACATGACAGAGGCAGAGCGAGACATCCACCAGGACTGTGATTTTGTGATTACAAATGATGAGGCAGTTTGGTCCGATCAAGTTTCACGAGCCATCCTCTCACCTTCAGAGTCCGCTGATGCACCGATGCCAGTAGAGGAGAGCTTGGAGAGCGCATTCCTGGTCCAGGATACATTTCAGGCAGCAGAGCCGGTTCCCGATCGTGAGGCAGATTCTTCTTTTGATACTGATTCAGATCCCTCAGAGTCAAACATAGATTGGGTAGAGTTTGATGATATGATTCCTTGTCTGATTTCCTCAGAGCCTACAGCTAGGGTGGAGACTGATTCCATTCAGAGCAGAGACACATCAGCAGAGCAGTCTTTTCCAGATGCAGATTTTCAGCCAGAGTTCTCATTTTCCTATGAAGATTTGGTCGCATTCACTCAGACATTTCAGAGGCCAGATCTGCCAACTCCCAGTTGCCCAGAGCGGAAGACCTTGCTGTAGTCGCTGAAGTATAGGTTCCTTGAGGGTGAGCATGAGATGCACCCAGTCATTATCTCAACAGATTTGACTGGAGAGCAAGAGTCTCGTCTGATGGAGATTCTTGAAAAGAACTGCAAGGCGATAGGATGGAGCGTAGCTGATCTCCAGGGGATAAGTCTGGCCCTGTGCTCCCACCATATCTATCTCGAGGAGGACGCGAAGCCATCGCGTGAGTTCCAGCAATGGTTGAACCCGAATCTTTAAGAGGTTCTCATGAAGGAAATTTCAAAATGGTGGAGCGTCGATTTTATCTACCCCATCTCCGACTCCAAGTGGGTTAGTCCATTACATGTGGTGCCCAAGAAGACGGGCATCACTACAATTGTGAGTGAGTCTGGAGAGGAGATCTCTACCCGTGTACCCACTTCTTGGAGGGTCTGTATGGACTACAAATGATTTAATCAGGCCACCAAGAAGGATCATTTCTCGCTACCTTTTATTGATAAGATTATAGAAGGAAAGAGTTATTACTGCTTTTTGGACGGGTACTCCAGATACAATCAGGTGGCCATTGCACCAGAGGACCAGGAAAAGACTACATTCACCTGTCCCTTTGGGACATATGCTTTCAGACGCATGCCCTTTGGTCTATGCAACGCTCCAGCGACATTCCATAGGTGTATGTTGTCCATCTTTTCGGACATGGTGGGTTAGTGCTTGGAGGTCTTCATGGATGACTTTTCGGACTACGTCGATGGGTTTGATGCTTGTCTTGAGTGCCTAGACCGCGTCTTACAACGATGCATTGAGGTCGACCTTGTTTTATCTTGGGAGAAGAGTCACTTCATGGTGACTCAAGGGACGGCGCTTGGCCATATCATCTTCAACAGGGGCATGGAGGTTGATCCGGTCAAGGTGGATATCATTAGAAAACTCAATCCATCGTCCAACTTGCGACACTTACGGTCTTTTCTGGGTCACGTCGGTTTCTACTGACGATTTATTCATGATTTCTGCAGAATTGCCTGGTCGTTGACTTATTTTCTGACTAAGGACACCGAGTTCATAGTTGATGATAAGTGTCTTGCGTCATTTGAGACTCTCAAGAGTCTAGTTGTTGAGGCTCCTATCCTCCACCGCCTGATTGGTGTCTCCCATTCGAGATCATGACGGATGGCTCCGATTTTGTCGTGGGGGTCGTGCTAGGACAGAGGAGGGATGGATTTCCTTTTTCCATTCACTACGCTAACCATACATTGGATGTCGCGTAACGAAACTATACAGTCATAGAGAAGGAGATTCTAGCCGTAATTTTTGCCTTGGATATGTTCTGATCATACATCATTGGATCTAGAGTGACTATTTACACTGATTATACCGCCATCAGGTACCTCATGGAAAAGAAGGATGCCAAAGCGAGATTGACTAGATGGATCCTTCTACTCCAAAAGTTTGATATCGAGATTAAGGATAAGATTGGAGTCAAGAATGTGGTGGTGGATCATCTCTCCCGATTAGAGCATCTTGAGGATTTTCAGAAGATTGATCCTATTTGTGAGACCTTCCCAGATGAGGCGATCCTTCCTATCGCCTCACTCCCGTGGTACGCTGACATTGTGAACTATCTTGTTGCCAAGAAAGTACCATTAGGAGGATCCCATCCTTTACCATGAAGGAGGGGATAGTGTCTGGTGATGGTGCATTCTTGAGGAGGAGCCTGCCACAAGCTGGAGGCAGGAGGACATCACTCTGGGAGGGGAACGACACAGAAAATGCTCCAATCTGGCCTATGGTGGCCTACTCTCTTCAAGGATTCTGATGAATTCATGAAGAGATGTATTGACTGTCAGAGGATGGGCACTTGTGGACAACGTGATATGATGCCGATGCATCCCATTCACTTCTGTGAGGTTTTTGACGCATGGGGCATCGATTTCATGGGTCCATTCCCTAAGAGTCAGGGATTCGAGTACATTCTGTTGGCTGTTGATTATGTGAGTCGTTGGGTTGAAGCCATCCCCGTCCGAACCGCAGATGCTAGGACTGTATGCCGATTTTTGAGGAAGAATATCATTTCACAATTCGGGGCACCTCGAGTGTTGATTTCTGACGGGGGGTTTCATTTCGTCAACGACAAGGTAAAGGCCCTTGCTAGCGAGTTCAGCATAGACCATCGAGTAGCCACTCCATACCACCCTCAGACCAATGGTCTTGCTGAAGTGTCGAACAGGGAGATCAAGACTATATTGCAGAAGGTCGTCCGCCCTGACCGAAAGGATTGGTCACAGCTTTTGGACTCGATCTTGTGGGCATATAGGACGTCCTTCAAGACTCCCTTGGGTACATATCCCTTTCGCCTCGTTTATGGCAAGCCTTGCCATTTTCCTGTTGAGCTGAGACATAAGTCACTTTGGGATGTTACAGAGATACTTTTAGATCCAGTGAGTGTAGGAGACCAGAGAAGGGCAGAATTGGCAGTCTTGGAGGAGCTTAGAGATGAAGCCTTTTGGAGCAGCCTACATTATAAGGAGAGAGTGAAGGAGTTGCATGATTCTAATATCAGCCACAAGCAGTTTGAGCCAGATCTGAGAGTATGGTTGTTTGATTCTAGGCTTCGACTATTTCCAGGGAAGTTACAGAGCAAATGGAAGGGACCATACCTAGTCCGAAAGGTACATGAGAATGGGAGCATTGATATATCTGAGTTGTCTTCTGAATCTACCTCTCGTGTTAACGGGCAGCGGCTCAAACCATATCTAGATCATGAGCCGTTGGTCATTGACGTCGCCACTATTCATTTTGCATGAGATGTGGTCTTTGACTCACATCTATTGCATCTCACGCCTGATTATCAATGTCTTTCACCTTGTATAGATCCAATTGTCCATATCACTCCATTCTTTAGTCCCACACCCCATCTTCATCTTATGATTATGCTATACTTAGGGTGTACTCTACCCTAAGTATGGGGGGGTGTAGGACTCTTGGGTATTATTTGGATTCTTTCTACCTCTGTTTTGATGTCTATACTTAGGGATATTTTACCCTAAGTATAGGGGAGGTAGACCCTGTACATTCTCCCACTCGGATTTCCCTTCATGTACAACTTGCTATACTTAGGATTACTTGATCCTAAGTATAAGGGGAAAACACCAAGTCCTCTTTATTCTATTCTTTGATTCGTCGTTGTAGTATACCATTCCTTTTCACTTCCCTATACTAAGCATGAGTTATGTCTTCTTTATCGCTCTTGATTCACTATGAGGACATCGTTCGAGCTAAGTATAGGGGGTGTCGTATATATTCCATATATACTTTAGCCATAACTCGTACTTTGTGTGAGTGTGTTAATAAATAAAAATAGCTAAAATTCTTTCATCCAAAAACCATAAAAATGCCAAAATTTTCCTTGTACATAAAATTCTTCTTGTACATACATAGCTATTTATAAAAATTATTTCTGTACAAATGTTTGTAAAAATGATTTGTGTAAATAGTTTGTAAATATTTTGACATCAAAATTATGTATATAGTATAAAATTTTTATAAAATGTTTGAAAAACAAAAAGTTTGCAAAAACCTTGTGTAAATATGTGTAAATATTTTGCGAAACTTCTGCACTCATGCATATATCCATGTTTTCAAACATTTTCAAAAATTTTGCACATTTTCAAAAATTTTGTAAAAATTGCATATTTGTAAATATGTATATAGTTTTCCTGAATCTTGATTGACATTTAAACTGGCCTGGAATTAAATTGGAAAATGGAGCTTGGTTAAGACCTTAATCCACCTAATTCTAAGAGGAATCTTATATGGCTTAGGATTAAGACTTTTGAGGTCCATTTGGGATTAATTCTTTGAGTCCACTAGGCTATGAGCATATGTCATCTTGATAAGACTAAGTAGAACACTTAACAACACACACATGACTCTCAAAGACAATGGCTTTACGTGCACCAACACTTTACACATAGCTCTCCAGGGATGAGGTGGTGAGGAGGCAGTTTCCTTTGGCTTGGGGTAGCATATGAGGGTAGTACTTCTAGGCGAAACCTCTCTTCTTGTTATAGTGAAGGAAGTGCATCTCAACTAGGTCTGGTGGTGATGAAGTCTAAAGACAGGAGATGTCGGTTGCAATAAAGCTTCGAAAGAGGGATAGTCTACTGGCTCAAGAGGAAAAACTGCTTATGTATATATGCTGCACCATGTAGATATGTTGTACATATGCACATAAAAAAAGTGCAAAGAAAGAAAAAACTCCAAAAAGGTGGTGGATCTGATTGAAAATAAAATATCCACCGGAGTGTATATAGTCAAATAAAGGAAATCTTATGTTACACATGACCATCTCATGAAGCTTGCAGCGGAAGACTTAGCTACACTGGTCATGGTCCATTCTCTTCTTCCCCCTCTTCTTCAGTTGGTTGTACTTGAACTTAGAAGGGAATACCCCGCTCCTCGAGGAAAGAGTTGCTAGACTGAGGCATTAGAGTTACCTTGTTAAGGGGGGTTGTCACTTTTTCATTTCTGAGGTGGGGAGCTACATCTCACTTACACAGTACAAGGAAAAATTCATGGTCATTAGAGATTGTGTATGTAGACTTGTTCTGATCTGGTTTATTGAGGAGTCTTGACCATAGATTGGTGGAACTTAGAGGCTGTTGAGTTTTAAGCTTAAGTCCAAATAAGATTCCGACAAATTAATAATCCAGAGGTCTGACTAAGCTCCATACTCCAATTTAATGAAGGAAAGTTTAATAATTAACCTTGGTTTCCCTTCTTTTTCTTTCTCTTTTTCACTTCTTTTTCAAATAAGTGTTTACCAAGGGACTAGCAAAAGTAAAGTATGGGGGGGGGTGGGGGGTGATGAATCCCCATTCATCACTCGTTATTCTTTTATTTTAGCTAGATATTTTGGCAAAACACCATGTATATAATTGTAAATACAATAAGTTACTAAAAAACATGCATTTGTTAATATTCAATAATTAGCATGCATTTGTGTAAAAATAAAAGAATAAAGAAATAAAGAAAAAGAAGGAAATATTTAGAATAAATATTGAGTGACCTAAACCCAAGAGAGGGCCCAATATGGGCCTGATCGCAAAATTAAACAAGTAGAGAGAGATAGGGCCATTCAACCTTGTGTACACTCCTTCTCTTTGTATATATTTTAATTTTACAAAAATAAAAATGCGTTTCTCTTATTTTGTATATATTTCTAAAAATAAAACAAAAATACAAAAAATAAAATAAAACCCAAAATAAAATCATTTCTCTCTCTACATTATACATATACCATGTATATATGTATCTATCATTATTTATTTCACCCTTGTAAATAAACCATAAAAATAAAATAAAAATTATTTTATACTCTAAATTTTATGTTGTAAATAAACAAAACATAAAATTAGAGTATTTGTTTAAAAAAAATAAAAATAAAAATATGAAATACATAGGTATTTTATACCTGTATATAATATAATATAATGTATATAACATAATTTATTTTTCATAAAAGTAAATAAAAATCACTAAAAAAGTTTGAAAATAAATAAACATTTTTCATTTTGTAAATATTTTAAAATAAAATTGTTTGCTTTTTTTAATTTAATTTACAAATAATTTTGACTCTGGATTTTTGTCATTGGTCCACGGGGGATCGTTGACCCCCGGTCAACTCCCCCACCCGGGTCCCCTCTTCGCGGATCTCGCTCACCGGCCCGATTTCTCTAATATCCCTGGAGCGGATCCTACCACCGTTTGCCCCGATTCCACCGCCCGCCTCTTCCCCTTGGATTAGCCACCCTCACAAATCCCTAGGGCGAGGCAGATCTTTCTTGGTTCGCGTGCCCGTGCCCGTTCAACCTCGTCACCTAGAACTACGTATAAGTGCTTCCATTCGTTTCCCAGCTCCGCAGCTCGCACTGCAAGCCCTCATTCTACCCTGAGAGTTTCCCCTCAGTGACAGCGATCGCAAACATCCTTGGCCGGATTGAGGCGTTGTAGCCATAGCTCGACGTACGTGGCTGGAGCGCAACCACGTTCGAGCCTCCCTGCCTGCCGCAGCGTGGTCGAGGCGACAACCGACATTGCCGCATCTTCCTGGAGCTCCGGATCGACCTTAGATCATCAGGTGAACCTTTCATCGACCCGAGTTCCATTTATCTTCGATTCCTTCACTTGTCCTCCGCTTGCTCCGACCTAGTGGTCGGAGCTCCACCGATCGCCCCTAGCCGCTCCGATAGATGCCCCGTTCCATCGTCATCTCTCTTCCGCACTCTGATTACCCTAGACTTGGCTTATATCGCCAATATTAGGATCGAGGTCCTCCCCCGCTTCGCGGAACTTCAAATCCCATTCCCCCGTTGCTTCCCTTCATGTCTACTCCAATAACCCTCGCCGGAGCATATCTACGACCAACAACTGTCATTTGCAGGTCAGAAGGTGTACTATTACCCCCCAGCTTGCCTTCAACCCACCTCGCCGGAGGTCGTCCAGGTGCCATTGCCCTGCCGGGAGATCTGACTGTTGACGACCTCATTAGTCACCACCATCCGACGCGGAGGATCCCTCCGATCGTATTCCCATCGTTCGATCGTTCATCGGAGCCACCGATCTTCCTCGGTGCTCCGACGAACCTCTCCCCGCAGGAGTTCATCCAGACCCTTTCGGAGCCGTTAGATCATCACCATCCGCCAGACCGCATATGGACCGTCCGTCGTCTGCGCCTTGTCAGGCCGTTAGATCTAGTATCTAACGGCCACTGTACGCCCACGTCCGCACTCGTACGACAGCCGTCAGATCTTCCAGGTGTCAGCGTCAGAGCCGCAGATCCTCTTCCACTCAGCGAGCACCACCTGGCCACCCACGTGACCCGTACGCCCCTGGCTGGGTAATTTACATCACATCCCCTGCATTTTCTTTATGTTTTTATTTAGTCTATAAAATAAATTCACACTGTGGTCTTTTTGCACTTTCGCCCTTATTATTTTTACTATTTGCACTTTAGTCCTCTTTGTGTGGGTACACGTGCATTGTCACGTGAGTTTGCGGTACATTTGCATGTATGACCTGAAACTTCACGGATGTTATGTTCTGATATTTTACTTTTCATATTTGCACTTATACCCATGTGCGTGGTTTTTTGGACATGTGCTGGAATTAGTGGAAAATTTACAGTAGGCCCCTCAAACTTTTAAAATGTGATATCATTTAGTCCTAAAACTTATTTTTCTTACATAATAGTCCATGTGTGCTGTGCATCTTTGATTGCTTGAATAAAATATCAAATCTTATCCAAATTTCGTGAAATTTGGATACATGTCTCCTGCCATGTAAAAATTTCAGTGAATTTTTGGATTCGTTTTGTTTTAATTTCTATTTTGAAAAATTCAAAAACCCAAAAATTTGTTTCTGCCCAGTTTTAAAAATCGACTAAAAATGTTAAAACCCTCTAAAAAATCCAAAAAAATACTGTGTGTTTGTTTTTGTGTGCTTTTACTTCTATCCAAGTTTCATTGCTTTTGGACTTCTAAAAACTATAAAAATTGAAAAACACTAAAAAACTTAGAAAAATTATTACAAATTCTTAAAAAAAATGCAATTTCTATTTCTATAGTTAGTATTTTATTTCTAGTTTCTCATAAAATTATTGCTTGAATTTTATAAGCTATTTAGATATTTTTAAATAGTCTTTTGATTCTGGCTGCACAGTTGCTTTCATTTTTCATTTTGTTTCATTTTTATAAAATCAACTAAAAATCAAAAAAATCCAAGAAAAATATCAAAAACATCTGAATATATCTAAAATCCAAAAAGATTTTTATTTGAATTTTCTGAGTGTTTTTGAGATAGTTAATAATTGTTTGATTGAGGTTTTCTTAACATTTTTAGCCTTTTTCTAATATTGAAAAATCCAAAAAAAAATTAAAACTTAAAAATCCACCAAAAATCCTTATTTTTGAATCCCTACTACTTCGTAGGTTTTTCCATCTCGTGCTCCTTGTGTTCGACCCTGGTAGCTATACTGGGTAAAATAAAATAGCGAGACCGTTGTTTTTGACCTGATTGCTTGATTTCATATTTGGTGGTCTTGATTGTTTCTTGATTGACTTAGACTCGTGGTTCGGGTCGCAACGACTCTGATTTACACCTTAACCCGGACTACGGGATTTTTGGGTCATCAAGACCTAATTGTGCATTGTACATAATTACTAATCTTTGACCTATTATTTTCCTTATATATATGGTTCAAAGGTGCTGCCTCCGCCTGACGAACCTGCTATTCATCACTCTAAAAGTTGAAAATAGAGCTTGGTTCCCGAGCAATTAGAGGCATATTTCTACTTATATTGTATAATTAGCATTCATGCATGCATTGATAACATTTACATTTTAGCACTCATATTTGCATAAAATAAGTAGCCAATTTCACTTGTAAATATTCACCTGTATATTAGATAAAATACCTTATTTGTATATATTTTATACTGACTCCGAATCCAATAAAACCAACTCCATAATATATATATATATGACTAACACTAATAAAGAAAAAAAATATCAAAAAATATTAACTTGTAAAATTGACCAATAAACCCTCAATCCAAGATTGAAATTAAGAGCCTTAAAATGCACATCTCTCTCTCATACAGTGTCCGAATTAGGTCTACTCACTTTTAAAGTAGTATACATTCAGAGACCTTCGAAACAAGACCAATTTCAATAAAATCGGAGCTTGTATGCAAAACTTGGGTTTTGGGCCCCTTTTGTACATTGTACATAATGACCGTTTTACCCCTGCATTTTCTCATTTTATTTTCTTCATTATTAAAAATACAAAAAAAATAGATTAAGTTGTAAATATTCTCCTCATATTTTCTCTATTTTTATTTTGATTTTTCTCTTATTGAAAAATGATAAAAAAATTACAAAAGATAAAATGCGGTATTTTATATCTATAAGGTACCACCTAAAAATACGTTTTGTATAGATGATTTCCTTTGATTTTTGGCCCTTCACAAAAGTTGTAGATCTCGTTGAGACGAGAAACTTTCGTGTTGACCACTTTTTGATTTAATCCCTTTTGTTTTTTCTTTTTGATTTTCTTTACATTTAATCTTTGAATTTTTTGGGAGGGACATGTGGCAGCTCCTGGAGTCGCCACATGTCACCCCATTTTCTTTATTTTCGAATTTATTTTATTATTTTCGGATTTTTTTTAATTATTTTTGGATTCTATTATTTTAATTATTATTATTTTTATTATTGTTATTTTTAGTAGCCTACTTACTTGATATTATTATTATATTATTATTTATCCCCCTTTTACCTCTTCTTTTCTTAATCCCCACTCCAAGTCACCAATAACTTCCCACTACTCCACTTTGTCCACCTATTTTCTAACTTCCTCCTCCTCTTTATAATCCCCTCCCCTCCTCCATTGTCAATCATCCGCCGTTCTACAAGTGAGATAGGTTCTAGCTCCGTCAAAGCCGTGAGGTGACAGCTCCTTCTTCGACGTTGAGTGACGACAAGCCGAAGGCGAGATCTGAGGTGGAGAGATCGACCTCGTCGCAGCCACATCCAAGCTGCATAGCTTCTTCGAATTTTGGCCGAGTCGGATCAAGGCCACCACGACGAAAGCCGCACGATGCGGCTCCACTCTCGACGAATCACAGGTAAGTAATTCTCAACTTTTCCTTGTCATTTTTTTATCTAATATATTCCTTGTTTCATCCACAAATCATCACATAAAAACTACAACACCATCATCATATCCCACCGCAATATCACAATCATTATCATCATCACATAGAAATTACACCACCACCATCAACATCATTACCACCATTTTCATTTCCACATTTATTTTCTTCTTCACAACAACAAGTAAAAAAATTACAAAGAAAAAAAACACAAAAAAATAATAAACTGCAGGTTCGTCGTCCCCTCCACCGACCGCACCTCCACCTTCTCAACGCCGCCGTGCGCAGCAGCGCGCGCGACCCCTTCCGCCAGTGCTCCCGGCTCCTAGCCGAGCTTCCCCCCCTAAAGCCCACCGCCCCACGTGAAGAAGCTCCTGCCGATCCCCGGTCGCCGCATCAACCTAGTGCGGTTGAGCTGCGCTGCCCTCTGCGCCGTCTGCCCTTCATACCCCTCGACGCCCCTCCGCGCCAGCGCCGCCCCCACTCGACATCCGCGCGGCGGCGCCCCCCTGAACGCCCCAGTGCGCGGCCGCCCTCGCGCCTCCATCCCTTCCCAATGCCAGCCCGCCTTCTCCGCTCGCTCGCGCTGCTCCGGCGCTGCTGACCGCGAGCGCGCGCCCCAGCTCCAGGACGCCGCGCCCCCGCTCGCGCCCAGCTGTGAGCAGCGCGGCTGCCGCGCCGCCCCAAGCTCTGTCGCGCCACCGTGCCTCCCTCGCCGCTGGCACCCACTCCCAGCGCGCCGTCTCCGCCCAAGCGCGCGCATGCGCGCTCTCGCCCTCCAGCTGCGGTGCTTGGCCGCCGCCGCCGCGCCCACCCGCCGCCTCCAAGGCGCGCCCTTGTGCCCTCTTTGGTGCGCCGCCCATCCCCTCCTGTGTCGTGCCCTAGCACAAAGAAGAAAGGTTCATTTTTAATTATTTGTGAAAATTGCAATTTTATTCTTGTATGTTTTGTTAATTACGATTGTGTCCATGTGTCAATTTGAGTTTATTGTTTTAATTTCTTTATTGCATTAAGACCCCTGACTTTGATTGCTAATTTGGACCTCAAAATTGCATCATTTTTTATCAGAAAAATAGCACGTTGTAGAGAATCTAAATCTTTATCTTGTGGCTATTTATTTATATTTTTGTCAGCAAGAGCTATTTTATTAAAAATCAGAGATTGAAAATCAGGGATATTTTGCCCATTTAAGCTCTGAAATTCGCACGTACATTTATTACTTCAAAAATTGCGAAAAAATTGTGAATGATGTGTTTTATTGTGCTTTAATTACAGTCCAAATTTCCTCCCATTAGGACTTGTTTTATTCCAAAAATAAATTATTGAGTGATTTCTGTAAATGATTTTTATTTAAATCCACAATAATATTTTTGAGAAATTTCAAGTCTCATGGATTCCTTGTTATAATATCTATCTGAGATAAATCAATATTTGAGCAATTAGATCTCGTGGATTTATTAGGAATTAAATACATACAGTCGCTCTATTTTTAGTAAAATATTCATAAAAAAATCAAATAGTGTCAGAAAATTCCATAAATATTAATGTAGCTTCATTTCATCATGTTTAACTTCCAGTAAATTTTTCATAATTTTTGCCTATCATTTGCACGAAAAATTGCATAAAAACCCCAAAAAAGTTTGTATTTTTCATTTAAGCATTTTAAATCCAAAAATTCCAAAAAAATACATTTTACATTTAGTATTGGATTAGGTTCTTAGGAAAAATATCACTTGGCTGATTTGGATTAATTTTACATTAAAATTAAATTTGGCTAAGTCGGTTCTTTTCATATTAACTTAATCCAATTCAGCTCTTGCATATGGCATTTTTATTGCATAAAAAAATACAAAAAATATTCCACTTGGAAAATCGCAATCTAATCCATCTAACTTGATCTCGAGTTGTTCCTTTGCCTCCTTGAGTCGACCCTGGGGCTTGCCCAGGCTAAACAAACATCCAACCGCACATAATTTCATTCGACGATTTACTCGATCCGTGCGGTTAATTTTTGATCGACGCGGATCTATCCGACTGCAATGCACTAGTCTATCAGACAACATTAAAAAGGGTAGGTCATCAGCGTTCGTGAAATGGCGTCGTTGCCGGGGAGGCAAACGGCTTAAGATCACTTTAGAAAAATTAGATTTACGTTTTCCCATTCACTCGGGTAGTCTGACCACCAAGCCGCATTGTAATTATTCATTTTTTCTTTAATTATTTTTCTGACCATTTCTGTATATATCTCTCTCTGACATAATTCCATCTTTTTGTGCTAGGGCCCGGCGCACTTGGAGCGGCTTTCTTGAAGTCGACGCATCTCGAAGTGCATCGGAGGCCGACGATTCTTGGATCAAGTCGGCGGTTGGACGTCAAAAAGATTTTTGTAATTTTAAAAAAAGTGTCTGCATCATTTACAGCGGTTCCCGTTTGGGTTCTCGCATGAGTAAACATAGTGAAACTGTGTCCCCGTCTGCTGTGTGGTTTGAATTTTAGACTAGGCTTGCACTAGCGGCTTCTCGAGCCACTCTAGGATTTGCTTGTGCTCGTAATTTTCTAGGACCACACATCATTTAAAAGACGTACTTAGACCGCAGATCTAGTCAAACATAATCTGTTCTTCACTCGCTAATAGAACTGCCTGTCTAGGAGCGACTTTTTCATCGATTGCATTCATTTAGTGTAAAAATTTCAATTCAGTACTGCATCCTGCATTGTAGAGAGCTGGAGGCACTGTAAGTCTTCTTACCCAAGCATTCATCATCATTTTCTCGATTGCATCGGCTTTTTCCGATTCTCTCTCTCGGTTTTCTAACCTAGGATAAAGGAATTGGGACTGGACGGTAGACGTGATTGCTTGTGTGGATTGATATCAGTGACAACTAATCTTTAAAATCGAGACTGCTAATTGAATTGGACCAAAAAAATTGACTAAAATTAACGATTGTTTGCGGGAGAGTAACCCCGACCTTGTTTTCAGGCTGAGTGAGGGTACTTGAGTGTGTGTGAACACCTTAAGGCAGAACCCAAATCCCCGCCTTCCATATCACGGGCTAACTGATCCTAGCAAATATCACGAGTTGGATACTTTTAGATTCATTGACCAGTACCAAGTAGCCTCCGCCTGTTCGCGGGTTGTCAGGGGCGAACCAGCGGTACTTCGCGATAAGGCCTAGTTTTGTCAGCCTCCGCCTGCTTGCAGGTAGATAGGGGCACGGACTTTGAGTCCGCAACTCCGGATAGGAGCGAAGAAAGGAAGGACCGGCGGTATCTTAGGCGACAGGTTAAACAGGGAAGACGCATTCGGCTCTGAGCCGACTTCCCTATAGGCCGCGTAACTCCTTGCTATCTTGCTTGAAAAATCACACTTAAAATTGACAAGATTAATTGGACTCGGTTTTGGGTCCTTCACCGTGTTGAGTGTGAATTCAGGGTTTTCTCTTGCGTTTGTCTTTGTGTCTGTCCGTGTGTGTTATCCTTCTTAACTGCATATTTTCTACCTCATTCTACTTACATATCCTCTTCAAGATGTCAGGATTTGGTCCCCATGCACTGTGACCTCTGGTCATTCATCCTTGACCACATACCGTTCATCTTCACCTTCTCCTTCTTCCATGTATCCTCTGCCATCCACGGGAGACCCTTACCCGTGGTCGGTCCCACCTCAACCCGATTATGAAGTCAGAACTTCGACTGATTTCTCCACTTCTTCGCATTTCTCACCTACTCCATATTCTAACACTCCGGATCCACTTCCACGATGGGCTGACTGTCCTTACTCTCGAGAGCTTGCAGGAATCAAAGACTCAAATGAAGAGCAAGCCACTCCTGAGACAGATGATTGGCAAAATTATATGCCCCCACATACTTCACCCCAAGTAGGGACCATACCACAACTCATATATACACATCCCGACTTGAACTTAGAGAATAACATGGTCGGTCGAACAACCTGAATAGAGAGGCATGTACATCATTATTTCCCAGACTTGATTGACTTTAGTGATCAAGCTTCCATTAACCAACCTTCATTTGGAGAGCCTATGCATTCACAAGATTGGACTCATGAGCTAGACTTATCAGTCCCGATTTCATCATATGAGGCTTCATCCAATATTTGCCATCTAGATGGTCCATACTCGACCCAGCATTACATGCCAGATTCTAGGTATGTTGAGTATGAGCACCCAAAGTCTCAGCAGTACCCTCCACTTGAGCAGAACTCTCCCATGACTTGTCATGAGAATTTTGTGGAGGATGACATCTCTAGACTTATTAAGAAAAATGAATCATTTGGTAATGAGTTGAGAGATGTCATGGGAATATTACACTCAATTTCTGCCAGCCTGGGTATAAAAGTGAGAAAAGACATGAGTATTTTTGAGGTTGAAAACAAAGCAAACATCAGGGAACCCACACCGTCTGTACAGCTGGAGTCCATTCTATCTCCCTCTTCTACTAACCACTTGCCCTCCAATCCAGAGTCTGATCATTCATCCATCAAAAACACCAAAAAAATTGAAAAATAAAAAATTCACATAAAAATTGAAAATGAAAATGATTTAACAAAATTGGATTCCACCCTAAGGGAAGCACTTGATGAGGAATTGATCTTTAAACTTCCCTTAATAGAGGCCATAGATCACTTCCCCGACCTCAAGAGATTTGTAAAGAGTAAATTGATGCCCAAGAAGTCGGGTAAGAAGAGAACAAGGACTGAGAGATACATAGTGTCTATGGCCACTTCCTTGGTGATGGGACGAAAGACCAAGAGCCGCAGAGTTAAGCGGTTTCCTAGGGTTGAATGTGAAATCAAAGACACTATCTTTACCCATGCAAGAATCGATGATGACTCTCCAATAAATATCCTCCCGACCTTTGTGTTTGACAAGCTCAAACTCAGGCCAATCAGAAAGTCGAGAGAGATCATTCAGCTGGATGATCGATCCATCAAACGGTCTAGAGGAAATATTTCAGTGATAGTTACTTTCCAAGGTGCTCTACTCCAGGTGGACTTCACGATCATTGACATCGAGCACCGAGGAGAGTTTACCCAGTCTCCGATTATTCTCGGGAAGCCGTTCTTAGCCTCAGCTAAAGCGTCTATAGATTGCGAGACTCGGGAGATCGATTTCTCAGCATTGGGAGCACTCCGACCTCATCCATTCTTTGATACACTTTACTCTAAGGTAACCCGCACATCCGCTGACAGTCGTGACCATCGAGAGGTAGATGAGTCCTACCTCTCTACAACACCTGAGAGACCGACTGCCCGGACGACCGTTGGTTCTGAAACTCCCCACACCATCACTTCATCAACTGCTTGCACCACCACCATGACAGCTTCTAAGAAGGACTCACGACCAGAGGCTACCATTAAGTCGGACATGACCTTTGTTGATTGCCTTAACCATTTTGATGATCCGACACAAAAGGCCAATAATGCCAAGCCAATTGAGACCACTAGCACCTTCCCGAGACATGTGTTGACCCTTCAGGAATATTATAATCTATATGGTGACTCGTCTGATGAGGACCCATGGTCAGCACCACACCACGTCCCGGACCTTCAAAGGAAGCAACCAAGATTAAATTGACTCCACATAAAAACACGGTTGCTCCCACTTCTAGTCGGCTATTTAGTGAGAGGAAGTCGAGAATTGATTCCTCGAGGAGTTCCCCCGAACCTCTCAAGGCGCGTCTCTCTCATCTCCCTCTCAATGATTCAGGTTCTAGAAAACCGACTAAGAAAGTTTTCTTCAACACACCGGAGAAGGAATTTTCTGAGGAGTCCTCATCTGGCCCTGGCAAGGTAATTTATATGAGTGAGCTCAGTTCGGCTGTTCTCAAGCCTTATCTAAGCAAGCAGCCGTGTGTCGACCCTTGTTGGACGATCCCTACACCTCACTATTATTCATCTGAGGATGATTCCGACAACGATACATATGTATATTATCCACCTCCCCGCGTCCGCAAGAAGGTTCGTCACAAACCTTCTTAATCCTTGTACATTCTCACTCTTTCTTGTATATACTTTTTCTCCCTCCCTCCTCGGTGATTCGAATCACTTGCCCCGGCTCATTCCATTTCATTTTAAGACTATACTTAGGATAATCAGATCCTAAGTATAGGGGGGAGAGTGACCCGCATCCATTCATTGTACATCCTCCAGATCACATCGGTCCTCATACTCACTCATGTCCTATACTTAGGCTGACCAGAGCCTAAGTATAGGGGGGACCGATGCCCGCCTTGTATATACTCAACCATTTTTTCCTCTTGCCCTCGTCCGTCCCATTTTTCGATCGTCTTCTACACTTAGGCTGTCAAGAGCCTAAGTATAGGGTGGCGGTGCGACTTCTATACGATTTTTGTAATTTTAACTCTTCTACGCTTAGCCCGAGCTATGTCTTTTTAGTCGCTTTTCGTGGTCTGAGGACATAGCACACGCTAAGTATAGGGGGGCATGTATATATTACATATATACTTTATCCATAGCTCGTACTTTCGCGTATTTTCTGTATATATTATGCAATAATTACGGGATGGGTAAAAATTGATTTTTTTTGTATAACACTTGTAAAATTATGGTAAAACATACTCATGTAAAATTTGTTGTAAAATAAGATGTAAACCCAACAAAAAATGTGTTGTACACTATGTATATTATGTGTAAATTAAAAACGTGTTCTAAATAATAAAATTTGTTGTATACCAAAAAAAATATGTTGAGAATAAGGCTTCTTATTTACTCTTGCATATCATCCTTTCATTTAAAAAAAAGAGTCTTGCATTTCATTCATAGCATGTCATCTACACCTCATCTGCATATGTTGCATATGCAAGGTGAAAAGCTAGTGGGTGAACCAAGTCATGAGTAGATATTGAGGATGGACTTGATTTGACCTTAATCTACCTAATTTCAGAGGAACCTTATAGGAACTGGAGTTAAGATTTCTCAGGTTAAGTGACTTAATTCTTTGAGTCCGCAAGTCTATGTTCACATGTCATCTTGATTAGTCTAAGTAGAATATCTCGTGCACACGCATGATTCTTTTAGACAGTGACCTAACTTGGACAAGCACAATGCACGTAGCTCTTCATTGATGAGGTGGTGAGGAGGGAGAATCCTTTAGCTTGGAGTAGCACACGGGTGGAAACATCCGTCCTCCTCTAGGGAGGGTAGTGTATCTCAACCTAGTCTGGTGGTGTTGAAGTCTAAGGACAGGATGCTGTGGGTTGCAATAATGCTTCAAAAGAGGGATAGTCTACTGGCTCAAGAGGAAAACTCCTGATGTATATGTTGCACCTTGTATATAGTTCCAAAAAAAGAAAGAGAAAAGAGAAAAAAAATGCAAGAACTCCACCAAAAAAATAGTCAGGCAAAAAAAATTGCCTGTCGGAGAATGTATATTAGCAAGAAGTTTGCAGTTGGATGACTTGGCTACACTGGTCAGGCATCCCGGGATAGGTAGCTACACTGGCTACCGTCCATTCTTTCTCCACCCCTCCTCTTGAGCTGGTCGCACTTGAACTTAGAAGGGAATACCTCACTCGTCGAGGAAAGAGTTACTGGATCGATTATTGAGTTACCTTGTTAGAGGAGGCTGGTTCTGAGCCATTTCTGATGTGGAGAGTTACATATCACTTACACAGTACAAGTAAGAATCATAGTCATCAGAAATTTGCGTTTGAGGATTTGTTCTGACTTGACTATTGAGGCATCTTGAATAGAAGACTTGTGGAACTTGAAGTCTGTTAGGTCTTAAATTCAGATCCCAATAAGGTTCCGCCACACAATTAATCCAAAGGTCGAGTCAAGCTCCACTTTCAATTTTTGTTCATGACCTTGGTATGGAACCCAATCTCATTTCACTCTTGCATTTCATTTCAGTTGCTCGGGGACGAGCAAGGTTTAAGTATAGGGGGTTGATGAATATGCAATTCATCACTCTAAAAGTTGAAAATAGAGCTTTGTTCCCGAGTAATTAGAGGCATATTTATACTTATATTGTATAATTAGCATTCATGCATGCATTGATAACATTTACATTTTAGCACTCATATTTGCATAAAATAAGAAGCCAATTTCACTTGTAAATATTCACCTGTATATTAGATAAAATACCTTATTTGTATATATTTTATACTGACTCTGAATCCAATAAAACCAACTCCATAATATATATAATTAACATTAATAAAGAAAAAAATATCAAAAAAATACTAACTTGTAAAATTGACCAATAAACCCTCAATCCAAGATTGAAATTAGGAGCCTTAAAATGCACATATCTCTCTCATACAGTGTCCGAATTAGGTCTACTCACTTTTAAAGTAATATACATTCAACGACCTTCGAAACAAGACCAATTTCACTAAAATCGGAGCTCGTATGCAAAACTTGGGTTTTGAGCCCCTTTTGTACATTGTACATAATGATCGTTTTACCCCTGCATTTTCTCATTTTATTTTCTTCATTATTAAAAATCCAAAAAATAGATTAAGTTGTAAATATTCTCCTAATAATTTCTCTATTTTTATTTTGATTTTTATCTTATTGAAAAATGATAAAAAATCGCAAAAGATAAAATGCGGTATTTTATATCTATAAGGTACAACCCAAAAATACATTTTGTACAGATGATTTCCTTTGATTTTAGGCCCTTCACGAAAGTTTTAGATCTCGTTGAGACGAGCAACTTTTTTGTTGACTACTTTTTGATTTAATCCCTTTTGTTATTTCTTTTTGATTTTCTTTACATTTAATCTTTGAATTTTTTGGGAGCGACATGTGGCAGCTCCTGGAGCCGCCACATGTCACCCCATTTTCTTTATTTTCGAATCTATTTTATTATTTTCAGATTTATTTTTAATTATTTTCGGATTTTATTATTTTAATTATTATTATTTTTATTATTGTTATTTTTAGTAGCCTACTTATTTGATATTATTATTATATTATTATTTATCCCCCTTTTACCTCTTTTTTCTTAATCCCCACTCCAAGTCACCAATAACTTCCCACTACTCCACTTTCTCCACCTATTTTCTAACTCCCTCCTCCTCTTTATAATCCCCTCCCCTCCTCCATTGTCAATCATCCGCCGTTCTACAAGTGAGATAGGTTCTAGCTCCGTCAAAGCCGTGAGGTGACAGCTCCTTCTTCGACGTTAAGCGACGACAAGCCGAAGGCGAGATCCGAGGTGGAGAGATCGACCTCATCGCAGCCGCATCCAAGCTGCATAGCTTCTCCGAATTTTTGCCAAGTCGGATCGAGGCCACCACGACGAAAGTCGCACGACGCGGCTCCACTCTCGACGAATCACAGGTAAGTAATTCTCAACTTTTCCTTGTCATTTTTTTATCTAATATTTTCCTTGTTTCATCCACAAATCATCACACAAAAATTACAACACCATCATCATATCCCACCGGAATATCACAATCATTATCATCATCACATAGAAATTACACCACCACCATCAACATCATTACCACCATTTTCATTTCCACATTTATTTTCTTCTTCACAACAACAAGTAAAAAACTTACAAAGAAAAAAAACACAAAAAATAATAAACTGTAGGTTCGCTGTCCCCTCCACCGACCGCACCTCCGCCTCCTCAACGCCGCCGTGCGCAGCAGCGCGCGCGGCCCCTTCCGCCAGTGCTCCCGGCTCCTAGCCGAGCTTCCCCACGCTACAGCCCACCGCCCCACGCGAAGAAGCTCCTGCCGATCCCCGGTCGCCGCAGCAACCTAGTGCTGTTGAGCCGCGCCGCCCTCTGCGCCGTCCGTCCTTCAGCCCCCTCGAAGCCCCTCCGCGCCAGCGCCGCCCCCGCTCGACATCCGCGCGGCGGCACCCCCCTGAACGCCCCAGCTCGCGGCCGCCCTCGCGCCTCCAGCCCTTCCCAACGCCAGCCCGCCTTCTCCGCTTGCTCGCGCCGCTGCGGTGCTGCCGACCGCGAGCGCGTGCCCCAGCTCCAGGACGTCGCGCCCCCGCTCACGCCCAGCTGCGAGCAGCGCGGCTGTCGCGCCACCGTGCCTCCCTTGCCGCTGGCGCCCACTCCCAGCACGCCGTCTCCGCCCAAGCACGCGTGCGTGCGCGCTCTCGCCCTCCAGCCGCGGTGCTTGGCCGCCGCCGCCGCTCTCGCCCGCCGTTCGCTGCCGCCTCCAAGGCGCGCCCTTGTGCCCTCTTTGGTGCGCCACCCATCCCCTCCTGTGTCGTTCCCTAGCACAAAGAAGAAAGGTTCATTTTTATTTATTTGTGAAAATTGCAATTTGATTCTTGTATGTTTTGTTAATTACGATTGTGTCCCTGTGTCAATTTGAGTTTATTGTTTTAATTTCTTTATTGCATTAAGACCCCTGACTTTGATTGCTAATTTGGACCTCAAAATTGCATCATTTTTTATCAGAAAAATAGCATGTTGTAGAGAATCTAAATCTTTATCTCATGGTTATTTATTTATATTTTTGTCATCAAGAGCTATTTTATTAAAAATCAGAGATTGAAAATCAGGGATATTTTGCCCATTTAAGGTCTGAAATTCGCACGTACATTTATTACTTCAAAAATTGCGAAAAATATGTGAATGATGCATTTTATTGTGCTTTAATTACAATCCAAATTTCCTCCAATTAGGAGTTGTTTTATGCCAAAATAAATTATTGAGTGATTTCTGATGAATCTGCGATTTGTCATCTTTATTCATTTATTTTAGCTTAAAATCCCTTATAAAATACCTGCATATAACGCTAACTCCATATTCTTACTAACTTGCATTTGTGTGTAAATATCGTACATTTCTTACTAATTTTAACCTAAAATAAATAAATAAAGAAAGAAAGGAAAAATAAAGAAAAGAAAATAAAAAAAGGAAGACTGTATACATGATGACCCGAACCCCGAGAGAAGGTCAAGACTTGACCTGATCGACCAGGAATAAAGTAGGGGGAGATAGGGTCCTCAACCAGAAAATCCAAAAAAAATGTGTTTCTCACTTATTTTGTGTATATCTGTATAATACTAACACTAATTTATTTGTACCTTAATTGACCCCAAATCAAATAACATTCAAAATCAAAGTTGTAAATAAAAATGGGTCCTAATTAATAAAACTGATTGCACAATTAAATCATGTACAGAATAAAAGTAGCCACACTTGGAAAAAAGCCACTAAGCACTAATTGAAAGATCAATTCCGGCTCCATATGATATCAAATTGAACCACTTTCACTTCCATTGAATTCTAAATTAAATTATCTTCAAAATGGCTATAATTACATAATTTTTGGAGTTACGGTTGAAAAGTTGGTTTTCTGGGGTGGTTTGTGCAATTTTCCCTTATATTTTGTGCATATTGTATTTGTATATATATTTGTAAATATTTTTACTAATTATTTAAAATAAAAATAAAAATAAAAAAATAATAATAACATTCTTAAAACAAAAAAAGGCTAATTTCCTCATTTAACCCTTGTATATAATACCATATATGTATATAGTACATGTATATAGTTACTATTTTTAACAAACCATCTTAAAAAAAATAAAAAAATAACATTTTTAATTCAAATAAATAAAGTGACGAAAATTCAAAAAATTAGATAATTTTGTAAATAATTTTATCCTTCTATTTTATCTCTCATGTTATCTCTTCCACCAAAAAAAATCAAAAATTCATCTCTTATCCAAAAAAATTCAAAATTCAAAATTCAAAATTCATCTCTTTTCTATTTATATGGCTCCATCTCCCTCATTCCAACCTGATCAATCTTTAGAGAGAGGAGCCCGATCTCCGAGAGAAATTTCGTCGAGGAAGCCTAACCTCCGAGCCATCCGGTGACAGCGAGTCGGCCTTGTCGAGGCGATCACGGTCCATTTTCCGCTCCTAAGGTGAGATACAAATTTTTCTTCGCATTTTTATCTTAGTTTAATCGTAGTTTAGTTTTCGCATTTGATTTTCCTCGTCATTTTTGTTCCTCTAGATTTAAAAATCCATCTCGATTTTATCCGCCACCGACTCGATTTTTCATCTCATTTTCTCGATCTCTCCGCCTTCTATTCTATCGTCCACGATCTCTCAACTCCGACCGCGTATGGTGGTCGGAGATCGGATTCTAATCCTCCACTTTCGCCGAATCCCCGTCCACATTCCAATTTTGTAGATAAATAAAAATTTTCTTTATTTCTAACATTTGTTTTGCAGGACCATTAATAAATAAAAAAAAATCTCTTTTTATTCTCTAACATTTGTTTTGCAGGATAATATAAAAATTAAAAAAATAAAAACAAAAAATAAAAAAAAGAATTTCTTTATATTTTTCTTTCCAGTTTTCGGATTTACAAAAAAAAATTTTAAAAAAAATCTTTTCATTTTTACACAAAGAAAAAAAATAAAAAAACAAAAAAATAGAAAAAAAGAGGTCGCAGCAGGCAGCGGGGTCGCCAACCCCCGCCGCCCACTGCCATCTCGCGCCAACACCTCCTCCCGGCCGCGTCCTCTAGCGCGCGTCTAGACCGGCGACCGCCCGCGCGCCGTCCGCCTTTGAAGCCACGCGTGCGCGCGGCCGCAGCTCCTCCACAGCGCGGCTGCGTGCCCCTCTAGAACCCGCCACGCTGACCTCCGCAGGCGCGCCATCCCCAGCACTGCCGCGCCGCCGACTAACGCGCGACGCGCGCCCGTCCACATCGACGTCTCCTCCGCAGGCGCGCCACCGCGCGAATCGCGCGCACCTCGTTCAGCCGCGCTCGCCCGACTCCATCACCACCGATAGCGCGCAGCCCCGCGCACCTCCGTCGACCCGCCAACTGCGGCCTCTCCTCCGCCCCGTGGCCCCCCTCGTTCCAGCCACCGCGTCCAGCCGACGGCGGGCATCCTCTATTCCTTGCTGCTGCCCCCTTTTGCAAGAACGAAGAAGGCTCTCTAGGGCTTGATCTATTAAAAATTGGAAGAATATCAAATCAGCCCCGGGAAGTTATGGAAATCGCGAAATAGCCCTTGCACTCTAAAGCCTTGCACGTGCGTCGCATGTGTATGTTGGGTAAATTACTTGTTTCCCTCCACATTTTATTGTTATTATTTTTATACAGAAACAATGAATAATTGCGTTTTCGTCCCTCATTTCCAGACTTGAGAATTGCATGATTCATCTATTGAAATAAATGTTATTTGTGATCCAAAAATTTTGCAGAAAAGTGTGCTACGCTCCTGATGTGAATATCTTCTTAGTGTAGAATTTTCATTCCATTTTGTGATCATTTCTTATTATTAAAAAATCAAAAACATGCCATTTTTCCTTGCATGAAATTGCAAAATTCATAAAAATTCGAATATTGTTCCAAAAATTCCAAAAAACTTAGGGTAGTTTGATTTCATTGTCTTTTAATTTCTGACCAATTTTCACGCATTAATCGTTTATAAAACCCAAAAAAATTAAAAAAACATCAAAAATCTTCTAAAAATCATAAAAAAATCTACAAAAATCGAAAAATTGTGATTTCAGTTCCTGTTTGTAGATAATTGTTTCTAGTTTATCTTAAAAATAGTAGCCATGAGTTTTGAGCATTTCAAAGATTTTTAAATTGCAAATTACTCCAGGCTGGCCACATTTTCTTATTTTCTCCCTGTTTGATTTTTAGAAAAATACAAAAACATCTGAAAATTCCACAAAAATTCTCAAAAACATTTTAAAACTTTTAAAACCCAAAAATATTTTCTTTGAATTTTTCTGAGCATTTTTTTGACTAATTGAAAATTACAAAAAGAGTCGGTGTGCATATTCTTGATCTTGTAAATATTGCATCGTGTTATTTTTGAAAATAAAAAAAAATTGCAAAATCAAAATCACTAAAAATTTGAAAATCAGAAAATTAAAAAAATATAGAAATAAAAAAAATAAAAATATTAAAAAATCACAAAAACCAAGGATAGTTATCCTTTGAGATTCCTGTTTTCTTTTAATTAGTTTCTGATTAATTGAATAACCCTCGGGAATTGTAGCCTCCCTGAGTTCGACCCTGTCCGCTATACAGGTTAATAAGTAGCAAAAATCATAGAAAAATATATTTTTTGTTGACGCGGGTTTTGGGGAAAAACAACGACATCATTTTCACCAACAAATTTCCAATCTCTAAAATTCCGGCTCAACAAAATGGCGTCGTTGCCGGGGAGGCACGGCGAGGGTAGTTAGGTTTCTCTTTTGACCTGCTATTCTTGGTTGTAAATATTTGTGCATAATTAGCCACATTATTCCATTGTTCATATCCATTGCATACATTTCATCATTTTCTCATATTTGAAAATTGTGTTTCTTACACATTCTCTTTTCTTTTTCTTGCGAGGGCCCGCGGAGCGAAGGTGGCGATCCTAGGAGAGCCGAAGCACCCAAGCGACGTGGAGGCGGCTTGATTCTTCACCAAGCCGCAGGATAGCGTGAGAAGAGGAGAAAAAAATTGAAAGAGCCGAAAAAAAGAGAGAGAGAGTTTTTATTTTCTAGCATTTGAACTCTTGTAAACGGACATTCATTTGTTCAGGGGTCTGTTTCGCCAAGTGCCGGTGCACTTGGGGGACCTCACCGGTTTTTGTTTTCATCGCCTTTATTTTCTTTGTTTTTTCACAGATTTCGAAAGCCACCTATTGATTGCTTTAATTAATTTGCTTGAGCAGGGTAGTTAATTAGGTCCAAACACCCTAAACAAGAATTTCTGTGCCTATAGAGTAGATCGTAATTTGGACTTAGTCAAATTAACTTGTTCTGACCCGTTAATAGAAGTTATCATCTAGGACGGTTCACTTGCATTTGCATATAGGTTAGTTTATTTTCTGTATTTAAATTCTGCGCGGATCACTTGCATGTAGAGTGCTGGCGACAAGGTAC
Source organism: Ottelia alismoides (assembly GCA_037367405.1). Lineage (NCBI taxonomy): Eukaryota > Viridiplantae > Streptophyta > Magnoliopsida > Alismatales > Hydrocharitaceae > Ottelia > Ottelia alismoides. The sequence goes on along the minus strand of JAZKJV010008897.1, from coordinate 124,006 downwards.
GCATCTCTAACCCTTGCATGCATCATTGTTTTTAATCGCGCATTGGCATTTCCGATCTCCTCCCTTGTTTTCACTCACATAAGTTAAAAAGGAAATTGGACACTCGGTAGGCGATTCTTTGAAAATATCTTAATCAAGTGACAACTGCCTAAAACCGGGACTGCTAAAGAAAACTCGACCCTAAAAAAATACAAAGAAAAATCATTGTCTTGGGGAGAGTAACCCCCTCATTGTATTCGTTTTTACTTGCTCGCGCACACACTAAGGTTAGTGCCCAAATCCCATAATTCAGCCTAAGTGTTTGTACAACTTTGTGATTATCACCTAACTCTAAAATCAACAAGATAATTGACCGAACCTTCACGGTCTTCACATTGAGTTGAGTTGGTGAACTGGGGGTTTGTATTGTGTTTGCTTGTTAGTGCTAAAGATCCTTCTGCGCAATTTGCGCCTTCATTCACTTTCACTCTTGCATTGACATTCGTGCTCTCGCATCCTGCCTATTGATTTCAAAGATGTCGGCCCGGAGTATTTCTCGTTCGGACTCCGCAAACTCATTCTACGCTCCGAGCCGTTCACCTTCTATTCGTGGAGACTCACTTCACGAATATTCCTCTTTCCCCACTTCACAATTCACAACATCCATAAATCCACTACTTGAGATTGGCTTTAATCTCGAATTAATATCTGAGACTCCATCAATTCTGAGCACTAATCGAGTGGCATATACATTTTCAGAGTCAGAAGCCGGATACTTAATGCCACCAAAGGGAAAGGGAGCCATGTCGGAACAAAGCGAGATCAACAGTACCATGTTAGCCTCCATTCAATCAATCCAAGCACAGTTAACAGAGCAGGCTAAGTTCTAAGCCACATTGAGAGAGATGATTCTCGAGATAAGACAAGAAAGAGAAGACAGGAGGGGGGGGGGATAACAGAAACCCTGGAGGTGGTAATGGAGAAGAACCTCATGTAGAGCCTAAGCCTACACTCAAAGATGCTTACAATCCAGGGGCAGGGCAGACAAATTCGTGGATACAAATCCCTGCGGTTCATGGGCATTTTGAGCTTAAGCCAACTATTTTACCTCTTCTCCCAATATTCTATGGAAATATTAATGAAGAACCTTATATACACCTCCAGCAGTTTGATCGCATTTGTGGAACAGTAAACTACCCAAACATCCCATTAGAGGTAGTGCAGATGACCGCCTTTCCATTCAGCCTGATGGGAAAAGCCTTGTACTGGTTAAATCACTTGGGGAAGGTTGTCACCACTTGGGAAGAGTTGAGATCTGCATTTCTGAACAAGTATTATCCACTTGGACGACTCAACCAAATGCGATCCCTGATTGCTAATTTCTCCCAGATGCCCCAAGAGCCTATTCACGAGGCGTGGGAACGTTTCAAAGATCTGACGGAGAAATGCCCCCATCATGATATTCCAAAGACCAGTCTTGTACAAAATTTCTTTGGGGGTTTAAGCATTGAGAATCAGAAGCTGGTAGATGCCGCTTGTGGGGGAAGCCACTTTAACAAGGACGAGGATGTCCTTTATCAAATTTTTGAGGAGATGGCAGAAAGTTCAGCAGCTCTTTCTTCTTCACGTGCTTTTCAGAAGCACCATGTCACCGCCCCTGTAGTACCCCACAAGGATGTCAAAATGACGTCAATACAAGAGGTGGATAAGGTGGATAGCACAGACTTGGCTATCATTGGAGACCACCTATCCAAAGTAGACATTATTGAGAAGCGATCCAAGGAGCTCGATAAGCTTCATGTGATCGAGCAGAGGACGAAGAACCTGGATAAGATGGATGAGATAACAAAGCATTTAGAACTTCTTGTGAGTACAATCAGTGCAGTCCACAATACGAATGCAGCAGTAGACCCCTCTACTAGGGAGCAGACTCCTTCCACTCAGCAAAATAGCAGAGGACCATCTACAGTCCAGCATGTCTACTATGTGCAGACACCTGATCAAGCTCAGCAGCATGCACATCAGATAGTTCCGTACCAACAAGAAGTGACCTACATTCCTGAGCAGCAGTCTCCACCTCCACCTGTCATTCAGGAGGTGAATGGTATCTGGTTCGACCGTGAGCGAAACCAGCCCCGTCCGTCAGGGCAAGGCCAGTTGGGTTCACAGCAGGGTCAGAGGCCCACCCACCAGCTTCAAGGAGGCAGACCGCAGCAGCAGTACCAGTACCAGCACCAGCAGTTCCAGCCTCAGTATCAGTCTCCACCTCAGTTCCAAAACTGGAGACAAGGCCAGCCACAGTAGCAGTCCATGTATTTCCCTCAACCGAACCAGCAGCAGACTGCATATTATGGACAGTATCCTTCCCCCCCTCCTCCTCATTACCAGAATCCGTATGGGTACCAACAGCCTCCGCACTATCAGTCTCAGCGACAGCCAGTCAATGAGCAACCTGAGGCTCCTTCAGTCAATCCACCACTGGACCAACTTGCATTGATTATGAAGAACATGAATAAACTGACTCAGCGGATCGATGACCTGACTACCACCAAGACACTAATTCCAGCACAGGTCGAAGCCAACCCCAATAATTTCAAACACAAAGAGCAGGTAGCTAAAAGCCCACCCACCCCCGAGACAGGTATGTCCCTTGATTTTACATGTTTATCTGACACCATTCATCTCAGGAGCGGTAGGAGATTGCAGCTGCCTGCGCAACAGTTGGGGTTGGGAGATCGGTCCACTGAGAGAGCTTCATCTTCTACATCATCTCCTTCACCAATAGTCGAGAGGCCCAGTATAGCAGCACCCACATCTGGAGTTTCACCGCCTTCACCACCACCTTCACCAGACAGATGCAGATCACCATCAGCAAGGGAGAATATACCAGTCGCAGATTCTTCCTCTTCACCAGTAGCAGCATCCCGTCCTGTTTTAGATTCTGTTTTTCCTTCACCTAGATTGGACAACACTATACAGACTGATTCTAGTTGTCCTCTTGTACGTGATGATTCCATTCTGAATAAAGGAAATGAACGTTTGCATGTTTATTCTGATTCTGTGCCATTTCCTTCTGCTCTCAAAGCTAAAAAATTCAAAAATTAAAAACAGCACTATCTGATCCTGGAGTGGTTGAGATCTTACAGAATATCTTTTTTAAGATGCCACTACTAAAAGCCATGGAATACATGCCTACAGTAAAAAAGGGAATGAAAGAGGCATGTACCCAAAAGCGTCAACCAAGGAAGAACAGACGAAAGGAAATAGAGAAACACATCTTGACCATGGCCACAGTTCATGCCATCAGCAACCTTCCGCCGAAAAAGAAAGACAAGGGAGCACCTCACATCCGTTGCCATATCTTTGACCAAGAATTTGATCGTACTCTTCTCGATAGCGGTTCCTCCATTAATCTCATGCCTTCCTCTCTATTAACTGAATTCCAGTTAGGGCCTCTTAAAACTACCAGAATGATCCTTCAGTTTGCCGATAGATCGATTAAGAGGCCAAGATGCATTTTAGAGGACGTTATTGTAACGGTGCAGGGAATGAAATTCCCTGTTGATTTCGTTGTCATGGATATGGACACCTCTGCACCGTTACTCCATACCCCGATCATACTAGGTCGACCGTTCCTCCGAACGGCCGAAGCAGCAGTTGATTATGGTACTGGAGAGATCATCTTTCACTCTCGTAGTGACAAGGTGAAAATTGAGGCGATCTCTGATCCTAAACCATCACCGACACCAGCAACAGATGATACAGAGAAAGCAATATCAGAACCAGATGACTGTGATTTTCTTGCTGAATTCAAAGAGACAGACCTTTTCACGGATTTTATAGATACACAGGAGTCTTTTTCCCAAAAGGACTCTCTTGAAAGCACAGTCGACATGAGCTCCCTTGGTGGTCCAATTGAGATAGTTGCCGATGAGCAGTTTGAGCAGAGTTCTGAGGTCCAGATATCTGAGTCATTCATTGAATTTCCTGATTTATGCACAGATGAGAGACATCTTTCTGAGATTATTGCTGAGATATCTGAGCCGTTCGTTGATAATGATATTGAACATCCTGATGAGCCATTCCTCTCTGAGCAAAGATCATTCATTGCAGATCTATCAAATATTCTATTTGTTGAGCCATCGATAGCCAAGGTGGATAGTCTACAGAGCATAGATCACATACCGTCTATCAGTACAGTAGCAGAGGTTATCACAGAGACGATTCATACCCCACCTGAGCTCAAGGTTTTACCATCAACGTTGAAATATGCCTTCCTTGCGGGTCCCCCCCCAAATGTTTCCGGTCATCCTCAGCTCGCAGTTGACCGCTGAACAAGAATCTCGCGTGCTAGAGGTTCTTGAGAGAAACCGCAAGGCCATAGGATGGAATATCTTGGATCTCCATGGGATCAATCCAGCGTTGTGCTCGCATCATATCTACCTAGAGGATGATTGTAAACCCTCCCGTGAATGCCAGTGCCGTCTAAATCCAAATCTAAGGGAGGTTGTCATGAAGGAGATCAAGAAATGGTGTGATGCTGGTTTTATATATCCCATTTCGGATTCCAAATGGGTCAGCCCTTTACATGTGGTCCCAAAGAAATCTGGGATTACGATCGTAAAGAATGACCGTGGTGAGGAGATTCCGACCCGGGTACCTACTTCATGGCGTGTCTGTGTAGATTACCGACGCCTGAACTCAGCTACCAAGAAGGATCACTTTCCACTGCCCTTTATTGATCAGATTATTGAGAGGTTGGCAGGGAAAGAGTTCTTTTGCTTCTTGGATGGGTACTCGGGATACAACCAAGTTGCTATCGCTCCTGAGGATCAGGAGAAAACTACTTTCACTTGTCCGTTTGGCACTTACGCCTTTAGACGGATGCCCTTTGGATTATGTAACGCCCCCGCTACATTTCAAAGGTGTATGTTGGCCGTTTTCGCCGACATGGTGGGTAATTTTCTTGAAGTCTTCATGGACGATTTCTCGGTCTACGGGGATAGTTTTGACACATGTCTTGCTCATTTGGACCGAGTTCTTCAACGTTGTTGTGAGGTAAACCTAGTGCTCTCGTGGGAGAAGAGTCACTTTATGGTGACTAATGGGATTGTATTGGGCCATGTCATCTCCAAACATGGTATGGAGGTTGCCCCGGCTAAGATTGATGTGATTTCCAAGTTAGAGCCACCACAGAATTTGAAGAAGTTGAGGTCATTTTTGGGACACGTAGGATTCTATAGGCGATTCATAAAGGACTTCAGCAAAATCGCCAGACCTTTGATGGAGCTTTTGTGTAAGGAGACTGATTTTATTGTCGATGAGAAAGTTCTCCTTGCATTCAATCAGATGAAAGAAATGGTTACTAGTGCTCCTATCTTACAGCCACCTGATTGGTCTCTTCCCTTTGAGATCATGACGGATGCATCAGATTTCGCAGTTGGAGCAGTCTTAGGACAGAGAAGGGATGGGGTACCATTTGCTATACACTATGCTAGCAAGATTCTGGATGAAGCACAGCGGAATTATACAGTTACAGAGAAGGAGATGTTAGCAGTTGTATTTGGTCTAGAAAAGTTCAGATCTTACCTCATTGGTTCACACGTGATTATATACACGGATCACACTGCCATACGATACTTACAGGCAAAGAAGGATGCTAAACCACACCTTATCAGATGGATCCTTCTTCTTCAGGAATTTGATTTAGAGATACGAGATAAACCTGGAGTGAAAAATGTTGTGGCAGATCACCTTTCCCGTATCACAGACACAGAGACTTCTGAGCAGAACATGATTCCTATTTCTGAAACCTTTCCAGATGAGTCCATTTTATCTGTGGACTCGCTTCCATGGTATGCTGATATTGTGAACTATCTTGTCTCCAAGAAAGTTCCACAAGATTGGCCGAAGTACAAGGTAGACAGATTTCTGTCAGAGATTCATTATTACCAGTGGGAGGATCCGTACCTATTTCGTGAGGGTGCGGATTGTATCTGGAGAAGGTGCATTCCTCAGGAGGAACACACCAGTGTACTTGAACACTGTCACAAACTAGAATCTGGTGGGCATCATTCGGGGAAACGCACGGCATCAAAGGTTTTACAGAGTGACCTATGGTGGCCCACATTGTTTAAGGATGCTACAGAGTATGTTCGAGGTTGTATTGATTGTCAGAAAATGGGAGGAACAGTTGGTTCCAAAGATACCATGCCCCTAAGATATATACAGATTTCTGATGTTTTTGATGCTTGGGGCATAGACTTCATGGGCCCATTTCCTGTCAGTCAGGGATTTCAGTACATCCTGCTCGCCGTGGATTATGTTAGTCGATGGGTGGAGGCTATCCCCACCCGAACCGCAGATAGTCGTACGGTGTGTTCCTTTCTTAAGGACCATATTATTGCGCGGTTCGGTATTCCCAAAATATTGATTTCAGATGGGGGAAGCCATTTCATTAATAGAGATGTAAAGAAGCTTGTGAAGGAGTACGCTATTGAGCACAGAGTTGCGTCTCCTTACCACCCTCAGACTAATGGCTTGGCAGAAATTTCAAATACGGAGATCAAAACGATATTGCAAAAACTTGTACGTCCAGATAGTAAGAACTGGTCCCAGATGCTTGATTCAGTTCTATGGGCTTATCGGACGGCGTACAAATCTCCTTTGGGTATATCTCCCTACAGATTGGTATATGGAAAGCCTTGCCACCTGCCAGTGGAATTAATTCACAAATCTTTATGGGCACTCCGTGTATGCAATTTAGATTATGAGAAAGGAGGAAAGAACAGGAAGTTGGATTTGAATAAATTACTGGAATTCCAAGACTTTGCATATGATAATTCACTTATGTATAAGGAGAAAGTCAAGCGCTGACATGATAAACACATTCGAAGAAAGACTTTCTCCCCTGATCAGAAAGTTTGGTTATTTGATGCTAAGTTGAAGTTATTCCCAGGAAAATTGAAAAGCAAGTGGTCAGGACCGTTCATCGTGAGAGCTGTGCGTGACAATGGGAGTATTGTCATATCTGGGTTGTCATCTGACGCACAGCCATTTGTTGTGAACGGACAGTTGCTGAAGCCATATCTAGATCATGATACATTCCTGTCCGTTGTGGATTCTATATCTTTGGTATCAGATGATGATCTTTTGATTCCACCTTTTGCGTCCGATACATAAGCTCAACACCTCTTGTATATCCTTTCGTTTCACACCGTCTTCTCCCGTTTTATCATTCACCCCTTTTCCGTGTGTGTGTATATATGCTATACTTAGGATGTTCTTTATCCTAAGTATAGGGGGGTGAAGGATTTGTGTTGTTCATATTCGTCTTGTTTATCACCCTTGTTGTTGTTGCCTATACTTAGGGATACTCTACCCTAAGTATAGGGGGGGTGATGTTGTTCATATCGTGTCTCTGTGAGTCTATACATTCTCTTCATCGGTTTTCCCTTTTGTACATTCCACTATACTTAGGATTACTTGATCCTAAGTATAGGGGGGATCACCAACTTCTCTTCATTTTTATCTTTTCTTTGAGTCGTTGTAGCATAGGAGTCTTTTCACCTTTCTTTGCTTAGCACGAGTTATGTCTTCCTTTGTCGCTCTCTGATCACTATGAGGACATAGTTCGAGCTAAGTATAGGGGGGTGTCGTATATATTGTATATATACTTTAGACATAACTCGTACTTTTAAATACAATTATTTGCGGGGTTATGTGTATATTTTGTAAAATCCACTTTTGCAAAAAAAACAAAAAAAACAAAACAAAAACAAAACAAAAAAAACAAAAATAAAAACAAAAACAAAAAAACAAAAAAAAACAAAACAAAACAAAAAATTGGGAAGAGAGAGAGAAAAAACAACAAAAAAACAAAAAAAACAAAAAAACAAACAAAAACAAACAAAACAAAAAAAAGAAAACAAAACACAAAAAAAAGTCTCTTGTATATACTTGTATATATTACTAACCCTTTCTCCTTTAAAAAAAACTACAAAACCAGAAATCATAAAAATTTGCAAAAAAAAAAACTTTCTTTCACATCTGCATTTTCTCCAAAAATCCATAAAAAGTTCAAAATTAGAAAATTGTTTAAAAAAATGGTTCTTTTCACATGTGCATCATTCTTCAAAACAAAACTCTCTGCATTGTTCATAGTCTGCATTTGCATGTGCATTTTTCTGGATAGTATTGATATTTAAACTATGTCTGGAATAAAATTGAAGAATGGAGCTTAGTTGGACCTTAATCCACCTAATTCTTAGAGGAACTTCACTGAGAAATAGGATTTTAGAAGCTTCAGGTCTTTGACTTAATTCTTTGAGTTCCACATGACAATGTGCAGCATTTGACCCTTAGTGTCTAACCTGGTCTCTTCATTCTGGGTACAACTCTGGAATAGCGAATTAATTTGTACTCCCGCACTATGTACTTAGCTCAACTCAGACGGGATGTTGGAAGACTGTGTGAGTTTCTTTTCTGGTAGCGTGGAAATCTAAAGACCGGAGTACGGGTTGAAATAAAGCTTCGGAAAAGGGATGGATGGCTGGGCACAATTTTTTCTAAGACCCCAAAACATGTACGGAAAAAAAAGATTCTATATCCGTAGGGGTACAACAAGATCCAAGCAGAACCACCAAAACTCCAAATACAAAGAAGCTACTACCAAATAAAAATCTGACCAAAAAGGTCCAAGCTTCAAGAAAACCTGCAGATCTTGGTGGAGACTCGGCTACACTGGCCAGCTTCACAAGGAGAGGTGACTACACCAAACCACCCTCCAGTTCTTCTCATTCTTCTAACTTCTCCCCCAATTCGATTGTGAACACAGCACGACAGACCTTAGAAGGAAATACCTGACTCCCCGAGGACGAGTTATTGGAGAGGAAATTTGCATGGTAGTCCAGCATTCTGGATGGGAAGAGCTAAAATTTTTCACACACATGAGTCGATTATTCAATGTTCATAGGGTATGCTTTGGGAAGAGGATCGATCTAAGATGACTTCTGGGCCAAAACTGTGACAATGATGTGTAGAACTTGAAGGCTGTTGGTTTTAAAATTCTAAGTCTCACAGAAGTTCCGACACACAAATAATCCAAAGGTCCGACAGAGCTCCAAACTACAATTTTATGAAGATAAGTTTAATACTCAATATTGTCCTACTTTCTTTATTTTCCCTTTCTTTTTCTTCTTCACTTATTCTTTCAAATAAGTGTTTGCTAAGGGACTAGCAAAGGTAAAGCATAGGGGGATGATGAATCTGCGATTCGTCATCTTTATTCATTTATTTTAGCTTAAAATCCCTTATAAAACACCTGCATATAACACTAACTCCATATTCTTACTAACTTGCATTTGTGTGTAAATATTGTACATTTCTTACTAATTTTAACCTAAAATAAATAAATAAATAAGGAAAGGAAAAATAAAGAAAAGAAAATAAAAAAAGGAAGACTGTATACAGGATGACCCGAACCCCGAGAGAAGGTCAAGACTTGACCTGATCGACCAGGAATAAAGTAGGGGGAGATAGGGTCCTCAACCAGAAAATCCAAAAAAAATGTGTTTCTCACTTATTTTGTGTATATCTGTATAATACTAACACTAATTTATTTGTACCTTAATTGACCCCAAATCAAATAACATTCAAAATCAAAGTTGTAAATAAAAATGGGTCCTAATTAATAAAACTGATTGCACAATTAAATCATGTACAGAATAAAAGTAGCCACACTTGGAAAAAAGCCACTAAGCACTAATTGAAAGATCAATTCCGGCTCCATATGATATCAAATTGAACCACTTTCACTTCCATTGAATTCTAAATTAAATTATCTTCAAACTTGCTGTAATTTCATAATTTTTGGAGTTACGGTTGAAAAGTTGGTTTTCTAGGGTGGTTTGTGCAATTTTCCCTTGTATTTTGTGCATATTGTATTTGTATATATATTTGTAAATATTTTTATTAATTATTTAAAATAAAAATAAAAATAAAAAAAATAATAATAACATTCTTAAAACAAAAAAAGGCTAATTTCCTCATTTAACCCTTGTATATAATACCATATATGTATATAGTACATGTATATAGTTACTATTTTTAACTAACCATCTTAAAAAAATAAAAAAAATAACATTTTTAATTCAAATAAATAAAGTGACGAAAATTCAAAAAAATTAGATAATTTTGTAAATAATTTTATCCTTCTATTTTATCTCTCGTGTTATCTCTTCCACCAAAAAATCAAAAATTCATCTCTTATCCAAAAAAATTCAAAATTCAAAATTCATCTCTTTTCTATTTATATGGCTCCATCTCCCTCATTCCAACCTGATCAATCTTTAGAGAGAGGAGCCCGATCTCCGAGAGAAATTTCGTCGAGGAAGCCTAGCCTCCGAGCCGTCCGGTGACAGCGAGTCGGCCTTGTCGAGGCGATCACGGTCCATTTTCCGCTCCTAAGGTGAGATCCAAATTTTTCTTCGCATTTTTATCTTAGTTTAATCGTAGTTTAGTTTTCGCATTTGATTTTCCTCGTCATTTTTGTTCCTCTAGATTTAAAAATCCATCTCGATTTTATCCGCCACCGACTCGATTTTTCATCTCATTTTCTCGATCTCTCCGCCTTCTATTCTATCGTCCACAATCTCTCAACTCCGACCGCGTACGGTGGCCGGAGATCGGATTCTAATCCTCCACTTTCGCCAAATCCCCATCCACATTCCAATTTTGTAGATAAATAAAAATTTTCTTTATTTCTAACATTTGTTTTGCAGGACCATTAATAAATCAAAAAAAAAATCTCTTTTTATTCTCTAACATTTGTTTTGCAGGATAATATAAAAATAAAAAAAATAAAAACAAAAAATAAAAAAAAGAATTTCTTTATATTTTTCTTTCCTGTTTTCGGATTTACAAAAAAAATTTTAAAAAAAAATCTTTTCATTTTTACACAAAGAAAAAAAAATAAAAAAAACAGAAAAAAAGAGGTCGCAGCAGGCAGCGGGGTCGCCAACCCCCGCCGCCCACCGCCATCCCGCGCCAACACCTCCTCCCGGCCGCGTCCTCTAGCACGCGTCCAGACCGGCGACCGCCCGCGCGCCGTCCGCCTTTGAAGCCACGCGTGCGCGCGGCCGCGCCGCCGCAGCTCCTCCACAGCGCGGCTGCGCGCCCCTCTTGAACCCGCCACGCCAACCTCCGCAGGCGCGCCATCCCCAGCTCTGCCGCGTCGCCGACTAACGCGCGGCGCGCGCCCGTCCACAGCGCCGTCTCCTCCGCAGGCGCGCCACCGTGCGAACCGCGCGCACCTTGTTGAGCCGCGCTCGCCCGACTCCATCGCCACCGACAGCGCGCAGCCCCGCGCACCTCGTCGACCCGCCAACTGCGGCCTCTCCTCCGCCCCATGGCCCCCCTCGTTCCAGCCACCGCGTCCAGCCGACGGCGGGCATCCTCTATTCCTTGCTGCTGCCCCCTTTTGCAAGAACGAAGAAGGCTCTCTAGGGCTTGATCTATTAAAAATTGGAAGAATATCAAATCAGCCCCGGGAAGTTATGGAAATCGCGAAATAACCCCTGCACTCTAAAGCCTTGCACGTGCGTCGCATGTGTATGTTGGGTAAATTACTCGTTTCCCTCCACATTTTATTGTTATTATTTTTATACAGAAACATTGAATAATTGTGTTTTCGTCCCTCATTTCCAGACTTGAGAATTGCATGATTCATCTATTGAAATAAATGTTATTTGTGATCCAAAAATTTTGCAGAAAAGTGTGCTACGCTCCTGATGTGAATATCTTCTTAGTGTAGAATTTTCATTCCATTTTGTGATCATTTCTTATTATTAAAAAAATCAAAAACATGCCATTTTTCCTTGCTTGAAATTGCAAAATTCATAAAAATTCGAATATTGTTCCAAAAATTCCAAAAACATTAGGGTAGTTTGATTTCATTGTCTTTTAATTTCTGACCAATTTTCACGCATTAATCGTTTATAAAACCCAAAAAAATTAAAAAACATCAAAAATCTTCTAAAAATCATAAAAAATTCTACAAAAATCGAAAATCTGTGATTTCAGTTCCTGTTTGTAGATAATTGTTTCTAGTTTATCTTAAAAATAGTAGCCATGAGTTTTGGGCATTTAAAAGATTTTTAAATTGCAAATTACTCCAGGCTGGCCACATTTTCTTATTTTCTCCCTGTTTGATTTTTAGAAAAATACAAAAACATCTGAAAATTCCACAAAAATTCTCAAAAACATTTTAAAACTTTTAAAACCCAAAAATATTTTCTTTGAATTTTTCTGAGCATTTTTTTTGACTAATTGAAAATTACAAAAAGAGTCGGTGTGCATATTCTTGATCTTGTAAATATTGTATCGTGTTATTTTTGAAAATAAAAAAATTGCAAAATCAAAATCACTAAAAATTTGAAAATTAGAAAATTAAAAAAATATAGAAATAAAAAAATAAAAAATAAAAAAATTAAAAAATCACAAAAACCAAGAATAGTTGTCCTTTGAGATTCCTGTTTTCTTTTAATTAGTTTCTGATTAATTGAATAACCCTCGGGAATTGTAGCCTCCCTGAGTTCGACCCTGTCCGCTATACAGGTTAATAAGTAGCAAAAATCATAAAAAAATATATTTTTTGTTGACGCGGGTTTTGGGGAAAAACAACGACATCATTTTCACCAACAAATTTCCAATCTCTAAAATTCCGGCTCAACAATTTCTGTAAATGATTTTTATTTAAATCCACAATAATATTTTTGAGAAATTTCAAGTCTCATGGATTCCTTGTTATAATATCTATCTGAGATAAATCAATATTTGAGTAATTTGATTTCGTGGATTTATTAGGAATTAAATACATGCAGTCGCTCTATTTTCAGTAAAATATTCATAAACAAATCAAATAGTGTCAGAAAATTCCAAAAATATTAATGTAGCTTCATTTCATCATGTTTAACTTCCAGTAAAATTTTCATAATTTTTGCATATCATTTGCACGAAAAATTGCATAAAAACCCCAAAAAAAGTTTGTATTTTTCATTTGTGCATTTTAAATCCAAAAATTCCAAAAAACACATTTTACATTCAGTATTGGATTAGGTTCTTAGGAAAAATATCACTTGATGACTTGGATTAATTTCACATTAAAATTAAATTTGGCTAAGTCGGTTCTTTTCATATTAACTTAATCCAATTCGTCTCTTGCATTTGGCATTTTTATTGCATAAAAAAATACCAAAAAATATCTCACTTGGAAAATTGCAATCTAATCCATCTAACTTGATCTCGAGTTGTTCCTTTGCCTCCTTGAGTCAACCCTGGGGCTTGCCCAGGCTAAACAAACATCCAACCGCACATAATTTCATTCGACGATTTAATCGATCCGTGCGGTTAATTTTTGATCGACGCGGATCTATCCGACTGCAACGCACCAGTCTATCAGACAACATTAAAAAGGGTAGGTCATCAACGTTCGTCACCACCCCCATTTTCTGATGATTTTTTTGTTGTTTCAAAAATATCATTATGTATTTTCATCACTATATCCCTCTAATATGTCATTTCAATTTTGTCCGAAATAGAGACTTCTATACCCTCCATCTAGAACATGTCTATTACAACAATTCTAAGACCGTTAAAATTACTTGATCTAGATGGAGGGCATATGAGTATTTGTTTCTGACAAAATTACAATGACATATTAAAGTGATATAGTGATGAAAATCATGTCGGTATTTTTGAAAAAAAAATTCACCGAAAATTTTGGCGAAGGCAACCCGATGGCTGCATCCAGGGGCAACCCCACTTTCCCCCATATATATGGGGAGGGGGAATGGGGCTGCCAACTAGGGGAATAACTTGGCTCTCCTAGCTCTTTCCCCTTTTAAAAAAAAATAAATTCATAGGTTTAATCATTATATCCATGTATTATGTCATTCAAGCTTCATGTGAGACAGAGTCTCCTACGGCCTCCATCTAGACGGGGTTGATTTCAACAATTCTGCGACCGTTAAAAAATGATTGTCTTGATGGAGGCTGAAGGAGGCTCTGTTTCGCACGAAACTTGAATGACAATATATGGATATAATGATTAAACCCACATATTTATTTTTAAAAAAAATAAAAAATAGAAAAAATGGGGTGGGGGAGCCAAGTTAACTCACACGCTGGCAGTCCCATTTTACCCCCTCTCTCCATCATACACACACATGGAAAAAAATGACTGCCACTGGAGGCAGTCAACTAGTTGCCCCTGTCCCATTCTCCAGTAATTTTTTCCTTCCAAAATTACCGGTATTATTTTTATTATTAAATAATTCTAATATGTCATTCCAATTTTGTCTGAAACAGAGACTCCTATGACCTCCATCTAAAACATGTAACGGTCTTATAATTGTTGTAATCGACTTGTTCTAGATGGAGGGTATAGAGATCCTAAAATCCAAATTTCACAAATGAAGTTTGATTCTTTTGAATTTGATCTTGATTTGTAGATAATTGATTGTATATTAGTTCAAAAGTGAGCAACTTTTACGGCTTTCTATCATGGAATTAGGATTTGGTTTTATTTCAAATACATACAAGTATTTTTTTAGGATTTTTCATTGACTAATATTAGCGAAATGTATACAATAGAATTAGTTTCATATCATTTGGAGTTAAGGTGAAATAATTAAAAATGGATGAAATTAAGTGAATATTTACACATGGAAATCAATGTAGAATGAAATGCTAATTTATTCAAATTATTTAGAAGTGCATAAATATTAATTTTTAGATATAAACATGTGAATGTAGCTAATAACATGATACAAAACTCTATTTTTAACTAATTAAAGTGATGAATCACAGATTCATCAGCAACATTTTACACCATTGTTTTGAGTATGAAGAAGGAACTCCTTCGAAGATGCAATGTCTGAGTCGGGTCTGCCCATGCGGATGTCGGCGAAGGTGGTCGAATCGGAGAAGGAGGGGAGAGGGGGTGGGTTGGTTTGGCAATTATGCCCCCCCTAACCACAACATAAGGTTTGAATAAACCATTGTTTACTTCAACTCATTGACAACGAAATCAGCGGAACGGTATACGAGATAACAATGTAAGAATCAGGGGCACAACTAATATTCCGAAAAAGAGAGGGGTATAACTGATATTGCAATATCTCTTTGGGGTACACGTGATAAAAATCCTAATTTTTTTTATAGAATTATGTCATAGTTTGCCCCTATGTATTTGCCAATATGTACAGCGATAATAATAATAATAAAGAATCTAAATATGTCATTTTATATGAATTTTCTGATTGTTTAATTTTATGTACAATATTCTGTTTTATATTTAGATTAATCTTCTATACCAACCTAACGATAAATTAATGGATTTATGGAAAAGTATCTCATGGAACTTTTGTTTACGCATCAGAAAATTGACCTGGTTATTATCCAATTCATACTCCAACAGTCATGCAAACTGGAACAAATCCAAATATTTGCATTCAATTTCAAAGCATAGTTTGGATTATGGTATGTCGAAGTTTGGATTTTGAGATCATTTCTGTGAATGCTTTTGCGTTAAATTATTGTCCAGCCTCCTAAGAAGCCCTGACAAGTGTTAGAAAAATTTTTGACGCCAAGAGTTATCAATACACTTCTGCTCGGATTTTTTTGTTTTTTTATTGGTAGAAAAGAGGATAAGGGATTCAAACCTAATTCTATTGACGTGGGAGCTACTACATTTACCACAATACTGAATTGTGAGGACTTTGAGTCAATACACTGTCTTCAATTGGAGGCTTCATCCAAGAATTGAATTCAAAAGAAAAGATGTGATTGTTCATATCTTTCATTGCTCAAAATTTTGAATAACTGAACAATTTAAACCCTACTCATTTTTATTGAGAATGGATGAGGAGGAAGGATGCATAATGTAACTAAATACACCATTGAGGATAAATATCATATATTTTTTATAGATTGCATTTACTTCTTAGTCAAAATGGATGAGAATAAATCATATGGATCATGGTATAAGAGTTAGAAAGTTTACATGCAGGGACAGAGTCAGAACAATTTTGAGGAGGGGGCACAAGCTAAAAAAATTACTTATCAGTTTCAATACTATCATGATAATTTTATAAAGATGACACTAAAAAGGGTAGATTATGTCGCATGTATTTTTCCATATAAATATTAGTAATCACTTCAAACTCCTTTTTTATAAATCTGACCAAGGGTATCAAAGTTTTTTTAATGATATTTTGTATCCTTTTTTCTTTATAAATTACTTGTGATATTAATCTGTCAGTATATCATCCATTGTTTAATATATAATGGTGATATTATATATTGTCGAATTATATTTTATACTAGAAACCAATGGCGGCTGTCATATATGTTGTTATATCATTAGCATCAGTGCGATAACAACAGTTATTTGATGTTATTATTCTAAATTTTACCTAACCATCATTATTTTTATTGAAAAATTAGCGAATAGGCAATTTTTTGAAAAGTAACAATATATATGCATCATTATATGGTTCATTGCAATTGATATAGAAATAAATATGACATTTGTCGCTACTTTCAATAATAAAAAAAATATTTTTTTGAAAGAATATATCGTCATTATATATAACAACATATAATACAGTTACAATTTTTAGAAAAAATATCACATAAACACATTCTATTGTAGTGTGACAAATAGTTGATTAATTTTGTATCGTTCTTTACATTTATGTGAATAACAATAAGATAATCATCGTATAATATCTATTACATGTTTATTTGTATAAGAAATTGCTAATAAAAGTCGATACAGATAAAATATACTGGAATTAGGTGATAACTTAATGTTAATAGATATGTTATCTGAGTAAATAATCCAAGAGGAGGCATGTATGGTAGTTTTTATCCCCAAGAATCCCAAAATATGAGTACATATATACATGGACGACTATTTGATTTTTTAAAACCCCAAGGTGCACCATGAAATGTATTATATTCTCTCCAAAAATTTAAGGAGGGCATGTTCCCCTCCATGCCCCCCTTGGATTCGTCCTTGTTTACATGATAGTTATGAAGAAGTCTATGGTTGTGGTGTAATTGAAAAAGTTTACATGGGTCGTGGTGTGGAAATCCCTAAAGATAAAAAAACAAGACTTTTGCCCTAGTATCCATGTATTATGTCATATTTACATTCTAGCCCTTTATAATTTTTTTACAACTAAACCCCTAGATAATGTCTTACATCGAAACCCTTGTCGGCGCTTTACTCCACGAAATTGACCACCCTTAAATTAATCTCACCACACATGATGCAACGGTTCAGTTTTTTCTTTTTTATCAGTCTCTTCTCTCCTGACTTTCTCCCTCTCACCCATTTCCCCTCCCTCCACCCTCGACATCTGTTGTTGCCACCATCTCCTCCTATTACATCCACCTCCCCCTCCTAGAATCGAATTGATGGAGTAAGGAGATGCTAAGACAAAATGAGTGAGAGTATGTATTAGAGTGTTTGAACAAGAGGATTGAATATGTAGAACATTTTGACTCGAAGAAAAATGATTTATTGTATATTTGCTATTAAAAATACACCACAAGTACACTATTTAATACAACAATGGTCAACCCTCTAATAATATTAACACTTACTTTATGCAACAGGAAAACACTCCATCTTCTCTCCTGCAAACTTTCTTGGTAGCTTTCTTCACTCTACCTCTTACTTTGATTTGCTTGATCTACAAAAATTGTGAGGTCAGGAGGATCCGGACACCTGTTTACGTGACATTCGCAATTCAACATTCACTAAAGATCACATTAACTACATGAATTCGAGACGATTTTTTTTCATTTGCATTTGACATTCACATCAATATAATAATGTAACAACCATCGAATAACAACAAGATGTGTCACCAAACTTTCATTTCATTAATTTTCATATATATATATATATATATATATATATATATATGGGTCATATGTGTCTGCCCCCTAGGGGCAGCCAACATGGCTTCCCCCACCTTATTTTGTCAATTTTTTTTATTTTTTTGAAAAATAACACCATGTATATTCATCCCTATATCCCTCTTATATACCGTTCGAATTTCGTCAGAAACAGAGACTCCTACGGCCTCCATCTAGACAATCATTTTTTAACGATAAAAGAATTTTTTAAATCGACATCATCTCAATGGAGGTCGTAGGAGTCTCTGTTTCTGACGAAATTCGAATGGCATGTAGGAGGGATATATGGGTGAATATACATGGTTTTATTTTTAAAATAAATAAATAAATAAAATACCGAAAAATGGGGCGGGGACAACCCCATTTTTTCCTATATATATACACACACATACACACAACCTGTAACAAACTATGCTGATAGTGTATACATGTATCCCAAAAATATACATAAGAGAAATGTAAAACCCCAACAAAGTCCCATACCGTGGAAACATGTACTTTCCGGGTGGGATAAAAAGTGAGGAGGTTACTACCTGATAACCCGGCTTGAGCATTTTGGGGGTGGTTAATCGGATCCATATGGGCCCAATCCCAAGAGGTTGTCAGGGCCAGTAATGCTCCGCTAACGGACCGGGAACCTAAGCCCGGGACGTTGCAAATGGTATCAGAGTCAAATTCTCTCTGATAGTGGAAAGGGCTACACGAGAGGTGGAGCCGCCCCTACAAAGAGGTTGGAGGAAATGGCTACCCGGAGCGTGCAACCGCCACTATCATTAGGAATAAGTGATGGGCCATGTCGCAACGAGGACGTCGCGAATATAAGTGGGGGAGGTTGTAAAACCCCAACAAAGTCCCACACCCTGGAAACATGTAGTTTCCGGGTGGGATAAAAAGTGAGGAGGTTACTACCTGATAACCCGGCTTGAGCATTTTGGGGGTGGTTAATCGGATCCGTATGGGCCCGATCCCAAGAGGTTGTCAGGGCCAGTAACGCTCCGTTAACGGGCCGGGGACCTAAGCCCGGGACGTTACAAATGGTATCAGAGCCAAATTCTCTCTGATAGTGGAAAGGGCTACCCGAGAGGTGGAGCCGCCCCTACAAAGAGGTTGGAGGAAATGGCTACCCGGAGCGTGCAGCCGCCACTATCACTGGGAATAAGTGATGGGCCATGTCGCAACGAGGACGTTGCGAATATAAGTGGGGGAGGTTGTAAAACCCCAACAAAGTCCCACACCGTGGAAACATGTAGTTTCCGGGTGGGATAAAAGTGAGGAGGTTACTACCTGATAACCTTGCTTGAGCATTTTGGGGGTGGTTAATCGGATCCGTATGGGCCCGATCCCAAGAGGTTGTCAGGGCCAGTAATGCTCCGCTAACGGACCGGGGACCTAAGCCCGGGATGTTACAAGTAAAGAAAGCATTTACCTCATAAACTGAATAAAAAACTATAACTGTACTGCCTGATATATGTACGTACGCTCGGGATCATCTAATAGCTACTAAATCGTAGGCTTCTTGCCTGCCAATCATGAAAGGAAGGAAAGAACGTCAACAAATGTAGGTACAACCTAATATATAATGTAAATAACAGAATTTAATATTTTCAAAAGAAAACAAGTAACGAGGCATGACATATAAACTGAATAAAAAGTACAGAAAAGAAAAGAAAGCATTTACCCCATAAACTGAATAAAAACTACAACTGTATTGTCTGGTATATGGACGTATGCTCGGGATCATCTACTAGCTACTAAGTTGTAGGCTTCTTGTCTGATGATGAATCCCCATTTTATCATCTTTATTCTATCATTTTGGCCTTAAAAACCCTAGTAAATGCATGCCAATAGGCTTAATTCTTGCATTTTATCATTCATGTATTATTGTGTAAATAGTATATAAAATATGATTTTTAAAGCGAAAATTATAGAATAAAGAAAATAAAAGAAAAGGAATAAAATATTGAAAATATTTTATGACCCTAAACCTCGAGACCTAGGCATCTCGATGACTAGGTCGATAAGGAATAAAGTAGGGGGAGATAAGGGCCAAAATACAATAAAATCCCCTTTTATTTAATTCATTTCCTTAATTTTGGGATCTATTTTTAATTTTTTTTATACTTCAAATAAATAAACATTGTACATAAAATTTTTAGATAATTAAATATAGAAAAATATAAAATTTATCTCAACAAAAAATAGTATATATAAAAAAATATATACTCAAAATAAGATTCTAAAATCCCAAATTCCCAGACCCATATCTCTCAAATAAAAACTCAAAATATATCAAAATCACCTTTAATTGTATATAACTTTTAATAATCTATTTAATGAAGGTGGTTTCATATTTTTTGGAGTTACAATTTGATAGTTAGGTTTTGGAGCCCTATTATGTACTTATACCGCTTAAAATATTCATTTTATTTATTATTCGTTATTTTTAGAATTGTATGATTTTATAATTTTTAAATACTATTTATAATATATGTTCATATTAAAACAATAATAAAAACATCAATGAAATATAAAAATAAAATACTTGTATAAAATACATAGGTAAATACCTATACTTATACTTATATAGATAATACAACTATTTATTTAATTGTCTATAATACATCAAAAAAATAAATAAAAATATATTTAAGTGTATAAAATTAAGTTATAAATATATAAAATAATAAACCTAATTAATAAAATTAAATGTACAAAATAAAAATAAAAGATTAAAATACATAGATAAATATACCTATATATAGCCATTAAAAGGTAACTTGTAATTTTAAAGCTCTAAAAAATAAATAAAAATCATAATAAAATACCTTATAAAATAATCAGTATCCAAAATAAATAAAAATCATAATAAAATACCTTATAAATATACCTTATTTTCATCATTTTTTAACCATAAGCAGTAGCTTTACAATATCCAAAATCTTTAATTAAAAAATTTTCCTCATGCTTTCAATTTCTTCAATTTCACCCTATATATATATATATATATCAAGATTGGAAATATATTGTCAACATCTCAGCTAAATGGATGAAATCCATGGAGGCTACAAGAAAAGGTTAAGGTTATACATGTAGGCAACAAGAAGGAGAGGAGGGATTTACATGCAAGCAACAAGGAGAGGAGGGATTGTACCTCGGTTTTCAAAAAATTGAAGATATGCATGCTTCAGGAGGGAAAAAGGGGGCCTTCAATCCTTGGTTTTAGCAGTTGTAAGTTGCTAGAGCAGCAACTGTTGGCTCATGTATGTAGAAGTAAAAGCTCCAACAGAGAATGGATGGAGGTTGCAGCAGTTGTTGGGCAGCAACACACCTCCAGTTGTTGTGTAACAAGGAGGTGGAGGGCTAAAGCTCCTTGGTTGGAGCTTGGAGAGGTGCCTGAAGATTTCTTGGTGTAGGAATCGAGAATGTTTGGTGAAACATATGGAGTAAAGAAAGAGGAGAAGGAAAATGGGGAGGAAATATGTAGGAAGCTTCCTATGTCTCTCTTATTTACATCATCCATGACAACAACATACTGACATCAACATGTTGATGTCATATTTCTTTTTTTAAATCAAGTAGCTGACTTGAAGCACAATCTATTGCTACTGTTATTGTAGAAATAAATAAATTAATTTTATTTTATAACCAATTTTCTCACATTTATTTAAGATGTTAAAATTTCATTTATGTGCACTTCGAGTCTCTGATTTTGATGACAATAACTCATTTTGACCCTCTCAGAACGATGATCAATATGAGTGTAATATTCATATACTCCATATCGATATGAATACCTGAAATTCTCGAGATACGATTTTTAATTTGGGATTAATTTTTGTGATTTTAAAATATCAAATGATATGTGATTGACGAACAATGCTTTTCCGTGGCATGCATTAGGAGGCTATTTTTGATCGATTGCGACCGAATGAATTTTGTCTTACGACTTTTAGGTCGATCTAGGTTTATCCAATATAGATTAAATATTAATTTACCATTCGGACTATTAATCGGGTCAGGTTTGCTTTATTGGGACCTAGATATTACAAATATAAAAACCTCAAAGGGAGTCTTGTCCTCGAGATTTGAGTCAAGGTTTCTACGTGTCTTGTTTGGATTCCATTTGATCATAAAAACCTCAAAGGATTTTGAACCTATAAAAACCTCAAAGGGAAAACATACCACATATTTTTAACATGTATATAATTACAAAGGCTTGTTTTGAAGATTACCTAAGAAGAGTTGCGGGTATCATGCCCGCACGTCAGCTTCGGTATCCCATGTCATTTCTTTGATGCCACAACACCTTGTCCAATAGAATCTCCTTGCTGCGAAGCTTCTTCACAATACTTTTTAGTATCTACATTGGCCTCTCCTCAGTCAAGTCCGACTCTATGTCAAGATTCTCGTAGCTGATGATGTGTCGAGGGTCGTGCACATACTTCCTAAGATTGGATACGAGAAAGACATCGTGTATGGTTGAAACGTGTGGAGGAAGGGCTACTCAGTAGGCCACCTTCTTCACTCTAGCAAGAATCTCGAGTGGTCCAATATATCGTGGCGCCAGTTTGCCAGGAACATTGAACTTCTGTACTCCTTTCATGGGAGATACTCGGAGAAATAGCCAATCTCCCACATGTATTTATAGGAATGTTATTAGTATGAGATATTAAGTTGAATATTTATAAGTCATGTTTGTTGAAGGAGTGAAAGAAGAGGATTGGATACCTGAAACTCCAAATCTCTCCTTCGATGGTATGCATAAGTCTTCTGGTAGCCATGTGCTTTCAGAAGCTTCCGTCTCATAAGATCAACAGTTCTTGCAGTTTCCTCCAAGAGATCTTAGGAGTAAAGAGCATGATCACCTACCTCACGCCAAATGAGAGGTGTGAGGCATCTCTTCTCATATAGGGCTTCGAATGGTGCCATGATAATGCTGGAATGATAGTTGTTATTGTACATGAATTCCACCAAAGGAAGATGGTCCTTCCAGGATCCTTTCTACTCCAAAGTGCATGCACGTAGTAAATCCACAAGTGTCTGAATGGTGCGCTCACTTTGTTCGTTAGTCTGCGGATGGTATATGAAACTCATCTTCAACTTTGTTTGTAGTGTTTGACATGAACTAATGCTAATAGTGTGATGTAAACCTCGAGTCTCTATCGGACACCACCTCTCATGGTATACCATGGAGTATGATAATGTTTTGCACATATAGCCTGGCCAATCTGGATGAAGTATAAGTCATGTTGACGGGTATGAAATGGGCTGACTTGGTCAACCTATCAACAACAACCCAAATAGAATCATGGCCATCTAGTGTCTTCAGCAATCCTGTGATGAAATCCATGGAGATACTCTTTCACTTCTGAAATGGGAAAATGATTGTCGGTTGTGCATTCCACACAAGGCGGGAACACAGTTGTTGTGGTGACCGACGAAAACCTTGGGTTCAATCAATAATTAACCCACAATAATAAATCAAGCAATGAATAGCAAAAATGTGGAGTTAAAGTTTATTATAACTCTACATGCAAATGTGTATAGGTGTAAGCGTGTGTAGAGGTCGAACACTAGGAGCAAACAAGAGGAGGCATGATAGATGCACAAAAATCTGTCTTTTAGCTCTTGTCCATTTTATTGTTTTGTGGGTTTTTTCATTTTATATTTTTATTTTATTCTTGGTTTTGTAATTTTGTTATTTCTTTTCATTTTTTTTCATTTTTTTCCGTTAAATATATATGTCTATATACACATGTACATATATAAAGACAATATAAGATATATATAGGTACTATAGCGATATAAATATGTAAAAATAGGTAAAATATAGTAAAAAGAGTTTTTTATGGTTTTTATATTTTTTCTATTTTTTTTATTTTTCTGGGATTTTTTTCTAAATTTTATGTATTTTTAAAGCAAAAAATATCCCAATTATGGGATTAATAAATAATTCGAAATTGATTTGGGTTTTAAAAAAAATAGTCCCAAAATTACCCAAATTAATATATATATATATATATTAGTATTAGATAATTATAAAATAGAAAAATATATTTTTGGTATTTTTTAGAATTTTTATATTTTTTGGATTTTTGAGCTTTATGTTTTTTATCATTTTCTTTTTCTATTTTAGGGGTTTTTATTTTCTAGACTCAATAAATATCAAAATATACAGTATATATATTTTTTAATTTTTCAAAAAGTTTTATATTTTTTCGGCTTATATGTAAATAGGGCAAAAAGGGGCTCCTTTTCATTTTTATTAAATAGATAAAATGCAAAAAAATGCCAATAAAAACCATAGCGTGAAAATAAAAGGCATACAACATTTATTCCTATTTTTATGGATTTTTAGGAGCGCTGTAGGTATTTTTAATAATTAGAGAAAACATATAAAAATACGTCATGGCAGGGGTATTTTTGCAAAAACAATAAAGTACAGGGGTTCAATGCCAAAATATAAAAAGTTTACCATGTTTATTTAATTTTTAAAGACTAATGTACAATTAGAAAACCCGCTTAGGCATCTGTGCAAATTTACCAGCACGTGGGACAACACGTGCTTCATACTAGGAAGGACCTATATGAAAATACACAAAAGCTCAGGGTCCTCTCAATAATTTTCAAAAAAAATATAACATACTTTTCATTTTTATTGATTTTTTAGAAATACACAAAACTGTAGGGGTATACATGCAATTTTGACACGTCACGTGGGACGACACATGAGGTGACGTGGAATGGACCTAATTGCAATTATAAAAAGTACGGGGGTCCATTTACAAAATTTCCACTTTATTTTACACACTATATCTAATTTACAAGACTAAATAATAATACAAAAAAGTTGGGGGCAAAAAGTGAAATTTACCCCATAATAGGCATGGGCCAACGGCTGGATTTCATCACTTATCCACGTGTCGTCCTCTCCGTGGCCGATGACGATTCGCCTTTTACAGCTTGGATCAGATCAACGGAGATGATCTGACGGTTGAGACGCAGCTCGAGCTGACGGCTGTGGTTCCATCTGGAACGGAGGATCTTGATCGGATGTCTGAGGAAGGGGTTGGATGACCAGGGAAGAAGGTCGCCTGGAGCGACCTTCGATCGGATCTGGAGGGCTCCTCTGGCCGCCATTCCCTCCGCCGAGGGGCTCTACATGTTCCTGATGATCTTCAGCATCCGACGATGGCTTCAATCGAGCACCTGGAGCTCAGTTGGTGACACATCAGCTCAGGGAAGTTCAGAGCTCCAGGTGCCTCCGTTCATCGGCAAAATTGACCCAACATCGATCCTTTGGCCCCTCCTGACCTGCAGAAGATACACGGGCAAGCAAAGCGAGGCTCTGGGGGGCCTTATTAGTCGGAAATGGGTGAAAGATGAAGGGGGAGGTTGTCTCTGACGATGGGTAAAGGACGGAGACCTGCAGTCCAGATCCGGGGGGGATCAGGTTGTATGGGGTGCCTGGGATGTAGGGAAATGGAAGAGGAATAGAGTGAGGCTGTTTGGGGTGTCGGAGAACAGTCGGAGCACTATGAAATGTTCGTCGGAGCAGAGCTCCGGTGAACTACGAATGGGCTGATTAACGCTAAATCTACATGATAATCACTATACTAATAGCAGAATTAAAATGCACAACTAAAAATCTACCTAAAAAACATTAAAATCAGTTGTTATACCTTCCTACGTGGAAAGGGAGCAGGGCTACACCGGAGTGTCGCCGTGGGTGCACTCCTCCATCCTCGAGCCACCGTGGAGCTCAAGGGACCTCTCCTTGTCACAGGATGCACGCTAGGCCAAGCCCATGGGCTTTAGGACATAGGAAATGACCAAAATTGAGAGGAGGATGAAGGAGGTTCATTTATCAACAAGTGTGGCACCCTTATTTGACCCTCCAAAATCAATGAAATCGAGCTCTGTACAATGGATCTAATGATATGGCGTGGATCCATGATGATTCATGATGATTTTCTCTGAAGGATGTAAGGTCGATTGAACGACCAATCGAGTGGGAAAATGGAGAAAAAGAGGGGAATGGACATTTCTGATGGGTCAGGTAGCAGATGGGATAGTTGACCAGAGGTCAATCGTCCCTGCGCAGCCATTGGGCTACGTAGGCCACAAAACAACAAAACAGGAAATTTAATTAAAAATAATTAACTAAAATAGTAAATTATTTTATTAATTTTTTATATAAAATAAAAAATGTTTATTATTTTATGTAGTATTTTATTATGATTTTTATTTATTTATTTGCTTTATTTATTAGTAGTTAACTTTTATTAGTGTATATATAGGTATGTTCATCTTTGTTTTGTGCATTTTTATTTTTATTTATATAATTTATTTTATTATTTTATTTTATATATTTACAACTTATTTTGTGAGTATAAATATATTTTTATTTTATTTTTAGGATGTTATTTGTACACTTATATAAATAGGCAAGTCTATTATGTAGGTATATTTATATGTATTTTATCTATGTTTTATGTACATCTTTTTATTTTAAATATATTTTATTGAGTTTCATTTTAGTTTTATATTTTAATAGAGTTCATATAATATTTACAATATTATAAAATCATAAATAATAAAATAATGAAAGAATAGGTTTCCCCTTTATTTATATACAAGTAGAAAAATAGGTATTTTATCTATGTTTTCTCATAGATTAATTTATTTTGCATTTTTTCTTTTGGTTTTATTCTAATTTTAATATGAATATATGTTATAAATAATATTGACAAAATTATAAAAATATAAATTTGTAAAAATAACAGATAATGAATAAAATGAATATTTTATTGGTAGAATGTACAATAGGGGCCCAAAACCTAACTTTCACACAGTAACTCCAAAAAATATAAAACCACCACGATTAAATAGCTTGTGAAAAGTTATATACAATTAGAGCTGATTTTATATATTTTGAGTTTTTATTTGAAAAATATGGGTCTGTGAAGTTTGGTCTTTGGCTTTTTTATTTTGTGTATAAAATGCGCACAATGTATTATTTTTGTACAAACTAAATTTTGTATTTTTATTTACATTATTATCTATAACTTTCATATACAAAGTTTATTTATTTGATGAATAAATAATAAAAAAATAAAATAGATGTCAAAAATGCATAAATAATGAATAAATAAATGGGATTTTTATTCTATTTTGGCCCTTATCTCCCCCTACTTTATTCCTTGTCGGCCAACTCAATTATTGACTTGGTCTAGGGGTTTAGGTCATAAAATATTTTCAGTATTTTATTCCTTTTTCTTTTCTTCTCTTTATTCTATAATTTTGGCATTAAAAATCTTATTTTATATACTAATAATACAATAAATAATGAAGTTATTATGCACAAATTGATGTTATTTACATGCATTAGCTGGGGTTTTTAAGGCCAAACTGATAGAATAAAGGTGATGAAATGGAGATTCATCTGCTCCCTATACTTGCCTTTGCTAGTCCCTAGCAAACACTTTTGCAATAAGTACAACAATAATAAAGAAGAACTAAAAGGAAAGAATAAATAATAAATAATAAATGGAATTGATTTTGATAAATAAACTAATATGTACAATCAAAGTTTGGATCTCATGTTAGACCTTGATGTGATAATGTGTGTGGAATCTGGTCGGGAACCAAATTTAAAACACAACAGCCCTCGAGAGTCACAGAACTCGATTCAAATCACCTCAATAGCCAAGTCAGAACTAGCCTACATCATACGCAAACCCTTATGACGATAAAGCTGACTTGTACAGTGTAAGTGATAGTGACTCTCCCCAACTGAAATGACAAAGAGACTGACTTCTCTAGAATGACAACCCAATGATTCCCCAATCCAACACTCTATCCTCGAGGAGCGGGGTATTCCCTTCTAAGTTCAAGTGGCATCCAACTCAAGAGGAGGAGGTGAAGAAAAGAATGGATGGTAGCCAGTGTAGCTACTTATCTGAGGATGCATGACCAGTGTAGTCAAGTCATCCAGCTGCAGGCTCACATGGTATAACTTTGATGCTCAAGCTTTCTTATTTTCTATACAACATATATACATACTTCGACATGCATTTTTATTTTTATTTCCAGACCTATCCACTTTTTTGGAGTTTTTTTGAAATACTATTTGCAACAGCATTTACATAAGGAGTTTTTCCTCTTGAGCCAGAAGACTATCCCTCTTTTGAAGCTTTATTGCAACCCACACTCTCCTCTCATTTGACTTCATTGAAACTGAACCAGGTTGGGGTGCGCTTCCATCCCTAGGCGAGGACGAATGTTTCCATCTGTGTGCATCTCAGACCGACAAATACAACCCCCTCACCACTCCAACTGAGTTGAGCCAAGTGAAAGGTGCAAGTGTCCAAGTTAGGTCACGACCGACAAGAGTCATGCGTGGGTCTCGAAAAGTTCTAGTTAGTAAGTTGAAGTGATTTGAACTCAGCACCGAGTCTCAAAGAATTAAGTCCGAATATACCTGAAGTACCTTAAACCTAATTCCCATAAGGTTCTAGTGTAGTTTGGTGCAGTAAGGTCCAACCAAGCTCCAATATTCGACTTTATTGAACTAGTTCAATCATCAAGCTCAATTAAAAAGAATATGAATGCTATTACAATGCAGCAAAGAATGATGCAATTTTTTTAAAGAATTTTGAAAATAAAAATATTTTTTTACACAAAGATTTTTTTGCAAAATAAAACGAATTTTGGCACACCAAAGAAATGCAAAATATATACAATTATGTACACAGGCGTTACTTCTTTTTATTTATTTATTTTATAGAAAATTGGTAGTGAATTATATGTATGTATTTTATTTTGAATGATGCTCTTATTCTTCACTTTTATTTGGAAAATAATTTTCAGAACTATAGTAAAAAATAATTTTTGCAAATATTTACAAACATTTGAATGCTATTTTGCAAATATTTTTCAAACATTATATATACAGGTTTCAAAATATTTTTACATGCATTTTTAAAGTCATTTGCAAATAGGTTTTCGAATCCTTTATTTCACACAAAGAAAACAATTTTGCAGTCAAAATGTTTTTACAAAGGTTGGAAATATTTCACAAAAGGTTTTCCAAACTGTTCACACCATTTTTTCAAATCATTTTACAAAAATATTTTTAACCTTATTTATTAATCAGTATATACAAAAGAATTCGAGGAATAACAAGCATTATTATATGGTTTTTAATGAATTATATAGTATTTTTAGCCATATTTATTAGTAAAAATATGAAAGTATGAGTTATGACTAAAGTATATATAGAGTATATGAAAGTATATTGAGTATCCTTAAGCGCATCACTGAAGTGTGTTGATCTCATCGTATGCAATCGGAGCAACTAGTCGCACTAGATGATAGATGCGGCGGAAATTAAAATTTTTAAAATTAAAGATGAAACCACATGATCACGAGAACACTTATCGAATCGTTTCATCTAACCACAAGTATAAGGAATACCTCTTGAAGCGTGGTTGCGATCGTGAGATCCCAAAGTAGAGATCCTCCTATCTCAAGTCCGATCCACGAAGAACGCACTCGCGGGCACGATGATGAGTCGCGTCCGTCCCGCAATCCTCGATGAAGATCCAAGCAATGGATCCTCTGATTTTGTCAAACGAAATCCGTCGTCTTCCTTTAGAGTAAGAAACTCCAAAGAAGAAGGAGATCCTCGAGTCGTCGAAGAAGAAGCCGAGAGTCTCTCCTTTCTCAACACAAGATGGACGGCCATCTTTTGGAAGAGAGAAAGAGAGAGGGCGAGAATATGAGAGAGAGAGAGTTGTAACCTTGTACAACTCTTAATGATGTACTTTGAAAGGCTACCCTAGCCCTCCTTTTATATTAGTTTAGGATCCAATGGATCTCAATCCATGGGACACATGGATCCAACGGCCAGGCTTGGTCCATGTAAAATCAATGGCTATAATTGTTGTTGGTTAAAACTAACACCATTTATTTATAATTAATTTAAATATGTGTTTCAACATTATCAACACATTTTTTATTTAACATAAATAAATTAGTTAAGAGATTAATCAAGATAATAAAATAGAGATAATGTAGCCTCCTAAAATGGTGGCTTATTATCTCCTTTTTATTATATCATATTATCTCTTAATAATTTGTGATAACTATTATCACATAATTATCCACAAAATTAATTCCAAATTAATTTGTGAATATTTCAATCATGCCATTTAAAAATATGTGAATCAAATTCACAACCCAAACTAATTTGTAATGACATTTCCAGTTAATTAACAAATGTGAATCCAATCCACATTTAATAATTAACAAATGTTATTTACTAAATTTCTCTCTCTTGAATATATGTATATTATAAATCATATTTATAATACACAAATATTATGGATAATAATATCCACATTCTCTTGATAATTAAATCCCATTTAATTATCTTGGATAATCATTCTCACAATATGAACAATATTAATATTAAGCTTGATCATTAAATCTCATTTAATCATCAAGTTCTACTTGCTTGGATATAAATTTCATCAAATGAATTATTCTCGAACCCTTTCAAGAATAATGTGCTTTCTCCACAGATACTTGGAGATAAGGACAGGGCGATTGTATTGTTCCATGTATAGTGACTTGGATGTTGAGATCTTGTCTCAAATACAGATCGTACGAACCTCCCACAGATGCTTGATTAAATCAAGACCGCAAATCTAATCTTCTCATTGAATCTGAATCTCATTCAGACCAATGTCCAACACTTGGACAGATCGCTTCTCTACTGGAAGGAGTCACTAAAATCCACACCTGTTTCATCACTCCCTCGGAATGGAAGCGTCATGGATATACAATCGTTTATGATCACATCACCCTCAGGTATTCCCAATACCTGTACATCCTGCATACTGGAAGACCTATGATCAACCCGAAGATCAAGATCAATTTTACACTGTCTTCTTCAGGGTTTGATCACTAAGTTTCTCATTTGATAATTGGGATTCGGTATCGATCATATACTTTCCAAAAGCATATATCATACCTAGGTCTTGATCATATACTTTCCAAAAGTATATATCAAACCTATAAATTCAGTCAAGCTTCCAAAGCGAGATGACCGTGCACGGAATTTGATTCTTCCCAATATCTCATGAGTGAGCTCATGTCTTCCGGTTCAGTAGTGAACCTGTATGATCCCTTTGAGAGATCGTATTACTCATATGCCCTTACATGCACACCAGCGCGCCGGTGTATAGACCTTGGTTAGGTCATCAACCTATTGATCTGCCAAATGTACACACTCAGACATATAGTAGCATGTCTGTCTCCAGTCAGAGGATGTGTGCCTATGCTGTGACAACATTCAACATAGGACTTAGGTTATCTCGATCTCGTTAAGTCAACCCATTGACCTAACTAATCTGACACCTCCGAATCTCTATTCCTATGCAGAGGGAATGCATCAAGAGGTCGGTCAGATATCAGCCTATGTGAGAAAGGATTGCCATCTCCTACTCAGGCTGGAGATCACATCTTAACAATCATTTGACGGTGCTTGATGAGTCCTCAATCTAACCCTTTAGATATTCATCCAAGCACCAGCCTCTATGATTCAATAATTGAATCAACAACTGTATGATCATCAAGATAGCCATGGTACATAACCCTAATTGTACAGAGGGACCTATTATGCAAATTATTTATTCTTCATTTCAGATCAGGGAATGATATTCGCAATAACATTTATTGCATAATGGCTCGCCATGGGCTCACATGTCCAACAATCTCCCACTAGCCCAAAGAGCCATTAATGGGCTAATCATTTAAACCCACACTCATGTGACAATCATAGGCTATTTAGAAATAGCTAGGTAAGCTGATCAGTCACTCTGTCCCCAAAAGACTATGCCAAGTCCTTTTACGGAACTTGCATATCCCTAGGTAACAGTGCTCGCATCCAATGCTAATGTTGTATCTAATGCAACCAATACTCAATCTAGTCCAAGTAGTTATAGTGTCCTTGACACTATTGCTCAATAACTATTATAATAAGTAT
The DNA here is from genome assembly GCA_037367405.1 of Ottelia alismoides. Lineage (NCBI taxonomy): Eukaryota > Viridiplantae > Streptophyta > Magnoliopsida > Alismatales > Hydrocharitaceae > Ottelia > Ottelia alismoides. Next base: position 91,983 of record JAZKJV010008897.1, on the reverse strand, counting down.
TTCCATAATCCTTATTAGAATACCCTTTATTTCGAGAGATCACTTTCTCTCAAGGTATCCACAGTTAAGACCTTTTAGATCTCTATCTATAAAGTCTTAAGCTCATGAAGATAAGACTTAGAGATCACCAACTCTAAAGCCTTGTCATCTTTGAAGATATCGTTATTACTGCAATCAAGTGTTCTTTCTCCATAGTACGATTAGTAACAGTTTACTACTCCCACTGCATGGCAGATATCTGGCTTTTGTACACATCTAGCTTATACTTAGCTTCTCGTAACTGATGCACAAGTGCAAGCAGTTCTAGCATTCACTTCCTCAACTCTTTGAGGTGTTATCCCTTTAGATAGGTCGATACCAAATCTCAAGGGAAGGAAGCCTTTCTTGGAATTTCCAAGAATGGAACATGTCCAAGGTGTACTACAAATGTGGCAGTCCCATTACCCTCTTTTCTTTGCTTCTGAACTCCTTCAGAACTAAGATCTAAGAGGTATTCTTGAGATCATATCTCAAGGTATGGAATAGCCAGTCTATAAAACACTTATTATCATCCTTATATCATTCCAAATGATTAGGATATTATCTTCATTTAGCATGATGAACACAATGGCACTCCCACTAAGCTTCACATGGTACATCAAGATTCTATCTGAAATCATAAAATTTATAATTTCATCAAATCTTATGTTCCAACAACAAGAAGCTTACAGATGGATTTCCTTAGCTTTCACACCTTACTTTCCCAAATCATGAATACCTGGGGCTACTTCATGTGAATATCCTCAGAGAGGTATTCTTTAGAGGAATGCAATCTTGAATTACATCCTGAAGATGCAATAGTCAAGTTGTGTAGCTAAGGTTAGCAATATTCTGATGAGTTGAGGCATGGTTACCGAAGAGCAAGTATCATCGCAAGCAATGTCTTCTCTTCCGGTGTGTAGCTCATGGCTACGATCCGAGCTTTGAAGGTCTCTACCTTCTCATCAGGTTCCCATTCTCTTGAAGATCCATTTACACCTTAATGGGTCAAACCCTTATAGGTGGATCCTCGAGGGCCCATGTACAACATTTGTATATGAAGTCTACTTTAGACTTTATTGCTAATTTCCATCTTTCCATGTCATGATCCTCAGGAGCTTCATCACATGAAGTCCGAACATTTATGGAATACATCCTCAAATTCATTTGAAGAGGTATCAGTGCTTCATCTTTAATTATCCTTTGAGTTTCCGATTTTAGGAACCTCATTATTTTCTCAAGATTAAATGAGTTCCTACACTTCATTTTCATCTTGATTCTCAAGAGTTTCATTCTTCCAAGAATCACATTCTCAGAGATGAGATTTTTTTAAGAATCTCAAGGTCATAAAGTAGGTATCCAATACCATCCTTTATTTTCCTAATGAAGTCGCACTCTCAAGTGCTAGATTCCAGCTTACATGCATGGAATCTTATTAAGGATATATATTGTAGTCTCTATTACACATATATACCGGGAAATAAAGAGGATAATTATGCTAAAATTCATAATTGATCAAATCATGTCACACATGATCCAATTGTATCTCCCTACAACTCCATTGAGTTTAGGCGTGTTAGGAGGATTGAGATATAAATGATATTCATATCTTCATAAGGTATTCTTTGAATTTATCTAATAGGTACTTGCTACCTTGGTTAGCTCAAATTCATTTGATCTTCCTTCAAACTTTGGTTCTAAACCAAAAAAGTGAAATCTTTGAACATTTCAAAGGTCTCTCAAGTGAAGAGAAGAAATCTCATATCATACATAATCATCAATAGATATCAGATATCCATAATGCTCACTATGATATAGATGATCCACATACATCAATATGTATGAGATCCCAAATACCTTGACATCTTGCACCTTTCCTAAGAGAAGGGTGTATTGGACATTCTTCGAATACAATATTCACAAGTATGTAAGATTTGAAATTTTTAGACATTCTAAAGTTTCATCTCTTACTAGTCTATTGATCATATCAATAAGACATATGTCCAAGACTTGATGCCAGATCATTGTCAAATGATCTTCATCCTCCTAATGATCTTATAAGGTTTGACTTTCAGTATTAGAAATCTTAATGAACCATTCATTAATTTTCTAATTTTGTGAAGTCCACTAGATGTTAGATTACTATCTGAAATATTTCCATCATAACTCTTTATGATAGTTCTATCTCAGAATTCATGTTTATTTCCAACATAGTTCTATCTCAGAATTCATGTTTATTTCCAACATTTAGAAACAAACAATGAGGGTATTCTAATATCTAGGTCATAGAGACATTCTCTAAGACTAAGGGCTCTCCCACTGAGAATATGAAGTCCATCTATCCAACAGAGATTGCTGCAACAATTACATCAATATCCATGTAGATGACTACTAAACCTTAAGATCAAATTTCTAATCTTCTAATATATGCAACCAATTGCAAATGTCATTAGAAGATTGGGATACAATTGTCAGACTTTATCTTATGAAATAAGAAAGTCAGAGTCAATGATTATATGTAGATTATTCTAATGCTCTATCTGAGTCCTTCACTAAGGATTTTAGACAGATTTGATAGTCATACTATCAACACATCAACTTATTACAGTATTGGCATTCATCCAACTCTTTGGATGTCATATGGAAGTCACAGAAGTAGGTCAACTCTTTGACTTTCCTTCTAACTCGGATCCGACCCATGCTTCCACTGTGCTCTCTTAATCTATAAACAACCATTGCTTAAGACTAAGGATCTCTTATGTTAAATTCAAAAGAATTCAATGTAAGAGCATTTCAACATTTATACATGCTTCATTAAATTCATACAATATGAATATCATGAAGCTTCATGAATGACTTGAGTATAGATAGTAGAATGATGACACTCATCATATCTACATTCATCTTAACTCTTGGAGACTTAGGTTCAGGTAGGTATTCAAACATTTTGAATACATCATCTCTTTCGAGCCACCATTCTGCATAATGCAGAGAACCATGCCATTCATGATTAAATGTCTAGAGCACGTATGTATGTCAAAACATCTTCTTTTATTTTATAAGGATTATTCGACAATTACGATCACCATCGACATGTCACTTCCAAAGTACACTCGATGAAAGATCAAGACTATAGAGACATACAAACCCTAAGGCAATGTCTTATTGTCTTATTTAATTGTCATTCCTCATTATGTTGAGGAAACTTGCACATTGGAACCATATACATTATGTGTTCAATTGCAAGTACAATATCTGGATCATGAGTCCAATCCAAGATATTTTACTGGTTATTATTGAGTATAACATTGAGTGGGTTTAATGAAGGACTATCTGAAATAAGAAATTTGCATAAGTGTATATATATTATATATACATGTTTTACTTTGATTTAGGAATTTTTATATCAAAGTTGTCTTGCCTTGTCAACACTGAAAGTTCATTCCCTTAATCACTTTCAATGTAAGAGATATTCTTACCATTATATCTCTAGCAAGATCTGGGATCTCCTATCCTATCTTTGTCACATCCCAATAATATGAGAACTTACAACTCCGATAAAAAGAAGCAGGAACACATTCTGCCTTGCAAGTCCAACTTGCATTCCCAATTTGATCTTTACCACCCGGGCCCACCACCCCTAAGATGATGTTGACACGTCATTAATTGAACCAACCGTCAACAGGCTTAATACTTGCTATACGCAATCCAGTATCGCCCCAATAATATGAGGACTCGATATTGGGGTCACTACGTATACGGCCTTACTCTTTCGAGAAGCAAAGAACCCGATCCAATTAAATCATGTACAGGATCTGCCACTTCGGACAGGCGTCTCCTATACACAACAACTGGCGACGGAATCCTTTGCCTTGACGGGAGACCATGGATGTCACTTATGTGATCCTCCATCTCATATTCAAATTTTATAATCAATTATCGTGAATCATATTCACATAATTAACTCTTCCAAGGGAAATACACATCTATTCATAATAGAGTGTTAATTGGATATAATTAATTTAATCACATTAAATTAATCATTAATCCAATCATCAATCAACAAACTTGATTATTACTTGAATAGTAGGTATAATCTCAAAGTACGTATTATTCGAATTTTAATAATTAGAAAAATACACATTGACTTTCTCCGGTATTATACAGTCCCTACCCGTTGTCATGGCCAGTACCGATGAGAGTGGGACGTACCACATACGTTGCAACCCGTGACCCCAATGCTCTCCGAATAGGCACCATATCCGCCTCGGAAAAGGATAATACCAGATAGATCATCATGTACTTTGAGGTTCTCATCGGTTTTTCAACCGAAATTATACCATATAATATACATCAAAACAATTTTGATTATATTATAAGGAGATTTGCTAAACAAATCCCCAATCCTATTCAAGCAAGAGGGTTTTTTCATGTAAATGTTGTCCTACAACTATTGTAGGATAAACTAAGGTTTTTCATGAAATCAATGTTTGTTGATGAACCAATGATCAAGATCTATTATCTCATCATTGTGGTTTAGGCAAATGTCATTCAATGAAATAATTATCTCTTTAAATATTTCACAAATATTTATCACTAATTATTCCTGAAAATTAACAATTAATTTTCATCATGATAATTGAATGACTTATCACAAGGTTCATGATCCAAGATGTCAATTTCCAGCAGTGACCCCCAATCACAAAAATTAACTTATCTTGATCAATTTAAATCCAAAAAATGCAAACTCAGTTTTCTAAGATTGCCTATTTGATTTATTAAAGAATACAAGTAATAATTCATGCATTTTGAGGTGGATTAAAACCGTAATTATCTCATTAATCACGTTTAAATCCGCAGTTCCCGCAACAGTGGATATATGCATATTCAAAATGCCATATCTTGAGCAAATGAAGTCCAAATTTCACAAGCTCGAATCCTATGGTTTCTTTAATTAATGAAGAACAAAAACCAATTGAAAACCCAACCCCCTCACCACTCCAACTGAGTTGAGCCAAGTGAAAGGTGTAAGTGTCCAAGTTAGGTCATGACTGACAAGAGTCATGCGTGGGTCTCGAAAAGTTCTAGTTAGTAAGTTGAAGTGATTTGAACTCAGCACCGAGTCTCAAAGAATTAAGTCCGAATATACATGAAGTACCTTAAACCTAATTCCCATAAGGTTCCAGTGTAGTTTGGTACAGTAAGGTCCAACCAAACTCCAATATTCGACTTTATTGAACTACTTCAATCATCAAGCTCAATTGAAAAGAATATGAATGCTATGTACAATGCAGCAAAGAATGATGCAATTTTTTTAAAGAATTTTGAAAATAAAAATAATTTTTTACACAAAGATTTTTTTGCAAAATAAAAAGAATTTTGGCACACAAAGAAATGCAAAATATATACAATTATGTACATGGGCGTTGCTTCTTTTTATTTATTTATTTTATAGAAAATTGGTAGTGAATTATATGTATGTATTTTATTTTGAATGATGCTCTTATTCTTCACTTTTATTTGAAAAATAATTTTCAGAACTATAGTAAAAAAATAAATTTTGCAAATATTTACAAACATTTGAACGCTATTTTGCAAATATTTTTCAAACATTATATATACATGTTTCAAAATATTTTTACAAGCATTTTTAAAATCATTTGCAAATAGGTTTTCGAATTCTTTATTTCACCCAAAGAAAACAATTTTGCAGTCAAAATGTTTTTACAAAGGTTGGAAATATTTCACAAAAGGTTTTCCAAACTGTTCACACCATTTTTTCAAATCATTTTACAAAAATATTTTTAACCTTATTTAATAATCAGTATATACAGAAGAATTCGAGGAATAACAAGCATTATTATATGGTTTTTAATGAATTATATAGTATTTTTAGCCATATTTATTAGTAAAAATATGAAAGTATGAGTTATGACTAAAGTATATATAGAGTATATGAAAGGATATTGAGTATCCTTAGGCGCATCATGGAAGCGTGTTGATCGCATCGTATGCAATCGGAGCAACTAGTCGCACTAGATGCTAGATGCGGCGGAAATTAAAATTTTTAAAACTAAAGATGAAACCACATGATCACGAGAACACTTATCGGATCGTTTCATCAAATCATAAGTATAAGGAATACCTCTTGAAGCGTGGTTGCGATCGTGAGATCCCAAAGTAGAGATCCTCCTGTCTCAAGTCCAATCCACGAAGAACGCACTCGAGGGCACGATGATGAGTCGCATCTGTCCCACAATCCTCGATGAATATCCAAGCAATGGATCCCCTGATTTCGTCAAACGAAATCCGCCATCTTCCTTTAGAGTAAGAAACTCCAAAGAAGAAGGAGATCCTCGAGTCGTCGAAGAAGAAGCCGAGAGTCTCTCCTTTCTCAACACAAGATGGATGGCCATCTTTTGGAAGAGAGAAAGAGAGAGGGCGAGAATATGAGAGAGAGAGAGAGAGTTGTAACCGTGTACAACTCTTAATGATGTACTTTGAAAGGCTACCCTAGCCCTCCTTTTATATTAGTTTAGGATCCAATGGATCTCAATCCATGGGACACATGGATCCAACGGCCCGGCTTGGTCCATGTAAAATCAATGGCTATAATTGTTGTTGGTTAAAACCAACAACATTTATTTATAATTAAATTAAATATGTGTTGCAACGTTATCAACACATTTTTAATTTAACATAAATAAATTAGTTAAGAGATTAATTAAGATAATAAAATGGAGATAATGTAGCCTCCTAAAATGGTGGCTTATTATCTCCTTTTTATTATATCATATTATCTCTTAATAATTTGTGATAACTATTATCACATAATTATCCACAAAATTAATTCCAAAGTAATTTGTTAATATTTCAATAATGTCATTGAAAAATATGTGGATCAAATTCACAACCCAAACTAATTTGTAAATGACATTTCCAGTTAATTAACAAATGTGAATCCAATCCACATTTAGTAATTAACAGATGTTATTTACTAAATTTCTCTCTCTTGAATATATGTATATTATAAATCATATTTATAATACACAAATATTATGGATAATAATATCCACATTCTCTTGATAATTAAATCCCATTTAATTATCTTGGATAATCATTCTCACAATATGAATCATATTCATATTAAGCTTGATAATTAAATCTCATTTAATCATCAAGTTCTACTTGCTTGGATATAAATTTCATCAAATGAAATATTCTCGAACCCTTTCAAGAATAATGTGCTTTCTCTGCAGATACTTGGAGATAAGGACAGTGCGATTGTATTGTTCCACGTATAGTGACTTGGATGTTGAGATCTTGTCTCAAATCCAGATCGTACGAACCTCCCACAGATGCTTGATTAAATCAAGACCACAAATCTAATCTACTCATTGAATCTGAATCTCATTCATACCAATGTCCAACACTTGGACTAAGATCAGATCGCTTCTCTACTGGAAGGAGTCACTAAAATCCAGACATGTTTCATCACTCCCTCGGAATGGAAGCGTCATGGATATACAATCGTTTATGATCACATCACCCTCGGGTATTCCCAATACCTGTACATCCTGCATACTGGAAGACCTATGATCAACCCGAAGATCAAAATCAATTTTACACTGTCTTCTTCAGGGTTTGATCACTAATTTTCTCATTTGATCATTGGGATTCGGTATCGATCATATACTTTCTAAAATCATATATCATACCTAGGTCTTGATCATATACTTTCCAAAAGTATATATCAAACCTACAAATTCAGTCAAGCTTCCAAAGAGAGACGACCGTGCACGGAATTTGATTCTTCCCAATATCTCATGAGTGACCTCATGTCTTCCGGTTCAGTAGTGAACCTGTATGATCCCTCTGAGAGATCGTATTACTCATATGCCCTTACATGTACACCAGCGCCTCGGTGTATAGACCTTGGTTAGGTCATCAACCTATTGGTCTGCCAAATGTACACACTCAGACATATAGTAACACATCTGTCTCCGGTCAGAGGATGCGTGCCTATGCTGTGACGGCATTCAACATAGGACTTAGGTTATCTCGATCTCGTTAAGTCAACCCATTGACCTAACTAATCTGACACCTCTGAATCAAGAGGTCGGTCAGATATCAGCCTATGTGAGAAAGGATTGCCATCTCCTACTCAGGCTGGAGATCACATCTTAACAATCATTTGACGGTGCTTGATGAGTCCTCAATCTAACCCTTTAGATATTCATCCAAGCACCAGCCTCTATGATTCAATAATTGAATCAACAGTTGTATGATCATCAAGATGGCCATGGTACATAACCCTAATTGTACAGAGGGACCTATTATGCAAATTATTTATTCTTCATTTCAGATCAGGGAATGATATTTGCAATAACATTTATTGCATAATGGCTCGCCATGGGCTCATATGCCCAAAAGTATATTCGACCCCGTATACTTAGCATGAGCTATGTCCTCATAGATCGAAAAGAGAAAGAGAAGACATAACTCATCCTGAGTATAGAAAAGTCTACACTACAACAACTGAAAGAATAAGGAATGCAAGAATGAAGAGATAACTGAATGAGAAGTTGATCGCTCCCCTATACTTAGGATCAGATAATCCTAAGTATAATAGATTGTACACAATGCAGGGAGGGTCAAGGGTGGGAATAAACAGATCAAAGAATGAACGAATCATGGGTGCAACCCCCTACACTTAGGACAAAATACGTCCTAAGTACAGAAAACTGAAAAATGAAAAGGAAAAGAAGAAAAGATAGATATATACAGATATATGAAAAGATCATAGAGAATGTATGCATCACTCCCCCTATACTTAGGGTGAAAGATCCCTAAGTATAAGCAATGACATGAGTGATGAAATAGGATAGATAAAGAACAATGCGTTGTGTACCCCTATACTTAGGACAAAGTATGTCCTAAGTATAGACACATAGATATGGTACAAGATCTGGGGCACACAAGACATAGGGAGGAAAGAAGGAATAAAATACACAATACATATATACAACAAGCAAAGAGTGTGAAGTACATGACGACATCTGGTAAGCAAATACCGTGCTCTCGTCGTCGCCTCCCTGTGAGAATGAGGACACAGTCAGATAGTGAAAAGACACCCGTGTATACAATCAAGCGGGTGTCAGCTATCGGGGAGAAGAAATCGAAAACTAAAACAGGGGTCGGTAGCGAAAGCATAATATCAGCTCATAAGGAAGGAATGAGTGATCGGAGCTGATACCATAAGACACGGAGGAAGAATGAGAAGTACATACTCCTCCACGTTAATCATGGTCTCCAAAAGGTATAAAGGTGAAGAGTAGGAGACAGTCAATGAAGCCTATGGTATCCTGTGAGCATATAGTCTGAAAGTCACAAGAATAGACCGAACACCGTAAGACATGGCTTAACCCTGCGAGGGTCCTCAAGGTGAGCAGAATCAGAGAGTAATCAGAAGACTCGACTTCGTGCTCCAACAGAGAGGAGACACAACTAGGGAGGAGACCGAGTACCAAAATCAACAGACTTGACTTCGTCCCCCAACAGATAGGAGACATCAGCAGTGAATCCGAGTACCAACAAAATGATGTATCATCCCATAGATAACCCTCAGGGAGTAATACATGCTAGTCAATGAATAATCATAACAGAAGCTCACCCTTGCGAGGATCATCAAGGTGAGCAGGATCAAAGGAGCTTGATCCATCAGTCAGATCAACATGAACGATCTCAATAGGCGACATATTATCTACCAGCAGAAGAGACTGACAAATCAAGAAAATGTGGCAGTTTCCCACAGACAACCCTCAGGGAACATACTACAAACTAAGCATCGAATACTTAGAGAAAGAATGGCTCATCCTTGCAAGGACCGTCAAGGGGAGCAGACTCAAAGGAGTTTAGTCAGATGGGTTCCAAGATCCAGCACATTGGATAAATATCAAAGCAATGGGGACCGAAAGCATATCAGACGACTCAGTTCCATGTTCCGCAGATGGGAGACACAGTCAGCAAGTGGAACCTAGCGTAAAGAAAGTGTTGCATTTTCCCGTAGATAGTCCTCAGGAAATAATACAAGCTAATCACGGAATAGTCAGATCAGATCTCATCCTTGCGAGGGTTGTCAAGGAGAGAGGACTCAAAGGAGTCAATTAGAATGGTCTCGGTAGGCGACAAATCGTCTACCAGCAGAAGAGATTGCAGATCTAGTAAGGTGTCATAGTCTCTCGCAGTTAACCTTGGGAAAGCACTATGAACTAGGCAGCGAATAATAAAAAAAAAGTGAAGCTCATCCTTGCGAGGACCGTCAAGGAGAGCAGACTCAAAGGAGTCGGGGAAGTTGGCCTCATGCACCTACATATCGGGCACACAATCAGCAGGGATGCCAAACAGTCAAATCAGACGACTCGATCCCAAGCTCCAACAAATGGCAACATAATCAGTAAATGGAACAGAGCATAGAGAATGTGTCGCATCCTCCCACAGATAGTTCTCGAGAGTAATACGAACTAAGTCAATCAAGTCGTGGGATTGCTGGAATCGAATCTTAGGTCCTCAAAAGCAATCAATCAATCAAACCTCGGGAGGGCATAAGATCATAGAGGAATGAATGCTCATATCAATCACAATACGTCCCTCAGATCAATCCAATCAGCTAAGATGGCACAAAAGATAATCTGAAATCCTCGAGGTGCCATGGATGGATGAAAGAATCAGGAGATCAGGGATGGGTCAATCAAAAAGATGAGAGAAGATGTGGGTTTTGATCACCATCACCATGAAGTACAAATCAAGATCAGTCAATCAATCCTCTGAATCCATATGGTGGGAACCTCAAAATAGTTAGAACAATCGAAGCTCATGAAATCCTCATCAGATCATCAAAATGCATCACATCCTCAATCCGGTGTACGAGACCAAAAATCATCAAATAATAATCACACGTAATAATCGTGCATCATTAAAGTTCTCAATAAACTCTTGTGCACATGTCAAAAGTCAAATTCACCAAGAGTAAGGTATCAATCTTAGCATCCACAAATCTGCCCGACTTACTCCAATAATTAATGTAAGTCACAATCCTCGATGCGGGCTATAAGCACAGTAATCCCAGGTAATAGAAGGATAATACAGAGGGGCATGAGGAGGGTAGGCGAGATGAAGGTGGATGCAGTCAAAATTATGGTTCAAGGAGAGGGTCCCCTCGAACTGGACTAGATGAGGATGATATGGGTACGGAGAAAAGCCACAAGATCCGACTAGGAAGGTAAACTCAAGACCCAATATCACGACTCAATGCACATGAGGAGATGTATGTATAAGAGAGGTAGAAAGACTCAAAGATAAAAAAGGATGACTCACACGGACGAGACCGCAAACACAAAGGGATGAAAATGCATATGGACTCCAAGTCACAATCAATACTCAAAGCAAACCCCCGATTCACCTACTCAACACAGTGAAGACCGAGATGTGGTCTTTTTATCTTGCTGATTTTAGAGTTAGTTGATCATCATAAAGTTGCACACACCGATTTTATTCTTGGTTTGTAATTTTGTATTTTTTTCATATTTTTTTCATTTTTTTCATTAAATATAATATATATGTCTATATACACATGTACATATATAAAGACAATACAAGAGATATATAGGTACAATAGAGATATAAATATGTTAAAATAGGTAAAAATAGTAAAAGAGTGTTTTATGGTTTTTATTTTTCTGGGATTTTTGCTAATTTTTATATATTTTTAAATTAAAAAATATCCCAATTATGGGATTAATAAATAATCTGAAATTGATTTGGATTTTAAAAATAGAAAATAGTCCTAAAATTACCCAAATTAATTTTTATATATAAATAATAATATACAAACAATTATAAAATAGAAAAATATATTTTTGGTATTTTTTTAGAATTTTTATATTTTTTTGTTGGATTTTGGAGCTTTATGATTTTTATCATTTTCTTTTACTATTTTTAATAGTTTTTGTCTTTTGGACTCAATAAATACAAAATATAACATATATATACATATAATTTTTTGAAATTTTTCAAAAAGTTTCTATATTTTTTTGGAATTTTTATATGTAAATAAAGCAAAAAGGGGCTCCTTTTCATTTTTAATAAATTGATAAAGTGCAAAAAATGCCAATAAAAAATCATAGCGTGAAAATAGAAGGCATAAAGCATTTATCCCTATTTTTGTGGATTTTTAGGAGCATTGTAGGTATTTTTAATTATTAGATAAAATGCACAAAAATACATGTCCTAGTAGGGGCAATTTGCAAATACAATAAAGTACATGGGGCTTTGTGCAAAAATACCAAAAGTTTACAACGTTTATTTAAATTTTAAAGACTAATTTACAATTACAAAACCTGTCAGTGCGTCTGTGCAAATTTACCAGCATGTGGGACAACAAGTGCTTCATATTGGGAACGACCTATATGAAAATACACGAAAGCTCAACGTCCTGTTAGCAATTTTCAAAAAAAATATACAACATACTTTTCATATTATTGGATTTTTTTAGAAATACACAAAACTGTAGGGGTATACATGCAATTTTGACAAGTCATGTGGGACAACATGTGAGGTGACGTTGAATGGACCTAATTGCAATTATAGAAAGTACGGTTGTCCATTTGCAAAATTTTCACTTTATTTTACACGTTATATTTTATTTACAGGACTAAATAATAATAAAAAAAAGCTGGGGTAAAAAGTGAAATTTACCCCATAATAGGCACATGCCAACCGCTAAATTTCATCACTTATCCACGTGTCGTCATCTCCATGGCCGATGACAATTCGCCTTCTACGGCTTAGAGCAGATCGGCGGAGATGATCTGACGGTTGAGACGCGACTCGATCTAACAGTTGTGGTTCCATCTGGAGTGGAGGATCTTGATCGGATGGCTGAGGAAGGGGTAGGATGAACAGGGAAGAAGGTTGCCTGGAGCGACCTTCGATAGGATATGGCGGGCTCCTCTGAACACCGTTCCCTCTGCCGAAGGGCTCTACACGTTCCTGATGATCTTCCGTGTCCGATGATAGCTTCAATCGAGCACTTGGATCTCAGTTGGTGACGCACCGGCTCGGGGAAGTTCAGAGCTCCAGGTGCCTTGGTTCTTCAGCAAAATCGACCCAACATGGGTCCTTTAGCCCCTCCTGACCTACAGAAGATACACGCGCAAGCAAGGCAAGTCTCCATGGGGCCTTTTTGGTCGGAAATGGGTGAAAGATGAAGGGGGTGGTGGTCTCCAATGATGGGTGAAGTATGGAGACCTGTAGTCCAGATCCGAGGGGGATCAGGTTGTATGGGGGTGTATGGGATGTAGGGAAATGGAAGAGGAACAGAGTGAGGTGGTTTGGGGTGTCGGAGAACAACGAACTAGGAATGGGCAGATTAGCGTTAAATTTATAGGCTAATCGCTATACTAATAGCATAACTAAAATGAACCACTAGTAATCTACCTAAAAAGCATTAAAAATCAGCTCTTATACCTTCCCAGGTGGAAAGGGAGCAGGGCCATACCGGAGAACCACCGTGGGTGCACTCCTCCATCCTCGAGCCGCTGTGGAGCTCAGGGGACCTCCTCCGATCACGGGGATGCACGCTAGGACAAGCCCAGAGGCTTTAGGATGTAGGAAATGACCAAAATTGAGAGGAGGACGAAGGAGGGTTATTTATTAACATGTGTGGCACCCTTATTTGACCCTCCAAAATCAATGAAATTGAGTTATGTACAACGGATCTAATGATATGATGTGGATCCATGATGATTCATGATGATTTTCTCTGAAGGACGTAAGGTCGATTGATCGACCAGTCAAACGAGAAAAATGGTGAAAAATAGGAGAATGGACAGCTCTAAAGGGCCAGGTAGCAGATGGGACAGTTGACCAGAGGTCAATAGTCCATGCGCAGCCATTGGGCCACACAGGCCACAAAACGACAAAACATGAATTTTAATTAAAGAATAGTTAATTAAAATAGTAAAAATTTTATTAATTTTTATGTAAAATAAAAATGTTCAATATTTTTGTAGTATTTTATTATGATTTTTATTTATTTTTGGCTTTATTTATTAGTAGTTAATTTTTATTAGTGTATTTATAGGTATACTCATCTATGCTTTGTGCATTTTTATTTTTATTTTGTATATTTTATTTTATTATTTTATACTTTTATTTTATATATTTACAACTTATTTTTTTGAGCATAAATATAATTTTATTTTTTTGTATGTTATTTATACACTTATATAAATAGGTAAGTAAATTATTTAGGTTTATTTATATGTATTTTACCTATGTTTTATGTACATCTTTTTATTTTAATGTATTTTATTGAGTTTTATTTTGGTTTTTTATTTTTAATATAATTTATATAATATTTACAATATTATAAAATATAAATAATAAAAGAATGAAAGAATAGGTTTCCCCTTTTATTTATATACAAGTAGAAATATAGGTATTTTATATATGTTTTCTCATAGATTTATTTTATTTTTCATTTTCCTTTTGGTTTTATTATAATTTTAATATGAACATATGTTATAAATAATATTTACAAAATTATAAAAATATAAATTTATAAAAATAATAAAGAATGAATAAAATGAATATTTTAATCGATAGAGTTTACAATAGGGGCCCAAAACCTAACTTTCACACAATAACTCCAAAAAATATAAAACCACCATCATTAAATAACTTGTGAAAAGTTATATACAATTAGATGATTTTGATATGTTTTGAGTTTTTATTTGAAAGATATGGGTCTATGAAGTTTGGTTTTTGGCTTTTTTATTTTATGTATAAAATGCACACAGTGCATTATTTTTGTACAAACTCTATTTTGTATTTTTATTTACATTATTATATATAACTTTCATATAAAAATTTCTTTATTTGATGAATAAATAATAAATAATAAAATAGGTGTCAAAAATTTATAAATAATGAATAAATAAATTAGTTTTTTATTCTATTTTTGACCCTTATCTCCCCGTAGTTTATTCCTTGTCGACCAACTCAATTCTTGGCTTGGTCTCGGGGGTTAGGGTCATAAAATATTTTCAATATTTTATTCCTTTTCCTTTTCTTATCTTTATTCTATAATTTTGGCATTAAAAACCTTATTTTATATATAAATAATACACTAAATAATGAATGTTATTATGCATAAATTGATGCTATTTACATTCATCAGCTAGGGTTTTTAAGATTGAAATGATAGAATAAAGGTGATGAAATGGAGATTCATCAACTTCCACTCGAGAATGGGAATAGATGCAACAGTCCTGGTGGTCTTGTGTGATCAGCCTTGACCATCTGACAGGTCATGCATCTGCTAACATGTTGTGCCACATCGCGCTTCATTTCATCCCACCAGAAATGTCGACACAAAACACGATACATCTTCGTGTTGCCATGATGGATAGATAATCGTGAACTGTATGCCTCATCAAGAATATCTATGCGCAGTTGCTCAACATTGGGCACAATGACTCAACCAACTATCCATAAATAGACTCCGCCACTACAAAGTCATCAATCTCATTTTTGACGGCACACATGTATCTATCTCGAATCCATGGATTAGTCATCTGGCATTCTACTATGCGATCCCACAAACTACTAAATCGTGGAGGCATGCCAGTAGAAGATGCACTCTCCCAAGGATACCAATCAATAAAAGTTGCAAGTGTATCCCACGTATATATATATATATATATATATATATATATATATATATATTCTATCGTACCCTCTACATGTGCTCTCTTGCTAAGCGCATCTGCTACCACGTTTCCCATACCGAGGTGGTAAGAGATCGTGCAGTTGTAATCCTTCAGTAGCTCGACCTACATGCGTTGTCTCATGTTCAACTCCTACTGATCAAAGATATACTTCAAGCTCTTGTGATTTGTGAAAATCTTGAAGTTCACCCCATAAAGATAGTGGTGTCAGATCTTTAAGACGAAGACAACTGCCACCAACTCCATTTCATGGGTGGGGTAATTCCACTCATGTGATCTCACCTGACATGACGTGTATACAATCACATGACCTCTATGCATTAATAATGCTCCTCTACCTTCTCCATATACATCTATATAGACTGCATAGTCCTGAGTGCCTAAAGGAAGAGCAAGAATGGGCGGTGTAGTCAATCTCTCCTTCAGTGTCCTGAAGGCCTACTCGCATGAATCATACTAGATGAAGGGAACTCCCTTCTGTGTCAACCGCGTCAGAGGAAGAACAATGCGTGAAAACTCACACTGACAAAGCATATATAATATCCTGCTAGTCCAAGGAAGCTCTGAAT
Source organism: Ottelia alismoides (assembly GCA_037367405.1). Lineage (NCBI taxonomy): Eukaryota > Viridiplantae > Streptophyta > Magnoliopsida > Alismatales > Hydrocharitaceae > Ottelia > Ottelia alismoides. Next base: position 75,605 of record JAZKJV010008897.1, on the reverse strand, counting down.
CTAAGTGACAGTCTTAGGTTGCTCCCAAGACATGATTGCCTCAATCTTCGCAGGATCAACTGCAATATTGATGAGCGCAAAGATCGCCTCTTTAATAATCGATAATTGTAGTATAGGAGGCGAAAAAGGATTAAGCAAAAACCACAATCTTTGAATGTTGTGGAGTATTTTTAACTTGGCAAGCTAACCAAGGTCAAACACAAGGAACTATGATTTTTAGTTATGTGGTTTTAAATTAAATAATTAATTAAATGTTCAATTAAGTTCTGTGTCAGAAAATAAAAAGGAAGTGTGATAATGCAGATGCAATGCCAAACAAATACACATAAGTGAAGCTAAGGATCTGTGATTTACATTATTTAAACCCTCAAATAATATTTAATCAATATCCTCTAAATTTATCACAGATCGAAAAGGAAGTCATGAGATGAGTTCCCAATCAAATTCAAGTGATAAGCATGGAGATTAATAATTCGATCAATAAGGAGATGAAAAATAATACTCAAATAGAGATGATGATCTTAAAATTCTCTCAGTTTAATCCTCAAATAAATAGAATTCAGTTAGCTAAAATCTCTAGAATTAGATTAAAATCTCTTCGATTACACCCCTGTAAATACTATTTCTTTAGGAAAATTCAACAATGATCACAAGGAACTAATCAAATTAAATTCCTCAACCAAATTCCTGCAAAAGACATCGTTACTTTTCTCCACAAAAAAGGCACAAATATGTTCATTATTAGCTTGCATAAATCAAAATCACTCCTCGAATAATCATCATAAACAAATATTTTTTGATTTGTCCACAAGATATATAATATGAAAGAGCTCAGAATAAGTTTCCAAATGACATAATGTATGCTAAAATTAGAGCTCACAAGAGAAAGATATGCAAACAACAAAATATAGAGGCTAAAATGTAATTAAAAATAAAATTATTTCCTAAAAAAGGTCCCTAGAGGGACTTATCTGCAATTTTTAAGTTAGAGGGGTGCCTCTGTAATTTTTACCTACACAAGGGCATATATGTAATTATCTGAAGCCACGAGGGCATGTACATAAATTGTCCATAGAGTCATGTGCAAAGCATGTGACAATGACATTAGCGCTTGTGGGCAGCTTCATGATTTGTTGGAGTGGGAGGGGGTGTTTGCAATTTTTACCCTCCCCCACTTGAGGCGCACGCGTATAGGAGGTTTGGCGGCTGAAGCTGAGGTGTCAGGCATGGGAGCTTCAGAGTGCACGGGCCTTGAGGATGGGGTCGAGGCTCAAAAGGACACATGGCAGAGTTGGCAACCGTTGGATCAAGGGTGCCCGCGATCCAACGGTGGATGTAGGCGATGATGGATCGGGGCAAAGGTGCATGACAGAGTGTGGAGGCAAGGGTCATGCATAGGAGGCTTAAGGCATGATCGGTAGAGACCCCACAGAGCTGGTCGAGGCATAGGTGAAGGCGGTGACTGCGTGCGACATGTGAAGGCGGGGCTGCTCGGTGATGTCTAGCGGCTGAGCTTGGACGATGGAGGCTATCTAGTGAGGGCATGGGCGGGTGAGCCCCGTATCGGGCGGAGCGATAGCGGCGAGAGAAGAGCCACACATAAGGTAGGACCACTTCTCGGAGGCAGTGATGCACAACGAAGTGCGTTGGCGAATACCTGCAAGTGTTAGCCAAACACACAACAAAGGAAGGTAAAGGGGGATGATGCTCCAAGTGCAGTAAGGGATCTAGAGCTGAGCTCCAGCCTTGGGGAGACTGGAGGTTGTCGAAGGATCTGGAAGAGAGGAAGGGAAATGGATAAGGAGATATAGGAGGTGAAATCGAGGGGAGATGGGTTGATCGAAGGTCGACGAGTGTGGAGATCGTGGGTAGAAGAGGTGTAGCGTCGGTGGAGGAGAAGAAACGAAGGGGGAGGGAGGAGTTCATCTAAAGGGAGGATGCAGATGCCTTCCTCTGGTGATCACTTTGAGGAGGTGACAGAGGGCTCCGAAGCTCAACAACCTTGCTTGAAGCTGTCATAGAGGAGCGGAGAACTCCTCTAGATCGTGTCATACAACAACCATTGTCACCGGCTGGGAAGATAAGGGCAGATGGATAGGTCGATCAGTGAGGTTTTTCCTTTATGGAGGAGGTGAACAACCATAGGGGCAAGGCAAAACGGTTGCAGTCCGTGTGTGGTGGAGGGGGGTAACGTCGTAATAACAACAGGGAAGGGGGGAGGGAGCGACGATTACGAGAAGGGTGGTGGTGGCGCTTGGAAGGGGAGGTGGTCAGGTAACGTGCAATGCACATGACCTGGGTGGTGGAGAGAGAGAGAATGAGAAGTGAGGGGAGAGAAAGAGGGAGTGTGGTGTCATGTGGAATGCCTAGGGGCTGCCACGGGTCACCCAAAAAAATCAAAAAATAATGAGAAAGGAAAAAGAAAAGAAATAGAAGGAGACTCGAATTGAAAAACTTTCTTCACAAAAGTCGTTCGTCTCGAAGAGATCTACAAGTTTCATGAAGGAATCGGGAGAAAAAGAGGTCATTTGTGCAAAGTTGTATTTTTGGTGGTCTCCAAGTGTATAGAAAGTCGAGTTTTTGGAGTTTTGTAATTTTTGTGATTTTAAAAGAGGATACAAATTACAGGAAAATATGATAAATTAAAGACACTTAATTACACATTAATTTATTTTTTGGGATTTTTAATAAATAAGAAAATAGAGAAATAAAATAGGAGTACGGAATATGCAAATTTTGTATGGACTCTCAAAAGTCACTCGGACACAGTCAGTTTCTTTGATTTTAATCTTGATATAAATTTGGATTTTTATGTTGCTTAATAAAACTTTCATCAAATAACACAAACGAAGAAGAAATAAATTAAAAAGGGTTAATTATGAACATAAAATCGTAAGTCAAAAATAGTAAAAAGCTAAAATGCACAAAAGAGGCCCAAAGCCCAACTTTCACATATGAGGCTCTGAATTTTATGAAATTGATATTGTTTTGAAGGATTTTGAAAATGGAGTACTTTAAAAGTGAGTAGACCAAAATTGAAAACTGTATGAGGAAGATATGTGTGTTTCACTCTGTCATATGTGAAATTAGGCTTTGGGTTCATTTGTCAATTATTTGAGTTAGCAATTTTTTGTAGTTTTTATTTATTCTTGTTAATAATATATTTATAGTGGATGTGGTTTTAGGTCAATATGAGTTAAGATGATTTAATTAAAAATATGAAAATTTAACAGCTTTTTATGTCAATTTACACTTGGATTTTGGTTCCTTATTTTATGCAATTATGCATGATGAAGTGTGGATATTATTTACACATGTATGAATGCTAATGATGTTATATTAATTATTAAATGCATATGGATTTTGGAGAACAGAGCCTATTTGACCAATTTTAGCATTATGAATATGAGATTCATCCGATACCTTTTCCATAAATGACTTGCCTAAGAAATAAGACCTGGGGTAACTAGAACTCGCAATTGCTCAATTTGGCATACAACTTGTGCTCTCGCAATGTGTCCAAGACAGTCTTCAGATCTTTCTCATGATCCATTCATTCTGAGAATATATCAGTACATCATCAATGAATACTACCACGAACTTGTTCAAGTATGGACAGAAGATCATATTCATCATGTCCACGAATGTTGCAGGTGCCTTGGTGAGCCCAAATGGCATCATCACAAACTCGTAATGTCCATAACGAATCTTCATAATATCAGGCTCTCGAATCCTCAGCTGATGATAACCAATCGATCTTAGAAAACACCGAAGATCCCTGAAGTGATCGAACAAATCATTAATGTTTGGCAAAGGATAACGATTCTTTACCATTTTCTTGTTTAACTGTCGATAATCAATGCATAATATCATGGATCCATCCTTCTCCATGACGAATAAAACCGGAGCACCCCAAGGTGAAGTGCTCAGCCTCACGAATCCCAAGTCAAGCCCCTCATGCAACTACACCTTCAGCTCTCTCAACTCAGCTGGTGCCATGCGATATGGTGCCATCGAGATTGGTTGTGTATCTGGTAGCAATGTGATTGTGAACTCGATCTCTCTCTCTCTCTCTCAGGAGGTAATCCTGGTAACTAATCAGGAAAAACATATGGGTAGTCTAATAGTACTCTGATGTCTTGTGACATCGGCTCATGATTGGATGTCTCTCGACAAATGCTAGACATGAATCACATCCCAGATCAACAAGTCTCTGGACTCGCAAAATAGAAATGTATTCCATTTTGGAGTCATGTAATGTACCCTCAAATGTGAAATCAAGTAAATCTGGAATACTGAAGACAACCATCTTCCTAAAGCAATCAACTAATGAATGATGAGCTGACAACCAATCCATACCTAAAATCATATCAAACTCATCAAGATGAAGTAGAAAACAGTTCATAATTATCTCGTAACCACCAATTAGTACTGGAAAGTTCCTGACTATCAATGAAATGATTAACTACTGGCCACCTAGCCCACAGATGTGGTAAGGAGGATATAGAGGTTTTACAACTCTACCTAAAGAAGCTAGTAGCTTCGAAGCAATGAAAGAATGTGTAGCTCCAGAATAAAAAAAACATGGAAAGGTCTACCCAAGATTGAGACCATACCTTTCACCATTGCTGATCGTGCTTGCTCCTTGGTCACTACGTGTAGCTGACCCTGTCTGGCTGGTGAAGTATTGGAACATGTCATGCTCTGTGTCTGTCTCGACGGCCTCATGAAGTTGGAGTTCATGACACGGAAACTCCAAGTACGTTGTGCCTGTGGTTGCGGCTGTGTAGGATGTGGTTGCAGTAGAGGCTCTCCAGAAGCATGTGGGCACTGAGATCGATAATGTCCGCACTCATTGCACAAGTGGCATCTCACAGATCTGGTAGGCGTGGTAGTCGTACATGTGCTCTGATTTGGTCCTGATGGAGGTCTGTCAACTCTTTGTGACCCAGATGGTTGTGCTGAACTCGTACCGTGTCTGACAAGTGCTCCTACTATGGTAGTTGCTGGAGATGAGAGAGCACCGCCTGAAAATGCCAAACCTATAGATCGAATTCATCTGTCTAACCTCTGCTGCTAGAGTGGTCAACATATCGGTTCGAATGATCATTCTGGCCTAGGTGGCGCTCCAAACGAGCTACTAAAGAGTCTCTCTTTGATGTCCTCAAACTTCTCCATTGCATCTGTAGCCTCGGAGATGGAAGTGATACATAGTCCTGCTAGCTTCTCCTGTACCTCCTCTCGCATCCCTCTAATGAACTTTTTTAGATTCTCATCTGGAAATGCAGCAATTGCCAGTGTGTGTCGAGACAACTCAGTGTATCGTACGAAGTACTCTATGGATGTCATCCGTCCCTATTGAAGCTTTGCAAACAAACAACGTTGGGACTCCTTCCACTTCGCAGAAAATAAGCGGGATCTGAACCTTGTCTCACAATCATACCATGTGGCCTCATTCCCCAACTCAGAACTGTCTCCTCCCACCATCTATTTACGAATTCCGTCAGTAAATACTCCATGAAAGATAACCATGAGTATCTTGGTGCCCAAATCATCTGTAATACCTTCATCACCCTCTTCAACCACTGCTCAGCCCGATATGATGTCTTGGTGCCCTCGAACATGGGTACATTGGCCCATTGATAAGATGTGAAAACCAATTGATGCATGTGAATGGCAAAGTACTTGGGTGTGTCATCATCTGCAAAGTATACAGGGTCCTGCTCCCTGTCAAAATCACCATCCTCTACTCCATGTGTTGGCATCTCCTCATGTGGATCATCAAAATGAGGCTGATGTACCTCAACTGACTATTATTGATTTTGTCATGCTCCATCCTGAGATGAATGGTATGTGTAATCTGACAACTCCTCGAATCACAACGTCGTGTCTATTTGTCCGTCAGAGATCTCCATTTGTTGAGCTAATTCTCATAGCAGTCTGCTGCTGCTGGAGGTAGGTGAGAGTGATCATGGTGCGCTCCAATCGCTCGGCCATCTCCTGGTCTAGTCTGGACATCATTGTTCTGCACGAGAACAAATATTATTAATCATAAACATTGATTTTAGCTGACTTTTCTCATTGTGCTTTTCTTTTATTGTAAATATAATATGAAAATTAATGGCAATTGGTGACATTTGTGATTATGAATGTCAAATTTCCCTCTCAGACTTGTGACAAATCTGAGGATTGTCGCTATCCAAGAAATTAATATGATCAGAACTGTAATACTATGAATCCGTTTAGCGGGGTACCATGGCTCTGATACCAAACTGTGAATTTGCTTTATTGTTTTTTCTTGATGCCTCCACACAATGGCTCCCAAGGCCTATTTATGTGTCCTCAAATGGCCTTTAGTATTATGGCACCCTCTTGAAAATTAACAAATTGAATTATTGATTCTTCGCCTTGATCGGAGGGCACCTAAGTGCATTGATGCTCCTAGTTCTGCTTGGGGAGTCATCGAAGGTGGGCGAAGGCGGAGATGGCAATGGTTTTTGGAGCTGGAAACCACAGGTCCGGGGGAGGGCATTGACGACATGGTAATTGAAAAACCCATTAATCACCCTCTTAATTTAATCAAATTAAAGATTAAATTTATGTTCGTTCGTTGCAGTGAGGCAAAGTCAGATTAATTAACAAACCACTTAACTAAATACTCAATTAAATGAAAGCGGTCAATTTTTTTACTTGGGTAAGCCCACGGTCGAACTCGGGAAGGAAACTTTCTCCTTAGGTTTATTTGAAGTCGATCAAGAAATTAGGTTTTTATGAGAGCATTTTTTAAGTATTTTAAAATGCAAGTGATAAATGCAATGCAATTCTGGCTAGTTTAAGGATAAAATGCAATTTTCAACCAATTCAAGTACAAAACTTGGCCATAATATGTATACTGCAAAATGTAGATACTGTAATTTTTTTAATTTTTGGATGCAAAATAATTAATTATGAATTAAACAATGCAGACTAGGAGATTTTGAGTAAATTAATTTTAATAAATATAAAACAAATTATTTTTAGGAACTAAAAATATCCTAGATGAGTCTATGTCAGAAGAATCCAGGAAAATTGTTAGATCTTAAAAATCATGGATTTATGATCCAGTAAAAATTATTTATTCTAATCATCGAAAAAATTATTCTGACCTCAATATGCGTGCATAAGTAATGAAATTTGGATATAATGTAGACAATATTAAACTCTAGCTTTTGTGAATTTTTGAGAATTTTGGGAGCAATAATTAATTTAATATCAATTAAACATCACAAAGTAGGTAAAATAAGCTATTTTCCACGACAATAATGATATTAATAAACGCACTTCCTAAAATATATTCAATGTATACAATTATAGAGCAATATTTGTTCTACAAAATGCAAATTTTAGAATACTAAAATGATGATGAATGAGTGTTCAAATAAATATGCAAACACAAGTGCTTAAATGTAATTTATACAAACAAAATTGATAAAATAAAAGAATGTTGACATGACTTAGATGCAATTACCTAGACTCTAGGGCCCTGAATGTAATTTTCCAAAGAGAGGGTGTTGTTGCATGTGCGTCCATAGGCAGGAACTGAATGGAGAGATCCATATTCCCATATGGTCACTTGTGCAATATCTCCACCAGGGCACGTGTTAGGCAAGTGCCTGCTTGAAAAGGGAGGCTTGTTATTTGCCGGAATCACGGTGCAGGATGCAATTTCAACCCTTGGGGACCCCTCCCACACGTGAGTCTTGGACTGCGGTCTTTGTCGCAATATTTAGGACGTTGGTGGGGCATGATGCAATTCCTCCGCTCTCACGTGACGAGCCCGCGATGGGGAGGATTTGATGCTCCTTCTGAGGCGGTGTGGCTAGAAGGTTGAGGGAGCCCACATGGCTGATCGAGGATGCGACGAAGGCTCAAGTCCGGTGGCCACCTCCGTCGACACATGACTGGAGGTGGTTTCGCGAAAAGAGATGGAGGTGCGCCCTCTGATTATAGCGATGGAGTGGCTGGCAACGAAGGTGGGCTTCGACTGTGGCCTCCGTGGCGAGGAGCTTGAGACACCAACAAGGATGCGGTTGAGGCATTAAGGGGTGCGCTCGGGTGGCACGCGCTGCTTGAAGCAGCGATCGTAGACGGTGAAGCAGGGTGAAGTGTTGGCAGAAGATGACGCTCTATGTCGGTGGCGGTTCACACAGCATCTTAAGTTGGAGGTAAGCTCGTCCAGCGGTCGCTGGCATGGAGTCGATGGAGGCGAGGTTCGATAATGGTGCCTTTGTAATGCAACGTGTAGACTGAGGCGTGGCTAGGTGGCTCGACAAGGATGTTGGTGAGGGCGCAAGCAGTCGTGCAGGGGTGTGATGGCATAGCACTAGCAGGATGAGGGCAGAGGTGTCACTGGAGGAGTTCTCCCAGTTAGAGGGGCATGCACATGAAGAAGATTGTAGTGCTGATCCAGGCAGTAGAGAAGGTGATGTGGTGCTCCTTCCCAGTTGGCTGTGAGAGGCTGACCCTACAAAGTAGTGTCGGTGGCGTGAAGATGGATAGGAGGCGGAGAGATTGAGGTACGGGGGTGACTTGGTTGAAGATGGGAGGTAGTGGTCCGATCGATAAGGCAGTGACGAGGACTCAAAATAAAAGGAGAAAAGGACGAAAGCATAGGAAAGAGGAATGAACAGAGAATGAAGGTCGAAGAAGAACAACAGGAGAAAGAAGATTTTACTTGGGGAAGATGATCGTATGCCTATGAAAGGACATGGGGAGTCCTTGATCTTCACTCAACGGTTGGCATGCCAGAGCACTAGCAGTTAATGTTGGCGGATACGACGTTGGACGGAGGACCACTGGATCTTTCCTAGGAGGAGCAGGGTCATCACTCAACCTGAAGAACTCAGTTGTCACCAGAGTCTTTCTTGGAAGCTCTCCTCTCCTCAGCTCAAAAATGGTGGATGGTTTGCGATCTAGGCAGAGGTCGGATATTTGAAGGGTAGTTGGCGACGACGTGTAAGGCGGAGGTGGTTGGCGATGGTGGGGGAAGTGGTTGCAGAGATGGGCGGGTTGCACAGGAGCAGTTGCAGGAGATGTGGGTTGCGAGGAAAGAAAGGGTGACCGACGGATGCATGGGGTAGATGGAGGCGCGGGTCCACGACGGTTGCGTGCGTCAAGGGTGGAGGAGCGATCGTGAATGAGGGACGGGTGGCGTAACCGCCCGCTCCTGTCGCAGTTGTGGTTGTTGGGTGCGGTCCTTGCGAGGAGGAAGGGGAGTGGTCACGTACTAGGCATGTGAGCGACTGGAGAGAGAAGGAGAGGGAGTGAAGGTGCCACGTGGCACGCAGGAATGCGACCACGTGGCACAGTAAACAATAATTTAAATAATTAAAATTAATTAATTAAAATAATAATAATAATAATGGGTGACATGTGATAGCTCCAGGAGCTGCCACGTGTCGCTCCTAAAATTCAAAAAATAGATGTAAATAAAAAAGAAAATAAGGGTCAAATCAAAAAATGGTCAATACATGGTAAGATCTACAACTTCTGTGAAGGACTGAAAATCAAAGGAAGTCATCTGTACAAAAAGTACCACATTTTTATATTTTTAAATTTTTTTATCATTAGAGAAAATTCAAAATAAAGTTAGATAAAATATGAAAGGAACATTTACAACTTAATCTATTTTTTAAGTTTTTTAATAAAAAGATAAAAATGAAGGGTATTTTGGTCAATATGTACAATATACAATAATGGCCCAAAACCCAAGTTTCACATACGATATTCGATTTTTATGAAATTAGTCTTGTTTTGAAGGTCTTTGAATGTATATTACTCTAAAGTGAGTAGACCTAAATCAGATATTGTAAGAGAGAGATATACGTATTTTAAAGTTCTAGGTCTCAAACTAGAGCTCATGTTTTATTGATTAATTTAACAAGTTAGTATTTTTTTTGATATTTTTCCTTTATTATTGTTAGCAATATATACACTATAAAGTTAATTTTATTGGATTTGGAGTTAGTATAAAATAGATATGGATAGGGAAATTTGGGTAATATACATCTGAATCTTTACAAGTGAATTCGGCTCCTTATTTAATGTAAATATGCATGCTAAAATGCACATATTATTTCCAAATGCATGAATGCGAATAATGCATAATAGATGGAAATATACATATAATTGCTTGAGAATGAAGCTCTATTTTTTATCTTTAGAGTGATGAATCACATATTCAACAGTAGTGCACATGGAGTGTCATATGGAGACTCCAGTAACACTATTAGATGGATGTGGAAATATGGTGCACCCTTCAGTGGAAGAGAGAAGACCATGTTTTGAAACCATCGGCTTTTTTACTGGACCTGAGAGCTCGATGATGAATCTATGATTCATCACTCTAAAATTTGAAAAAGAGATTTATTCCTAAGTAATTAGCAGCATTCCTCCCTTGATTTTGCATTATTCTCATTTATGCATTTAGAATTAATGTCTGTGTTTTAGCATGCATATTTGCATTAAATAATAAGCCAAATTCATTTTTAAATATCACCTATATATTCACCCTATTTCCCTTAATTTTATTTTTTATCTCTAACTCTGAATTTTATAAAATCAACTCTATAGTGTATATATTATTAACACTAATAAAGAAAAATATAAAAAAAATTACTAACATGTAAAATTGACTAATACAACCTTAACCCTAGTTTGAGATTAAGAACCTTAAAACGTGAATATCTTTCTCACACTGTCTCCTATGGACCCTACTCACTTTGGAATTAATGTACATGTAATTACCTTCAAAACAAGACTAAATTCAAAATCATCGGAGTTCTTAAGTGAAACTTGGGTTTTGAGCCCCTATTGTATATTGTACATATTGACCAAACTACCCCTTTATTTTATCTTTTATTTTCTTAATTATTAAAAGAATATAAAAATCCAGTCTAAATTGCAAATATGTGTTTTATATTTTTTTCCTAATTTATTTGATTTTTATCTTATTTTTAAAATGCCAAAAGAATCTACAAAAGATAAAAATACAGTATTTTATACGTGTAAACTAACACCAAAACACCACTCTGTACATATGATGTATTTTGGTCTTGTTCCCTTCATGAAAATTGTAGATCTCATCGAGATAAATAAATTTTATGAATAAACTTTTTTTGATTTGGGGTCGTTTACTATTTTATTTTGGTTTTCGTTTTCTTTAATTTCGAATTTTATGGGGCTGACACGTGGCGCTCCAGGAGTTGCCATGTGTCCCTCACTTAACCCTCTCTTGCACCTTTATCTAGGGTCGTTGGATGAAGGGGTACTTAATCAACAACCCATATCATCTTGATTTTTTATTTCTATTTTTTAATCCTTTTCTCTCTTTTCCCTCTCTCCATCTTCTATCTCTCCTCGCACGACCCATTTCACGCTGCCCGCGTCATGCTGCAACTGATCCCCTGCATTGCACACATCGCCCACCTCCTTCGTATCCTGCCTCTCTCTCTCCTACAACCACACCCTGGTCGCTCACCCTCTCCACCGTTCTTCCCGATGAAACAGTCGCCAATGCCCTCCTTTATCGCACCTTGTACACTCACCCATCACCCCTCTCGGTCAATCCTCCTCATCCCGCATTCCCCTTTCCTCTCCACTGGCCCTCGATCTCCATGATTCCCCTGTAACCACCCATAAAAGGCACCGCTCCGCCCTTGTCTCCTTTCATCTACCATTCTTCTAATGAGAGAGATAGAGCTCCTCTGAATGATCCGATGACAACAGAGCTAATCGATGATCGAGCGAAGACATCCCTCTGGCGAGATCCATAGAAGGAGAAACCCCTTTGTTGTAACTCTTCTAGAGAAGGTTGCTCGAGCATCTCATGCCCCACGCCAACATCGATCGAAGCGACGATAGGGAGTCAAGCTTTGCTCCTCCTCAACTCAAGGCGAAGATCCATGTGATTTCCTCTCTTTCTTTCTTATTCCTTCTTTGTTCATCTTCCTTCATTCTTGTTTCTTTCTTTCTTTCTTTTGATCATTACCATCAACTGTTCCAAAGATCACAATCATATATCAAGCCCCTTTAACATCCACTCCCAACTGTTCACCCTTTGCTGATTACCTCTTCACGGTGATCATAATTGCCACTTTGATTCCATCTTCATCTTCGCCATTCCACTCGCACTCCACCAGCATTGTGCCTCCCCAAGCGTGGTTGCACCCCAACCGCATTGTTTCCAATAACAGATCGCCTGGGGAGCTCCACATCGCGTGAGGCTTTGCGCGCATCACCCAGCTTGCCTCCAGTAGCATGCCCTAGGCTCGCGTTAACCCTACATCAGCTTTCCCAACGAAGACTTGACATCCACCTTCGGGTATGTGTCGCCTGGAGCAATTGTCTCACCACTGACGCACCTCGAGGTTGCTTTCCTCGTACAGCCCGTCGCCCCTTATCCCTCCTGCACGTGCACTACATGTACGGGTGGGTTGAATTTGCAAGGTCGCCCCTACCTTTCTCTGCATTTAAAAAGAAGCCCCTGCACGGAGAACATGTGTGGCACACGGTGAGGAGGAAATTTCATTAGGCCCCCCCGAAGCTCCTAGAAATTGAGCGCACACCCTTGCTCACTGAAGCTTACGTGTGTGGTGCGTGAGCATTGAAAAAATTGTGTAAGGCCTTTTTCAGTTGTTGTAATTAAAGAAGCGCCCTTAAGCACTTTTTTTTATTTCCCTTCATTTTCCTATTTTACAAATATACCCATCTATTTGAGTCTCTATTTGAACAATTATTTCACATAATTTTTATTCTAAAAATAGCATGTTGTAGAGCAACTTATTTTATGTCTAATTAGCATTTACTTACATTTTTGCGATCAGTGGATTATTTATTATATAATTTGGTGAAACTTGCATAGTTTACCTATTTTATACTTTGGAATTGATATTTATTTATTTATCTAAAAAATCTAAAAAATATATTATATGAAATTAGTTGATTTCTATATTGTGCCTAAAAATCATATTATTTGCATGCATGGTTTTCTTTGAATAAATCATTTTGTAGTTGAACTTATTGATTTTTAATAGGCTGTAAACTCAACATTTTTAGGGTTTAAAATTTTCCCTATATAGATCACCATTAGATACATCTAGGATAATTTTATTTCCTGAAAATAATCGGATTTGCTATTTATTAAAATTAATTAAATACTAATCACATTCCTGCATAGTTTATTTATAATGCATCCCAAAATTCCAAAAAAATAGAGTAGATTTATTTCATCATAATTTACCTTCTGGCTAAGTTTGAAGATTTTTGTACTTGATATGATCGTAAATTGCATTTTAGTCCCTGAACTTCGCTAAAATTACATTTCACTCATCAATTGCATTTAAAAATGCAAAAAAAGGCTTTCTGAAAACATGATTCCAGATCGAATCAACATGAGGATACAATTGCCTCCATGAGTTTGATCTTGAGCTTACCCAAGCAAAAAAATGACCGCTCGCTTTAATTTGACAAATAATTAATTTAGTAATTTTTTATTAATCCAAAATTGCCCGGCTACAACGAAATTTAAGCGTTAATTCCACGTAATTAACTAGGGCTTTCGAGAGTTTTTCACTCGACATTGGGATAGTATGAACCTTCTTTACAGAGAGATGCTTCCTCGGTCATGGTTTAGAAGGGGGAGTCGGTGGCTGGTGGGGAAGATGTTGAAGAGGTACTAGGGGTTGCGACCTTGGCTCAAAGCCAAAAAATGGAACATCATATTTTGGCAGTGGAGAGATCCTGAAGAGAAAGGAGATTGGCGCTGGGTGACAAATGCCATATATTGATGGGTGATTGATGATGCTTGAGAATCTGGGTGCCTAACGTCCTATCTTGGAGGGCTAGAGGTGTCCACAAGTCAGATCCGATAATCGTTGCGTCGGCACCTCTCTCGACTCTCAGCACATAACTCAAGTGTGACAATCAATAATCAACCCACAACAATGATTAAGCAATACAAGTAGGTGAGCTAAACTTTATTACACCATACAAGGATGTGTATAGATGATAAGCAGCAGGGGCTGAACCACAGAGGTACATAAAGGGTATAGATAACAAAAATGAATAGACAACTTAGGGATTTTTTATTTTAAATTTTTGATATTTTATGGGTTTAACTTATTTGTATTTTTTATGTTTTTAATTTTGTAAAATTTTATGTTTAATTTTAAAAAAATATAGGATAATATACGTATATAATTATACTATATAGAAAGGAAATATAAAATAGATTTTTAGATTTTTAATATATAAAAAATAAATATAAAATTCAAAAATAAAATATTTTTGGGTTTTTATAAAATTTTCTCTATTTTTGGGTAATTTTGAGATTTTAGTGGATAAGGAAATACATACAATAAATACAACAGTAAATCAAGGAAAATCAAAATGGGCTTAATAAATATCTGTCAAATCAGATTGAGGCCTATTTTAATTTTTCTAGAAAGTGGATAATATAAATAAAATTTAGAACTTTAAAACATAATTTTTTGATTAATCTATGAGTTTTCAGTAATTTTATAGATTTTTTATGCATTATATGATTTTTAGAGTTTTTATTAATATTTTGCAAAAATATTTGGTAAGAAAATAAAAGATACCAAAATAAATAGATAAGATTTTTTGGAATTTTGGAAAATATTTCGGAATTTTTCTAAATTTTAAATGTTAAATATGAGAAAATGCAGTGTTTTTGAATTTTTATAAAATAAGGAAATAATGATATTGGCCTTGCAAAAAATATATCTGATAGAATATAGTTTCATGCACTTAAGTTAATGTTCCTATAATTTTTACATGGAAAATCTATTTTTAATTATTAAAATACAACTCAAAATTAAATCTGCAATGTAGGGACCTGCTTACAATTTCTACAAAACTACAGAGTATTTAATAGCACTTTAAAGAAGTTCAGGGGTATACATAAAATATATCCACATCTAAAAATAATATACGCAATAGTAGGGTATAAATGAAAATATTCAGAAAAATAGAGCCTAGCATGCAATTTTTCCAAAAATAAATGCACTGATATTTAAAGTTTCTAGATCAAAAATAAATGCACAAACCTGGAAGGGTATCCATGCAAAATACCCACCCCTCATGCATGCATGCACGTGAGGTGATGCAGAATGGACTAAAGTGCAAATACAAGAAAGCTTGAGGTCCCTAATGTAGCTATTACATTAATTTTACAATTAAAAGTTAAATAATATTAAAAACAAAAAGACGGAGGGGAAATGTTTCAAAATACCCCTCAATATGCACTGGTGGACAGCAGGATGTGATCATTTAACCACGTAGCAGTAGCTGGACGACTGATGGCGATTCGTAAAAAACCAGTTGAAATAAGATCTCAGCACTTGATATGATGGGTGGTCAACAATCGAAAACGGTCGGAACAAGGGTCGGAGCTTAAAGCTCCAAAACTATGATTTTTGGTTTTTAAAATAGACTAGATGAAATCAAATGAAATAAAGAGCAAGATTACACTATGCTTAACAATTGAAAAGACAAGGAAAAGAACATCTCACCTGCCTGATATGGCTAGGAGTAGGGAACCGTCAGAGAAGCTCCGGTGATGGTGAATCACGTCTCCTCTGACTTCTCCACACCTTGAATCACAGGGGAAACTCCTCCTCTCATTAGGGTCTCTTCTAGAGAGAGATCGCATGGGTTATGACAAAGAGAAATGGATTAAAATTCAAAAATTGTGGAGGAGAAAAATATATACTAGTTGCCCTTGAGTTGATCTTTGCCTAGATTTTTTGGTGGGATCGAGGGTTGATTGGTGTCGACTCTTGATCCTTGTGAAAGATTAAAGGTAGGTGAAGAATTTACAAGAAATAATCGGGGAAAGAAAATATCTGTATCGATTAGGAATATGTGGTAAAAATGGGGGGGCATCGAACGGACTGATCCAAGCGAGGAACGGGGAGTTGACCTAGGTCAATCATGGCTGCTCCCCGATTGTTCCACGTTAGACAGTACAAGCCAAAGTAGAAATAAAATTAGAAAGAAAAAGATAATAAAATAGCAAATTATTTTATTTTTTATCAAAACATGAAAGTTGTTTTCATTTTATATACTAATTTTTGTGATTTTATTTATTTATATCAGCTTATTTATTATATATTAATTTTTACAAGTGTATTTATAGGTATACATGACCATATATTATGTATTTGATTTTTATTTTAATATTTTAGATTTTATTATGATATGTACATAATTTATATATTTATAATATACTTAAATATGTATTTACATGTTTTTATTTTATTTTTCTAAGTTTATATGTATACTATGTAGGTATAAATATAGGTATGTAATATATGCATAGTATACCTATGAAGTTTATTACATTTTTATTTTAATAAAATTTTTAATGATTTTTATTTTATGTTTATATTTTCAATATATTTCAAATAATATTTATAAGTACTTAAAAGCATAAAAAGAGTAAAAATTTAAAGAATGAATTACATTAATAAAATTGTATAGGTATATATTACGAACCAAAAACAAAATTTTATCTTAATTCCAATTTAACCACCATTAAATGGATAATTTAATTTAGAGTACAATAAAGGCAAGTCTGGTCAATTTTGAATTCATATGGAGAAGATATTGATATGCAAAGTTTGGTTTGCAGCTTTTTCATCTGTGTGTCCCAATCAGCTGGTGTGTTATTTTTATATGCACTTATTTTTGTATTTTCCTATGTATTGTTATGTACATATTTCATGTTGAAAAATATATTTATTTGAAGTGTGTAAGAGAGTGCATAAATTTGTGTAAGTTTCAGAGAACAATAACCTGACAAATATTTATTTGTAGTTCAATCTGATTTCGATGCGAATTCTGGTGTCAATGTCAAATAAAACCCATCATTGATTTGAGAATTGATAAGGTGAATACCCAGTCTATTCAATGCTAGGCATAATGAGTATTATATGTGCAGCTTATTGGTACCTAGGGTTTATAGGTGACAGTGTTATTTTGTTTGTATTTCTTTGACCTTATCTCCCCTTACTTTCTTCCTTGTCGACCAAGTCAATATTGACTTAGTCTCGGGGTTTAGAGTCAGTCAGTATTTACAACACTTCCTTCATCTTTCTTTTCTTTTCTTTATTCCTTTATTTTTATTTAAATACAAGTTTTTAAGCACTATTTACAGACAACAGTTAGTGAGTTAATTTGTACAAGTTAGTTGTATTTACATGCATTTAGGTAGGATTTTAAAGATAAAATAAAGTAATAAAGGTGCATGAATGAGTATTCATTACCCTCTTATACTTACCTTTGCTAATCCTTAGCAAACATTTATTTGGAAAAAAACGATGCAAAAAAATAAAGAAAAGAAAAATAAAGATGGTAGAATGATTATGTTTTTAAACTCGTCTTTATAAAATCAAAATTTAGAGCTCGGTTAAGACATTTGGATTGTTGATGTGTTCAGAGCCAAGTACATGTTAGGATTTGTAAATCAACAACCATCGTGTTCAATGTTCCTTTATCCATTTCAATTAAATATCCTGGTCAGAATCGTCCTTTCAGACTCATACTCTTGTAACCTTGAAATGACAGATACCAAGTGTGTAAATTATGTTAGCTCTTCCCAGACAAATAGTTGAACCATCTAGTTGTCTCCTCCTCTTGTAACTCTTCCTCGGGGAGATGAATATTTCCTTCTAAGTTTAGGTACATGCTAGTGCACAACGACTTAGGGAGAAGCAAGAAGAAGGGGAAAAGAAGTGGAAATTGACCAATGTAGCCACATCTCCTTGTGAATCTCAGCGAGTGTAACCAAGACCCCACCGAGAAGCAGCCCTTTACTGAAGCTCAATTTTTTTTGGAATTTTTGATGTAGACTTCCTTTGGTATTTCATTGTTTGGTATTGTACCACATTCTTGTTTTGCCCCGACGGATATAGAAACTTTTGTTCTGTCCATATTTTAGGATCTCAGAAAAATTATGCTAGCATATCATTCCTCATTCGAAGCTATATTTCAATCTAATCTCCAATCATTATATGTCCATGCTACTAGATAAACAATAGGTTGAAGTATTGATTTCGATAGTCCCCAAGAATAGTTCGTGAGCCACCCTTGACGAAACAACCTAATATCATGCAATCTTAGACTTCCAGAATTTTCAACAACCCATCTTGGTTGAGAAAAGTGTTGATCGCAAGGTTTTGAGTCAAACCATTATCTCAAGAATCGTATGAATGACAAGAAAGGTTCAAGTTAGTCGCATTGAATTGACTCAAGAACATAGTCTTATAGAAACTAATGATTTAAGTCGTAATGACCTCAAGCATCTTAATTCTAGTTCTTAACATGTTCCTTGCAAATTAGGTGGATTAAGGTCTAAATCAATTTCCAAACTTCATATTTTATTTAGACTTGTTCTATTGTCAAAACAATTCAGGAAAATGCTAATGCAATGTAAAAAATGTATTTTTCAGAAATTATTTTCTAATTTTGGACTTTTATGGGATTTCTAAAAGGTTTTACAGTTGTTACAGGATTTTTGAAATAATTTTCCTTTGGTATTTTTTGAAATTGCTTTTTGAAAAAAAAGGTAAAAGAATTAGTAAAAGTGTTAATGTATTAGTGGTATGTGCAGGTTTCATATGAGTGCTATTTTTTCCAGTTGATTTGTTGTATACCCTTACTCAATATATTAGCCATATTTATTAAAAATATGAAAGTACGGGATATGGCTAATGTGTGTGTGTGTGTGTGTATATGTATATGTATATGTATATGTATATGTATATGTATATGTATATGTATATGTATATGTATATGTATATGTATATGTATATGTATATGTATATGTATAACCCCCTGGTACTTAGCTCGAACTATGTCTTCCATGATCAAAGAGCATAAAGGAAGACATAACACGTGCTAAGTATAGAAAAGTTTATACTATAATGACTCAAAAAATGAAAAGTCGATCGTCTCCTATATACTTAGGATAAACTAATCCTAAGTATAACATACTATACACAAAGTGTGGATGATCGAGGATTAAAATTTATGAAATCAATGGCTCAGCTTGTCTCCCCCTATACTTAGGGTAAAGATCTAAGTATAGAACTGAATATTAACAAGGTTGAAGACAAGCGAGGGGATAGATGAAATGAAAAGAGAATGAAACAAAACAACATGGTGGGCACACCCCCTATACTTAGGGATAAAGTGCATCCTAAGCATAGTCACAAATATCTGACGAGAGATATGGGATGTAGGACAACATGCATAAGAAATAAGATGTGAAAAGATGAAACACGTATATACAAGAGGTATGGAGTGTTGAGGTGCCTCTCAGCGAGCACTATGTTTTATGCCCCTAGCCAGGCACAAAGGTTAGGATAATGTTGTGTCAAGGTTCAGGACATCATAAGTCAGTCGAATGACATACTCTCATTGCCATCTCAGTGTGAGAACAATGACAACGTGAACAAGGAGAAGTAAAACACCTGAATATACAATCAAGTGGGTGTTGGCTACCGGGAGAAAATGATTGAAAATAAAGCCAAGGTTTGGTAGCTTGAAAGAAATCACCGGTTTACGAGAATGGAGTAAGTGATCAAAGCTAATAAAGAACATGGATAAGGACGGATCGGTGATGGAATCCTCCACATCAATCATAGTCTTAGTAAAATAGGAAAAGTCAGGATCAACGCACTCACTAAGAAGCAAGATATCTGATGCACATAATGTAGATAAATCAGAGGGATCATCGAGTATCACAATATATGTAGCATCCTTGTGAGGGTCGTCAAGGAGAGAAGACTCACATATCTCAGGTAAAATAAGAGAACCATAAGACTCAGTCTCAATATCCAATAGATTGTATGTAAAATCAGATAGTGAGACAGAGTATAGTGAACACAACTCATCCTCCCATAAATAACCCTCGGGGAGTGATGCAAATTCATAGATCAGACTCATGAGAGAGAACAAAGGGAATAACTCAAATAATGGTTTCTCCCTCCATGGTAAAGAAGATCCTATCAGTGGACTAGAAAATCACAGGACCAGAAAAGTTGAGAATAGATCAGAGAGATCACTCTCCTGCTCGAGAGAGAAGAACTGGCCTGCATCAATATTCTGATCAATATCCTTAATATGGGCCTCATTAGTCAGCTCAAAATGGTAAGAAGAAATAGAAGGTGACACGAGTGGGCACAAAAACGGCAGGTCAGACATGTAGAACATAAGAACAGACAAGATACCCAGCATACTTGCATTAATGTCTAACCAAACGAGACAAAATTATGGTTCAAGAAGATAGTCATCCTGAACTGGACCAGAAGAACATGGGTGAAAAGAAGGTGCGAGATCCGGCTGATGAGACGAATGTCCCATGATCATGACACAGAATATGATAAAAGAAAAATAAAATGACTCAAAGACTGAAAAGAAACGATGAATGAAGACTAAAATAAAGATGAAACACAATTGGATTAAAAAGTTGCAGTCAAATACAAATCAAACCCCAAATTTCACCTACTCAACACAGCGAAGGTCGTAAGAGTGTGGTCGTTATCTTTTTAATTTTAGAGTTAGGTGATTCAAGCAGATGATTATTCAGACTCATAGGTGTGGTCTCCTAGAGTTTTTGTGTTCAAGTCGATGTACCACACCTACTTGAACACACGACACTTCGTCCATGATCGGAGGCAAGTGCGTGTTGCAATAATAGGGACTGAGAGCCGAACCAAGCGCCTAGGTCCCAAGTCCAGGGATGGGGGCTCTATACCTTATGGATGTGTGCCTCACATGGTCTGAATGGTACTTGTGTCCAATGTGAGAGTTGCTCTTCCCAAGACAGTGAATCCAATTACGTTTATTTTAAGGTTAAGTGGAGTTTAACAATCTCAATTTTATTTTTGGTTATTACTATTTTTGGGAATTTTTCATGCAAATGCCTAACGAAGATCCAATTCCTTTATTATACTATGCTATCAAAATTAAAGAGAGAAGTTAGTAAAGTTATGAAAGTCGAGAAATAATGATGGATGCAAAGTTAGAAGTGCTCACCTTGCTTCCGGAGACTCTCCATGTGGGATGTTGGACATGAATCGAAACTACGCTATATGAATGCAATGATGAAATAACCCTAAAAAGGAAGCTCTATTACATGAAGCATTAGCTAATTTGACTAATTCCAAGCGTAATGAACTATAAGAACATGAGATAGATTAGGTTGTGGACCTAATAACTCGATCAAGCAACCTCGATGATCTAAGGGATCATTCCACAAGATTTAAACAAAAACAAAGTGAAAAGCACAAATCACGGAAAAAAATAAAAACAAAGGGGAAAATAGAGAGGAACAAAGGTATAATGCGATGAAAATGTGGGAACCGATCAAGTCCCCCAAGTGAACAATCACTTGGTGAAATATACTTGTGAACAGTTCAAGTGTCCAAGTGTTCGGGTCATGTATTATTACAAATTAATGAATGAATCATTCCCTCACAAAAATTAGACTAATTTAATGATAAGCAAATTATGATCGACCTCTTGTGTCCTATACTACTCTCTCCTACTGGTGGACGAAGAACCATCAGTCTCTACAACTCTCAGGTGCATAGAATCTCCAAAGAAATTCTCCCTCGATAGGTGAGCCCTTGTAGCAAATTCAAACAAGAAGATGGTCTGAATATTCTCATATAAAAATAGAATAAAGAGATAAATAAATAATGACAATGAATCATGACAAAATAAGCTAAATGTCTAATCTATACTCTACAAATCAATGCTCCCAGCAATGGGTCATCTGATGATGCGTAAGAATCGGGGCCCCTAACATCCGATCTTGAAGGAATATAGTGTTTGCTAGGTCAGATCCGACAATCGATGTATCAACGCCTCTCTCGTCTCTCAACACTCAACTCAAGCATGCCAATCAACAATTATAACCAACGACAATGATTAAGCTATACAAGTAGGTGAGCTAAAATTTATTATACCATACAAGAATGTGTATATACAACAAGCAGCAGGGGTCAAACTATAAAGGGGCACACGATGTAGAGAAACAAAAATGAATAGACAACTTAGGAATTTTTTATTTTTAATATTTTGTGAATGTTAATTTATATGTATTTTTATATTTTAAATTTTGGAAAGTTTTAATTTTAATTCGAAAAATAAAATATAGGATAATATATGTACATAATTGTACTATAAAGAAAGGAAATATAAAATAGATGTTTAGAGATTTTTAAAATATACCAAATAAACTCAAAAATTCAGAAATAAATTTTTTTGGGTTTTGTAAATTTTATCTATTTTGATGTTTTTTGGGTAATTGGGATTTTAATGGAGTTCAAATAAGGAAATACACAAAATAAACAAAATAGTAAATTTTGGAATTTTGAAATGGTTTTAATAAATATCTATCAAATCAGATTGAGCTCAGTCTCAATTTTCCTAGATACTAAATAATATAAAGGAAAATTAGAACTTTAGAACATATTTTTCTGATTTTTCTGTGAGTTTTTAGCATTTTTATAAGCTTTTCTATGTTTTAAGATTTTTAGGAGTTTTCCTCAATATTTTGCAAAAATATTTGGTCAGAAAATAAAAGATACTAAAATAGACATATTGGGATTTTTTGGAATTTTCCAAAATATTTTATAATTTTTATAAATTTTTAAATGCTAAATAGGAGAAAATGTGATGTTTTAAAATTTTTATGAATAAGAAAATATTTTTGATTACCATGTGAAAAATATATGTGATATATGTGATATAATAAGGTTACAAGTACTCAAGATAATTTTCTTATAATTTTTTGATGTAAAATATTATTTTTAATAATTAAAATACAACTACAAAATTAAATCTATACTATAGAGACCTAGTTGCAATTTCTAAAAAGATTCAGAGAATTTAATAACACTTTAATTAAGTCTAGGGGCATACATGAAATATTCAGAACAATAGGGCCTTACGTGTAATTTTTCCAAAAATAAATGCACTGATATTTGTAGTTTCTGAACCAAAAAAATACACAAACCTGGACGGGTATCCACGTAATATACACATCCCCTCACATGCGCATGCACGTGAGGTGATATGGAATGGACTAAGTGCAAAAACAAGAAAGCTTGAGATTTTTAATGTAAATATTACATACCTTTTACAACTATAATGAATGTTTATAGATCAAGTATAAAAAACAAAAAACGGAGGGAAACTTTGCACAATACCCCTCAATAGGCGCTAGTGGATGGTGGGGATGCAATCACTTAACATGTTAGCCATGTGAGCCCGAGGCGAAACATTCCCAGGATAAATGTTATTGTATTATTTGATTTACTAATAAAATTTATTGGTTTATTTCACTCCTTGTCTGAAATTAAATGAATGAATGCATTATAAGATCCCTTAATACAATTAGAGTTGTGTACCATGACCATCTTGATGATCATACAGTTGTTGATTCAATTGTTGAATCATAGAGGGTGGTGCTTGGGTGAATATCTAAAGAGTTAGATTTAGGACTCATCAAGTACTGTCAAATGATTATTAAAAGATGATCTCCAACATGAGTAGGAGATGGCAATCCTTTCTCTTTCGGTTGATACTTGACCGACTTTTTAATGAATGTCCTATGTATACAAATAGAGATTCGAATGTGTCAGATTAGTTAGGTCAAAGAGTTGACTTAAAGAGATCGAGATAACCAAGCCCTATGTCATATGCTTTCATGATATAGGCATGCATCCTCTGACCGGAGACATGTGTATTATTATATGTCTGATTATGTACATTTGGAAGATCGATAGGTTGATGGCCTAATCAAGTTCTATACATCGATGAGCTGGTGTGCATATGAGAGCATATGAGTAATACAATCTCTCAAAGGGATCATACATGTTCACTTACGAATTGGAAGACATGAGCTCACTCATGAGGTATTGGGATTGATCAAATTCCATGCATGGTCGTCTTGCTTTGAAAGCATGACAAGAATTTGTAGATATGATACATGTTTTTGGAAAGCATATGATAGATACCAACTCCCAATGACCAAATGAGAAACTTAATGATAAACCCTAAAGATGACAATGTAAATCGATCTATGTATTTGGGTTTAATATGGGTCTTCCAGTATGCAGTATGTACATGTATTAGGGATACCTGAGGGTGATGTGATCATAAACGATTGTATAACCATGATGCTTCCAATCTGAGGGAGTGATGAAACAGGCTGGATTTTAGTGACTCCTCTTATTAGAGAAGTAATCCGATCTTAGTCCAAATGTTAGACATTGGTTTAAATGTGATTCAGATGCAATGATAAGATTAGTTCTACACCCTTGATTTAATCAAGCATCTATAAGAGGTCTCCGAGATCTAGATTTGAGTTGTGATCTCAATATCCAAGTCATTATATATGGAGCGTACAACCACTCTATCCTTATCTCCAAGTATCTGCAGTGAAAGTGCATTATTCTTAAAAGAGTTCAAAAATAATTCCATTGTTAAATTATATCCAAGCTTTGAGAAATTGATAATTAAATGTGATTTAATTATCATGAATAACGTGAATTTGATTCATATTATGCATGAGAATGATGATCCAAAGTGATTTAATTATTGTAGATAAGGATAATGTGGATAGCATTATCCATATTATTCATATGTATTATAAATGTGATTTACAGTATATAAGAGAGAACTATTTGTAAACAACATTTACAATTTAAAAGTTGATGTGAATTGGATTCACATTGGACATATGATTGAAAATGTGATTTACATTTTATTTTGGATTGTGAATACAATTCACAAATTTTCAATGGCATGATTGCATTGTTCACACAGTAATTGGATTTATTTTTGTGAAACAATTTACAACAAAAATTATTGCAAATATTGGAGATATTCATGAGATATTCATCTCATATAATAGGAAGGTGGAGCGACCTTTCCTTATGAAGAGGGTGGATGACCACCCTTCCCTTATGGGAATATGTGGATGCCCCCCCTTCATATGGAAGGAGGCTTGCCTCCTTCCTATTTCTCCAAGACAAATTGATTTAATTTAAATTAATATATATTGATTATTATTCAATATAATTTAAATTAAATTAAATTAATTTTTGTTGTGATTTTAACAATAAAATCATGGCCATTGAAAGAAACACAAATCAATGTGAACTGTTAGATTTATGTTGTCCATGGATTAGGATCCATGGACTCCCAAAATATTACATAAGGATAGGCAACCCTAGCTCGTCTTTACATACTCTCACAACATCTCTCTCTCTCTCTCTCTCTCATCTCATGCCATCTCTTTCTCTCTCTCTCTCTAAGTTGGAAACCTTAGAGAGATCGTCGTCATCGCTACGTTGTTGTGCCGCCGCCTCGACTACCTGTGGATCTCTGTCTCCTTTGGTGCACCTCACTCATGGAGAAGAGATTGGATCTCATGATATGAGATCAGGAAATTCACCACTTGGATCAACGCTTTGGATTGCGAGAAGCATGTGGTTGATCACCACGCTCACAAGCGCCTCTCCAGTCGGATCAAACTTTAGATATGAGGTCTCTTACGTTAGAGACTACGATCACAATCACACTTCAAGAGATAATACTTATTCTTGTATGTGGTTTGATGAAACGGTTCAGGAAATGTTCTTGGATCATGTGGTTTTGTCATTTAAAATTTTAAATTCCGTTGCAACGAGCAATTAGTGCGACTAGTCACTCCGATCGCATATGATGCAATATTCACGCTTTTGTGATGCGTTTGATAATATTTCCATGTCCTTCATAACCCCGTGGCAATAGCTGGATGACTGATGGAGATTCACAAAAGAGTGGTTGAGACTAAGTCTCAAAGCTTGATCCGATGGTCTGGGCTCGATCAATCCAACGGCCGTTGCACACCTAGGCTTATGTTATTCATCAACGATTGGGAGTGGGTCTAGAAGAACAGGGTGGAAGTTTCGGTTGGGCGAGCTTCGATCTGGAAAAATTACCAATCCACAGAGTCTCCCCCAACTGTTGGCTATCTTAAAACATTCTATGACCGAATACGCAATGGTCTAAGGTCTCCGATGGATCCAAACCTCAACGATGGAGTTCTGGATGCTCAACGAAGCTCAAGGACCTGGAGCTTCTGTTCAGTAATCAATCAAAGCCCCGAAAGGGGTTCTCTTTGGTCCCTACCTGCATAGAAAGACTCCTGGGTCGAGGGCGAAGCTCCTCGACAAGTTAACTGCTCAAAAAGAAGGGGGAATGGGTGCGGTGGAGGTGCTCTGGCAAGAGACAGAGAAGAAGCATTGATCTCCCAGATCTTTGCAAGATCCGAGGTGGATGATGGGTCGAGGTGATAGGGGATGACAAGGCATATGTGTGGAGGTTATCAGATGGGTGGTCAAAAATCAGAAACAATGGGAACAAGGGTCAGAGCTTAGAGCTCCGATGAACTATGATTTTTTACTTTTAAGATATAATAGATGAAATTAAATGAAATAAAGAACGAGGTTACACTACTATTATGACTAGAAATCAAAAAGATAAGGAAAAGAACATCTTACATGCATGGTGTGGCCGGGAGCAGGGAACTGTCAGAGAAGCTTCAGTGATGGGGAATCACATCTCCTCTGTCTTCTCCACGCCTTCAATTACTGGGGAAACTCCTCCTGTCACTAGGGTCTTACTACATAGAAAGATTGGTGGGGTTATGGCTAAGAGAAACATATAAAAATTCAAAAATTACAGAGGAGAAGAATATATACCAGTTGCCCTTGAGATGATCTTCTCCAAGGGTTTTTGGTGGAATCGAGGGTTGATTGGTGTCGGCTCTTGATCTGTGTGAAAAATCAGAGGTAGGTGAAGAATTCATAAGAATGAATATTGTATATAAGAGATTTGTATCGATTAGGAAAATGTGAAGAAATGGGGGAAAACATGGAAGGGACTGGTCCTAGGAGGGAGCGGGGAGTTGTCCTAGGTCACATACTACAAGACAAAACAGAAATAAAAATATAAAGAAAAGAAAATAAAATAGCAAATGATTTTATTGATTTTTTCTCAAAACATGAAAGTTATTTCTTATTTATGTACTATTTTTAGGTGATTTTAATTTAGTTTTATTGGCTTGTTTATTGTATATTAATTTTTGCAAGTGTATTTACATGTATAAATACCTATATATTATGCATTTGAATTTTATTTTAATATTTTAAATTTTATCATTATATGTACATAATTTATATATTTAAAATATGTTTAAATATGTATTTACATGTTATATTTATTTTCTTGATTTTATATGTATACTTAAATAAATATAAGTATGTATAATAGGTATAGGATATCTATATAGCTTATTATATTATTTATTTTAATGAATTTTTAAATGATTTTTATTTTATGTTTTTATTTTTAACATGTTTCAAATTATACTTATAAGTGTTTAAAAATATAAAAAGAGTGAAATATAAAGGATGAATGAAATGAATAAAAATATAAAAATATATAGTATAGTAGGAACCATAAGCCAACTTTTATATCTTAACTCCAATTTTAATGAAACCACCTTCATTAGATAGATTATTTAATATTTTGAGTTCGTACGGAGAAGATATTGATATGTAAAGTTTTGTTTGCAGCTTTTTCATCTGTGTCTCGATCACCAGGTGTGTTATTTTTATATACACTTATTTTGTACTTTTCTATGTATTATTATGTAAATATTTCGTGTTGAAAATATCTTTATTTAAAGTATTTAAGAGAGTGTATAAAATAGTGTAAGTTTCAACTATATGTCTAGTTTATTAGACATATAGGGTTTCCATGTGATAATGTTATTTTGTCTGCATTTCTTTTCCCTTATCTCCCCCTACTTTATTCCTTGTCAATCAAGTCAATATTGACTTAGTCTCAGAGTTTAGGGTCAATCAGTATTTACAACACTTCCTTTATTTTTCTTTCCTTTATTCCTTTATTTTGTATTTAAATACAAGTATTTAAGCACTATTTATAGACAACGTTTAGTGAATTAATGTGTAATAGTTAGCAGTATTTACATGTATTTAACTAGAGTTTTAAAGACAAAATAAAGTAATAAAGGTTCAAGAATGGGTATTCATTAGTAATCCGACTCTTTCATGTATGGGTATTCATCAATGCTCCAAGTCTTTCTTTCTCTTACAAGAGAAGGAAGCTTGAATCCCAAATGTGGTTGGAACGAGAGTTGGAAGATAAAGTTGTTTGAAAATGTGGCCCTCGTACGATTGAGGTGACTTCGTATGCAACTCCAATGTTGGGGATTCAAGCAGAGGAGAGGGGTGAATTATTGATGATTTGAATGCTTCCTTCGGCATTCACATGCAGATTGTGGAATGTCTTAGGGCATTCGTACCTATTGCTAACCCTCTGAGTGGATCTTAATGGAGATCGTCTCCTGGAACATGAGGGGGTTGGGGGATAGGGAGAAGAGGATAATTGGAGGGCTTTGTTCCTTGGATGCATATGTGGTGTTCTTGTAGGAATCTAAGTTGCGAGATAGGACTCTTTGACCTGGATGTCATTGGGGTGTCCTAAACTTTCGGAGTTCAGGGCAGTTCTAGCAGTCGAAAATGCAGGTGGTTTGGCTTTGGCGTGGGATGCTAATTTGTTCTCATTTGTAGAGGAAAGTGTGGGTCTCATATCTGAAGGATATGGTAAGATCCTCAAGCGCATCACGGAAGCGTGAGCATCGTATCGAATACGACAAAGAATGACTAGTCGTATTAGTTGTTCTATGCAGCGGAAAAAAAATTTTTTATGTGACGAAACCACATGATCCAAGAATACTTCTCGGATCATTTCGTCTAAACCACAAACAAGTAATAGGATTACCTCTTGAAGCGTGATTGCGATCGAGTCTCTAAATGAAGAGACCTCCAGTCTCAATTCCGATCCGACAGAGGAGACGCTTGCGAGCGTGTTGATGAAATAAGTGCTTCTCGCAATCCATGTTGATGATCCAAGAGATGGATATCCTGATCTCGATACACGAGATCCGACATCTTCTTCACGAGCGAGGCGCACCGAAGGAGACAGAGATCCACGAGTAAACGATCGGACAGCATAACGACGACGTTGCGGTGATGGAGACTCTCTTTAGAGCATCCATGGTGGACGGCCATGAGAGAGGAAGAGAGAGGGCTGACGTAGAGAGAGAGAGAGAGAGAGAGACTTGTTCTCTTATATGTTGTGTAAAGAAGAGCAAAGGGGTGCCTCTCCTTTTATAAGATTTTGGGATCCGTGGATCTCAATCCATGGGCAACACAAATCCAATGGCACTCATTGATTGTGTTTCTTTTAATGGCTAAGATTTGTGTTGGAAAAAACCAACAATAATTAATTTAACAAAAATCAAATATATACTAAATATAATTTGATTTATATCAAATCAATCTCCATTGGAGAAATAGAAAGGAGGCCAGCCTCCTTCCATGAATGGAGTGGACGGCCACCACATTCCATGTACGAAATGTGGCCGTCCACCCTCCCTACATGGAAGGTGGCTTCTTCTCCTTTTATTCCATGAGATACATTATCCCGATAATTTCTCCAATATTTGCAACAACGTCTGTTGCAACTTATTCACAAAAATAAATCCAATTTATTTTGTGAACATTGCAATCATGCCATTGAAAATTTTGTGAATCACATTCACAACCCAAAATAAAATGTAAATTGCATTTTTCAATTTAATATCCAATGTGAATCCAATTCACATCAACATTTAATTAACAAATGTAAATTACAAAAAAGGTCTCTCTTATATATTATAAATCATATTTATAATATATATGACTAATATGGATATTGCAATCCACATTATTCATATCCATGATAATTAAATCACATTTAATCATCTTGGATCTCTATTCTCTTGTTCTCAAATAATATGAATCACATTAATTATCTTAGATAACTCTCCTTATAATATGAATCAAATTCATATTATTCATGATAATTAAATCACACTTAATTATCAATTTTCTCAATGCTCGGATACACATATCAACAATGAAATTATCCTGAACTCTTTCAAGGATAATGCGCTTTTTCTGCGGATGCTTGGAGGTAAGGACAGGGCGATTGTATTGTTCCACGTATAGTAACTTGGATATTGAGATCATATCTCAAATCCAGATCGGGGGCCTCCCATAGATGCTTGATTAAATCAAGATCGCAAATCTAATATCCTCATTGCATCTGAATCACATTCAGATCAATGCCCAACATTTGGACCAAGATCAGATCACTTCTCTAATGAGAGGAGTCACTAAAATCCAGACTTGTTTCATGGTTACACAATCGTTTATGATTACATCACCCTCAGGTATTCCAGATACATGTACATCCTACATACTGGAAGACTCAGAATAAACCTGAAGCATTGGATCAACTTTATACTGTCTACTTCGTGATTTTATCAGTAAGTTTCTCATTCGATTGTTGGGAGTCAGTATCGATCATATACTTTCCGAAAGCATATATCATACTTAGGTCTTGATCATATACTTTCCAAAAGTATATGTCAAACCTACAAATTCAATCAAGCTTCCAAAGCGAGACGACCGTGCACGGAATTTGATTCTTCCCAATATCTCATGAGTGAGCTCATGCCTTCCGATTCAGTAAATGAACCTGTATGATCTCTTTGAGAGATCGTACTACTCTTATGCCATTGTATGCACACCAGCACGTCGGTGTATAGATATTGATTAGGTCATCAACCTATTGGTCTGCCAAATGTACATACTCAGACATATAGTAACACATCTGTCTCCGGTCAGAGGATGCGTGCTTGTATCGTGACAACATACGATATAGGACTTTGGTTATCTCGATCTCGTTAAGTCAACTCTTTGACCTAACTTATCTAACACCTCTGAATCTCTATTCCTATGCAGAGGTCATGCATCAAGAGGAAGGTTAGATATCAACCTAAACGGGAAAGGATTTCCATCTCCTACTCAGGCTGGAGATCATCTCTTAACAATCATTTGATTGTGCTTGATGAGTCCTCAATCTAACTCTTTAGATATTCATCCTAGCACCAGGCTCTATGATTCAATAGTTGAATCAACAGTTGTATGATCATTAAGATGTCCATGGTACATAACCCTAATTGTAGTAAGGGACCTATTATGCAAATTATTTATTCTTCATTTCAGATCAGGGAATGATATTTGCAATAACATTTATTACATAATGGCTCGCCGTGGGCTCGCATGTCCAACAATCTTCCACTAGCCCAAAGAGCCATTAATGGGCTAATCATTTAAACTCGCACTCATGTGACAATCATAGGCTATTTAGAAAATAGCTAGGTAAGTTGATCAGTCACTCTGTTCCTGCTAGACTACGCCAAGTCCTTTTACGGCACTTGCATATCCCCAATAACATTGCCCGCATCTAATGCGAATGTTGCATCTTATGCAACCAATACTCAATCTTGTTGGTTATAGTGTCCTTGACACTATAGCCTAATAATTATCATAACCAGTATATCCATAATCCTTATCAGAATACCCTTATTCCTGGAGATCTCTATCTCCTAAGGTATATAGTCTTAAGTTTTTTAAGATAAGACTTTGAGATCACTATCTCAAAAAAAAATCTTGTCCTCTATGAAGATATTATTATTACTGCAATCAAGTGTTTTCTCTCCATAGTAGGATTAGCAACAGTTTACTACTCCCACTACATGGCAGATATCTAGCTTTTGTACACATCTAGCATACACTCAGCTTCTCGTAACTGATGCACAAGTGCAAGCAGTTCTAGCATTTACTTCCTCAACTTCTTTGAGGTGTGATCCCTTTAGATAGGTCAGTACCATATCTTAAGGGATGGAAGCCTTTCTTGGATTTTTCTAGAAAATGGAATATGTCCAAGGTGTACCATTAATGTAACAGTCCCAATACCCTCTTCTCTATGCTTCTGAACACCTTCAGAACTAAGATCCAAGAGGTATCCTTGAGATCATATCTCAAGTTATGGAACAACCAGATTAGAAAACATTTATTATTATTATCCTTATATCATTTCAAATGATTAGGATATCACCTACATTTAGCATGATGAACACAAAGGCACTCCCACTAAGCTTCATATGGCTCATCCAGATTCTATCTGAAATCATAACACTTATAATTTCATCAAATCTTATGGTCCAACTTCAAGAAGCTTATTTGAGTCCATAGATGGATTTCTTAGCTTTCAACCTTGCTTTTCTCAACCATGAAGCCCTGGGGCTACTTCATGTGAATATCCTCAGAGAGGAATGCAATCTTTGATCCATTTACACCTTTATGGGTATTACCCATATAGGTGGATCTTCGAGGGTCCATATACAACACTTGTATATGAAGTCTACTCTAGACTTTCATTGCTAAAATCCATCTTTCCATGTTATAATCCTCGGGATTTTCATCACATGAAATCCGATCACTGACACATGGAATACATCCTCAAACTCATTTGAAGAAGTATTAGTGTTTCATCTTTAATTGTCCTTTTAGTTCCCGATTTCAGGAGCCTCATTATCTTCTCAAGATTAAATGAGTTCCTACACTTCATTTTCATCTTGATTCTCAAGAGAGTCATCCTCTAAGAATCACATTCTCAGGTATGAGATCTTTTAAGAATCTCAAGATCATAAAGTAGGTATCCAATACCATCCTTTATTTTCCTAATGAAGCAGCACTCTCAAGTGCTCAATTCCAGCTTATTTGCATGGAATTTATTAAGGATATATAATGTAGTCTTTACTACATATATATACCTAGAAACTAAGGGATAATTATGTTAAAACTCATCATTGATAAGATCATGTCACACATGATCCAATTGTATCTCCCTATAACTCTATTGAGTTATGGTGTATTAAGAGGATTGAGATAGAAATGATATTCATATCTCCATAAGGTATTCTTTGAATTCATCTAACAGGTACAGGCTACCTAGATTAGATCAAATTCAATTTATCTTCCTTCAAACTTTGGTTGTAAACCAAAATAATGAAATCTTTGAACATTTCAAAGGTTTCTTTAGGTGAAGAGAAGAAATCTCATATCATACATATTCATCAATAGATATCACATATCCATAATGTTTACTATGATATAGATGATCCGCATACATTAATATGTATGAGATCCTGAATACCTTGACATCTTACACCATTCCCAAAGAAGGGTGTATTGAACATTTTACTTTGAATACAATATTCATAAGTATGTAAGTTTTGAAATTTTAGATACTCTAAAGTTTCATCTCTTACTAGTCTATTGATTAAATCAACAAACAAATGTCCAAGGCTTGATGCCAGATCATTATCAAATGATCTTTATCCTCCTATTTATCTTTTAAGGTTTAATTTCAGTATTAGAAATGTTAATGAACCATTCATTAATTTTTCTAACTTAGTGGAGTCCACTAGATTTTAGATTACTATCTGAAATATCTCCATCATAACTCTTTATGATAGATTTATTACAGAATTCATGTTTATTTCCAACATTTAGAAATAAACAATGAGTGTATTCTAATATCTATGTCATAGAGACATTCTCTAAGACTAAGGGCTCTCCCACTGAAATTGTGAAGCCTTTCAATCCAATAGAGATTGTTGCAATAATTGCATCAATATCCATGTGGATTACTATTAAACCTTAAGATCAAATTCTCCAGTCTTCTAAAAACATATGCAACCCATTGCAAGTGTTGTTAGAAGATTGAGATACAATTATAAGACTTTATCTTATTCAACAAGCAAGTCAACATCAATGATTATATGTAGATTATTCTGATGCACTATCTGATTCCTTCTCTAAGGATTCTAGATAGTTTTGATAGTCATGCTATTAATACATCAACTTATTGCAGTATTGACATTCATCCAACTCTTTGGATGTCATATGGAAGTCACAGAAGTACAGTCAACTCCTTGACTTTTCTTCTTACTTGGGTCTAACCTATGATTCCACCGCGCTCTATTTATCTATAAACAACCATCACTTAAGACTAAGGACTCTTATGTTAAATTCAAAAGAATTCAATGTAAGAGTATTTCAACATTTATACATGCTTCATTAAATTCATACAATATGAATATTATGAAGCTTCTTCAATGACTAGAGTATAGACAGTAGAATGATGACACTCATCATGTCTACATCCATCTAGACTCTTAAAACATTGGTTCAGGTAGGTATTCAAACATTTTGAATACATCATCTCTTATGGAGCCACCAATCTGCATGATGCAGAGAACCATGTCATTCATGATTAAATGTTGAGAGCACATATGTATGCCAGAATATCTTCTTAGATTTTATAAGAATTATATGACAGTTATGATCATCATCAACTTGTCACTTCCAAAGTATATTTGATGATATCAAGACTATAGAGACATACAAACCCTAGGGTTGCAGTCCTATTATCCATTTAATTATCATTCCTCATTATTATGAGGAAACTCGCACATTGCAACCACATACATTATGTGTCCAACTGCAAGTATAATATCTGGATCATGAGTCCAATCCATGATATTTTACTAGTTATTATTGAGTATAACATTGAGTGGGTTTAATGAAGGATTATCTGAAATAAGAAATTTGCTTAAGTGTATATATTTATATATGGGAAAGATGGGGCTGCCCCCAGGGGTAGCCAACATGGCTGCCCCTACCCCATTTTTCGCAATTTTTTTTATTTTTTTGGAAAAATATTACCATGTATATTCATCCCTATATCCCTTCTATATGTCATTCGAATTTCGTTAGACACAGAGATTCCTACGGCCTCCATCCAGACATCATTTTTTTAACGGTCGTAGGATTTTTTAAATCGACTCTGTCTAGATGAAGGCCGTAGGAGTCTCTGTTTCGGACGAAATTCGAATGGCATATAGGAGGGACATAGGGATGAATATACATGATAATATTTTTCAAAAAAAATAAAAAAATTTGTCCCAAAATGGGGCGGGGCAGCCATGTTGGCTGCCCCCAGGGGCATCCCCATCAACCCCTTTATATATATATATATATATATATATATATATATATAACTTTGATTTAGTAATTTTTATATCAAAGTTGTGTTGCCTTGTCAATACTGAAAGTTCATTCCCTTAATCACTTTCAATGTAAGAGATATACTTACCGTTATATCTCAAGCAAGATCTGGGATCTCCTTCCTTATCTTTGTTACATCCCAATAATATGATAACCTGCAACTAGAATAAAAAGAAGCGGGAACACATTCCGCCTTGCAAGGCCAACTTGCATCTCTCAATTCGGTCTTTAACACCCGAGCCCACCACCCCTAAGGTGATGTTGACCCGTCAATAATTGAACCAACCATCAATAGGAATACAACTCGCTATGCGCAATCCAATATCACCCCAATAATATGAGGACCTGATAATGGGGTCACTAAGCATACATCCTTACTCTTTTGAGAAGCGAAGGGCTTGATCCAAATGGCTTGCATGCAGGAGCTGTCACTTCGGACAGGCATCTCCGACATACAATCTCTGGAAACGATACCCTTCGCCTTGACAGGAGACCATGGATGTCACTTATATAATCCTCTATATCATATTCAAATTTTAATTAATCATTATGAATCATATTCATTACGATTAATTCTTCCAAGGGAAATAACATCTCTATTCATAATAGAGTGTTTTAATTTTAATTGGATTCCAATTAATCTAATCATATTAAATTAATGATCCAATTAGTATCCAACAAACAATCTTTATTGTTACTTGAATCATGGTATTATCTCAAATACGTATTATTTCGAATTTTAATAATTAGAAATACATCATGATTTCTTAAGCATTATACTAACCCTACCCGCAGTCATGGCCAGTACCAACGAGAGTGGGACGGACCACGTACGTTGCAACCCGCTATCCCAATGCTCTCCGACTAGACACCATATCCACCTCAGGAAAGGATAATGCAAAATAGATCACTTTGTACTTGAGATGATCATCGGTTCTTCAACCGAAATTATATCATATAATAATAATCAAAACAATTTTGATTATCATTATAATGAGATTTGCTAAATCAATTCCAAATCCTATTCAAGCAACATGTTTGTTGGAATGTAGATCATGTAGATCATTTAACCAATTGGTGATCTAGATCACATCTAATCAAATATTGGTTAAGGCAATGTCATTTAAGGAAATAATTATCATCAAATATTTCACAAATATTTATGCACAATTATTTCAGGAAATTAAACAATTTAATTCCACTAATTGATTAAATGACAATCACTAGGTTCTTGATAAGGAAAGTATTTCCAGCAGTGACCCTCACTTACTAAAAATATCATATCTCAATCAATTTAAATCCAAATTAAGCAAAGTAAGTTCCTAAAGTTTGTTAATTTGATTTACATTAGAACCTAAGTGGTTTGCATGCATTTAAAGGTGTTTCAAATCCGTAATTAACTCTTTAATTACGTTGAGATTCGCAGTCCCCGAAACTGTAGATACATGTTCACTGAAATGAGCATAACTCGAGCATACGGAATCCAAATTACGTAAACTCAGATCATACGGTTTCCTTATTTAATGGGGAACAAAATTCAATTATTATTTTTGTGTTTAAACAGTGTCAAAAATAATCTCAAAACAGAGATGCCAAAATGAAATGCAAGAAAACTTTCGTAAACTCTAATGAACCCAAGTCATCCTAGGTTTGCGGATCGTATCCAAAACCTTCCGACCTATGGCTCTGATACCACTTGAAGAATATGGTAAGATCCTCAAACGCATCACGGAAGCATGAGCATCGTATCGAATACGACAAAGAACGACTAGTCGTACTAGTTGTTTTTTGCAGCGGAAATTAAAAATTTTTATGTGACGAGACCACATGATCCAAGAACACTTCTCAGATCGTTTCGTATAAACCACAAACAAGTAATAAGATTACCTCTTGAAGCATGGTTGCGATCGACTCTCTAAAGGAAGAGACCTCCAGTCTCAAGTCCGATCCGACTGAGGAGACGCTTGCGAGGGTGTTGATGAAACGCATGCTTCTCGCAATCCATGTTGATGATCCAAGCGGCGGATCTTCTAATCTCGACACACGAGATCTGACGTCTTCTTCATGAACGAGGCGCACCGAAGGAGACAGAGATCCACAAGTAAACGATCGAGCAGCATAACGATGACGCTGTGGCGATGGAGACTCTCTATAGGGCATCCATGGTGGACGGTCATGAGAGAGGAAGAGAGAGGGCTGACGTGTAGAGAGAGAGAGACTTATGTTATATTGTGTGTTATGTAAAGAAGAGCAAAGGGGTGCCTCTCCTTTTATAATATTTTGGGATCCACGGATCTCAATCCATGGGCAACACAAATCCAATGGCTCTCATTGATTGTGTTTCTTTTATTGGCTAAGATTTGTCTTGGAAAAAAACCAACAATAATTAATTTAATAAAAATCAAATATATATTAAATATAATTTGATTTATATCAAATCAATCTCCATTGGAGAAATAGGAAAGATGCAAGCCTCCTTCTATGAATGGAGTGGACGGCCACCACATTCCATGTAGGAAATGTGGTCGTCCACCCTCCTCACATGGAAGGTGGCTTCTTCTCCTTTTATTCCATGAGATACATAATCCCATTAATTTCTCCAATATTTGCAACAACTTCTGTTGTAAATTATTTCACAAAAATAAATCCAATTTATTTTGTGAACATTGCAATCATGCCATTGGAAATTTTGTGATCACATTCACAACCCAAAATAAAATGTAAATTACATTTTCAATTTAATGTCCATTGTGAATCCAATTCACATCAACATTTAATTAACAAATGTAAATTACAAAAAGGTCTCTCTTATATATTATAAATCAAATTTATAATATATATAACTAATATGGATATTTCTATCCACATTATTCATATCCATGATAATTAAATCACATTTAATCATCTTGGATCTCTATTCTCTTATTCTCAAATAATATGAATCACATTCATATTATTCACATCTTTGATAATTAAATGACATTTAATTATCTTAAATAACTCTCCTTATAATATGAATCAAATTCATATTATTCGTGATAATTAAATCACACTTAATTATCAATTTTCCCAATGCTCGGATACACATATCAACAATGAAATTATCCTGAACTCTTTCAAGGATAATGCGCTTTCTCTGCGGATGCTTGGAGGTAAGGACAGGGCGATTGTATTGTTCCACGTATAGTAACTTGGATATTGAGATCATATCTCAAATACAGATCGCGGGCCTCCCATAGATGCTTGATTAAATCGACCGCAAATCTAATCTTCTCATTACATCTGAATCACATTCAGATCAATGTCCAACATTTGGACCAAGATCAGATCACTTCTCTACTGAGAGGAGTCACTAAAATCCAGACCATTTCATCACTCCCTAGGAATGGAAGCGTCATGGTTACACAATCGTTTATGATTACATCACCCTCAGGTATTCCCAATACCTGTACATCCTGCATACTGGAAGACTCAGAATAAACCTGAAGTATTGGATCAACTTCATATTGTCTACTTCATGATTTTATCATTAAGTTTCTCATTCGATCATTGGGAGTCAGTATCGATCATATACTTTTCAAAAGCATATATCATACTTAGGTATTGATCATATACTTTCCAAAAGTATATATCAAACCTACAAATTCAGTCAAGCTTGCAAAGCGAGACGACCATGCACGGAATTTGATTCTTCCCAATATCTCATGAGTGAGCTCATGCCTTCCGGTTCAGTAAATGAACCTATATGATCCCTTTGAGAGATCGTACTACTCATATGCCCTTGTATGCACACTAGCGCGTCGGTGTATAGACATTGATTATGTCATCAACCTATTGGTCTGCCAAATGTACATACTCAGACATATAGTAACACATCTGTCTCTGGTCAGAGGATGCGTGCCTGTATCGTGACAGCATACGACATAGGACTTTGGTTATCTCGATCTCGTTAAGTCAACTCTTTGACCTAACTTATCTAACACCTCCGAATTTCTATTCCTATGCAGAGGACATGCATCAAGAGGTCGGTTATATATCAACCTAAACGGGAAAGGATTTCCATCTCCTACTCAGGCTGGAGATCATCTCTTAACAATCATTTGACGGTGCTTGATGAGTCCTCAATCTAACTCTTTAGATATTCATCCAAGCACCAGCCTTTATGATTCAATAGTTGAATCAACAGTTGTATGATCATTAAGATAGCCATGGTACATAACCCTAATTGTACTAAGGGGCCTATTATGCAAATTATTTATTCTTCATTTCAGATCAGGGAATGATATGTGCAATAACATTTATTGCATAATGGCTCGCCGTGGGCTCGCATGTCCAACAATATCTGTCTTCAATGTGGCATTACTTGCTTCAGATCGCTCAAGTGATTGTGGGGGCAAGGCATGTGCTCAGATAATGCCATGGACTATGTTGGGGAGTTAGCGCTAGAGGAGTTGGATGCCATCAATAGGAGGTACACCTGGCGTAACACCTCCTTGAGATCTCGACTGGATCAGTTCCTGGCTTCTGCTGAAATGATGGAGATGTTCCTTTTGTACGTTGTTCGTGCTCTACCCAGGTCTAGATCGGACCACATGGACACATGTTGGGATTCAGGTGACGAGACAATTCCGAGGTCAATGTTTAGATTTGAAAGAGTCCGGTTGTCGGATGATGGCTTTTAGAGAGAAGGTGTTGAATTTTTGGAGTTCATTGCAGGTGGAGGGATCAACGACGTAGAGGATGGCACAAAAAATAAATAAATTACAAGATGTGTTGATGGAGCGCAAGAAAGAAGTGAATCGGAGCAGAGGTGAGAAACGTGGCAAAGCTATCAAGCAGATTGCAAGGATGGATGAGGTCGAGGATGGTCGCAACCTAAGCAGTAAGGAGATGCTTGCTAAAGGAGAGCAATAACAGGTGATCGTCGAGGATGACAAGCAAAGGGAGGCAGAGTGCCTTGGACCAAATGGTTTCCCTATTTTTTATAATGAATTTTGGGATGTGAAGGAGGAGGACGTTACGGATTTGTTGCTAGAGTTTAGGAATGTGAACAGGGGACTCGAAAGCTAAATAAGTCCCTTCTCTTCTTGCTCCCGAAGAAAGAAGGTGCAAAGCGAGTTGATGAGTTCCAACCCATAAAATTGTCTAATGCCATTTACCTCATCGTGGACAAGGTGTTGGCCAACCGACTCCGAAGAGTGCTGGATGATCTCATTATACCAGCGCATAAGACATTTATTCTGGGGCATTAATTGTTGAAGGGTTTGGTTGTGGCGGCAAAGATGGACAAATTTAAAGAGAAGAGGGTACGTTGGTTTCCTCTAGAAGGTTGACTTTTTGAAGGCTTATGACAGCATGAACTGGACGTTTATCTGGACATCGTTGGTGAAGAAGGGCTTTCCGGACATCTTAATAGATTGGATGAAGAGGTACATTAGCACTACCTTGCTTTCGATACTTGTGAATGGGAAGCAAGAATGGGGTTTCTTCCAACCACAGAGAAGTGTGAGGCAGGGATGCCCTCGACTCCTATGCTATTTGTTTTGGTGGCAGACACGCTGGCAGTCATGTTTGACCTGGCAGAGAAAGGTAGGTTCTTGAGGGGTTAATATAAATATCACTTTTCAATGCCAGTTTTGCAATACACATACAACACCTTGTTCTTCATAGAAGGATGAGTGACAAGAGTGCAGGGTGGTAAGGGTAGTGTTAGATATCTTTGGCGACCTGTCAAGGCTGAAGGGTAATGGTGCAAAATTAGCCTCTGTACCTTTTAATCTTTCTTCATAGGGCACACATCAGCTTGTATGAAATCTTGACGATGTCACATAAAACTCAGCCTATCAGTTATCTTAGTCTATCATTAATGAACGAGAGACTTCGGTAGATTGATTAATTACCTGTTGTGGAGAAGTTGGAGAAAAAACCAGCAAGTTGGAAGGATCTGTATCTTCTGAGAGGTGGGAAACAAGTCATGGTAAAGTATGTCCTTTCAGTCATTCTTATCTTCTTGTCAATCAGGGTCGTGCATGTTGGTGTCCGTAAGAGAGTGAAGGCGCTAATGTGATGCTTCTTTTGGTCGTCTCCAAAGGAAGATAAGGGCCTTGCGTTGGCAGGGTGATTGGTGGTGACCACGTTGATCAAGGAGGGAGGACTTGGGATGCTCCAGATTGGAGATATGAACATGGCGTTGCTGGCGAAATGGATGGGATCTAGGGAAATGGGAGTGATCCACTTTCTAAATTGGTTAGATCAATTTATGGCGACTACAAGTTTGTGTGCTCGTTTGGACACTATTTCGTCATCATCTACCTTAAGGAGAGAAGTTTGTTTAGTCCTACCAGATTTGAATGGCTATTTGCAAATGATGTTGGGTGACGATCGAGTTTTCTGCTTCTGTTCTGCTTTGTTGTTTATATAACTATTAATTTATCGAACAAAGACTCCATTTATTGTGTATCCTTTAATCTACCTTTAATTCATCCTAGCTCGGAAATTAACATAAAATTTGGAAAATAATTCTTGGTAATTGTATTTCTTGTTTAAATGAGTTGTAAAGTATATCAGATTGATTTTTAACCTGATTAAATAGAATTTAATGTTAAACATGAACATATATGCTTAATTATTAACTTGATTCATCATTTCATTTAGCATTTATTGTGTGCACTGATTGTAAAATTAATTCTTGAAGACCTATTCAAGTTAATTGTACTCAATGATATTTTGTGTGTCTCATTGCATTTTTAATGTAATACATTTCATCCACGTTATGTTATTAAACTTTGCACAGAAAAAGATAAAAAAATGCATGCATCTACATCTTGATTTTAATTACATTAGATTACATTGCGTATATATTTATCTATATTAGATAACTTAATTGCTTATGTCATTGTGTTTGACCCTGGACTTTCCCATGTATAAATTACACCACACACTCTTCACCAAGATACAGTATGCGTGGTTATGATAATTTGCTAATCACTCAGACTACAATTTGACCACTTTAGAGTAGCGTTATTCCTCCGTCATAAGCCCCTCCCGCCAACAGATATAGAAAGAACTACAAGCAACAACAACAATGCCTTTTCCCACAATCTTATCTAACATAACCCCCTTATCCCTCATTATCCTCTCCCTCCAATCGAACAGAGAATAGCAAATAACTACCACTTATCTCTCATTATTTCTCCTTATTCCTCTCCATCCAACCGAACATACAGTGGATGAATGCAAATGCTTTGAGGTTGTACAACTATAAAATATATAAAACCTTTTAAAGTTTGGTTTTCTCTGGTCCCACTGACATGTGGATCTCTCTCCAACTCTCCATTTACTGCTAGACCTCATTAGAAGATCCCCAAAATGCTCCTCTACCTCTCAGAAGGTGTCACACCCCTTTCTACTCCCTGGACAAAAACCATATGTCCATGTACTACCAACCTTGTTCGACACACTATCCTTGACATTGCCACCTGCCTATGTCCACTTCCATGATAACATCTCTCTTTGCATCTCACCACACTTTATTATCCCCTCTTCTTGGCTCTTTTCTCCTACCTCTTCCGAGGAAAACATCTCTCCCCCTTCTCCCCTCTAGATTCGATCATGTTTCATCTCTCACAAGCATTCAAGGGATATATTTATGATGGTTGATGGTCACGACAACAACGATGAGATCAAAAAGAAGGATAAGAGCTGAAGAAAGCGACAGGTGCTAACGATGAAACATCTCGCGCCGATGGCCATGTGCGAGTGATCGACTGGTGAGGAGCAACATGTGGTAACCATCTCTCTTCCTCTCTTCTCCTATCACGGCTCCTTTGATATTTCGGATGCTTATGCCACAAAAGA
The DNA here is from genome assembly GCA_037367405.1 of Ottelia alismoides. Classification (NCBI taxonomy): domain Eukaryota; kingdom Viridiplantae; phylum Streptophyta; class Magnoliopsida; order Alismatales; family Hydrocharitaceae; genus Ottelia; species Ottelia alismoides. The sequence goes on along the minus strand of JAZKJV010008897.1, from coordinate 32,571 downwards.
ATGGAGTTATAAATGTATGTGCAGCTTCTCTTCCTACTCGTCCTTTTTTTCTGCCTCCTATGCCAATGACCACCTCTTCGTGGCCTTCGAATTAGCAACGGTAGTGGAAGGGGAGAGAAGGTTCTTACCATGTTCCTCACCAACGGGGTGTGATTTCGTGAGGTGGGTTGTTTTCTTGCTAGTAAAATTAGATTTGCAAGACTCAAGAACAAATATGTAACTTGATCTTTTCTTGCAATTTCCGTCTCTCGCTTGGCTTTCATCTGTGATCACCAGCTTCATCTTCATCTTCTTGAAATTGTGCTTGTCCTTGTTCCAAAAACACAAGTACCAACTTACAAAAAAAAAGTTTCCATCATAAATGAAATATGTATGTTACGCGTGAACCAACAATCACTCTCTTTGATATGCCGAAACAATTATACACGTGTTTGCAAAAAAAGGTAAATAGTGGTGAATAATTTCCAAAATTAGACTTTTTTGAAAACTCGCCCTCCTTGTGATGTTTTAAAAAATAGACACCAAACGGGAAAAGAAAATACTATGCAGAAGTGGAGTTTCTTTTACAAAATCGCTTTTTAATGGTATCTAGTCGGCGGGTCACCAATAAAGAATAAAATGTATTTGGGAGAGTATTCAATAACCCCTTTACTTCATCAAAACTTGTCAAATTACATTTGTGCCTTTGCAGGCGATAGGATATTTATCCGAAAGGAAACATAAAGATTACTACTTGAAATCCAATTCTTGGCATCACGGTGGAGTAATTAAAGTCATTTGATCTTCAACCATTCGGGTTCTTATAGTCTAATATATGCTGGCCTTTGGATCCAGGAACTTCACCTTTTTGAATTCACAGCTCCTATTTTTGAATTCACAGCTCCTGTTTATATTAGGTTTGACATGGAAATGTTCATAAAGATATAAACAAAAAAAAAGAAACCAGTGTTGCAATAGAAATGTTCGTGAACTAAAAGGATTTGTACACTCATAACCCTCTCTACTTTCATAATTACGTGTTGAACCTTCTATAATTCTGAATTACATGCAAAACCACGAATAGTTGTTAACCATTACATGGTATAACCATATGTTAACTACCATCCAATTTCTCGGTTGACATTAATGGGAAACATTAAATATATATATATATATATATATATAACTTTAACCTTGGAATTCATTATATTCACGAAAGTATGCCGCTCCTCAACATTCTCCCCCTCCATCTAATCTATTTTGGTTGCCTCCTCAAACCTTTAGAAAGGGAAGCATATGGATCAAGTTAGGTTCCTCATCCTTCCGATAAGGCAAACCAGATCCTCCAGCCTGGCAGGTCAAGGCGAAAGCACATAGCCTTCCCACTCTCCTTTCTGACCATACACCATCCTCTCTTCTCGCCCTCCCTTTCTCTGGCAATTGCCAAACCCATCCGAGTCTCCCTCCAAGAGCAGCAACCCCCACCATCTCCCCTTCCTAAGAGAAGCTCCATATGGGTAAACCCCAACAACGCCCACGTCTCCCGTCTCCACCTCGTCCTCCAAGTCCTGCTTCGTCGTCTCCCTCTCCTCTACCCCTACCGTGGAAATCCCCTCCCTCATCCTCTACTCTCTGAGAAAGACGCTACCATCCTCCTCAACCTCCTCGACACCTCGGATGCCACCTCCACCTCTCTATGTTGGTTCCTCCTCGGCATCCCCTCCTACACCCCCCTTGATCCTCTACAATGTCACCCTGAAGATCTTGTGCCACCTTTGTAACCTCCTCGTCGCCAAGTTCCTTTTTTCCGACCTCCTTCGTGGTGGCCTCCACCCTGAAAACATCACCTTCTCCACCTTCATTAGCCTAGCCCACGCATGCAACACCCTGGTGTCATTGTGCGATGGTTCAAGCATATGACCGAGTTCGGATATTCTCTCGAAGACATCATCTACTAATGAATCATGATCTATGATCACGCACATGCGGAGAGACGCCTCGTTGATGTTGTTACCTTCTCGACCATAATCAACATCCACCCATTTCCTCCAAACCCTCCCCTTGTTCCCCCACATGCATCATCTTCCCATTGAAAGCTTCGATCTTTCGAGGTACCCACTTCGTCTTTTCTTCTCCCTATAAAGATTTCTATCATTCCATAGAAACTCATGTTATGGATTCAGACCCCGACACCCATGACCAAGGAGGATGGGTAGAGAGATATTGAGACGCCCGTTGAGGATGGAGAACCTCAGGTGTTTTATCCAACGAGCACCTTGATCAAAGAGCGAGGAAGAGGGAGAAATGTCAACCATAGGATCTATCAAGAGTAGATTAGCATGAAGATGTAGTTAGGCTAGTGATCTAAAGTGAGGGGCCTACATGTAAATGGAAGTCACTATCAATTTATTCATGGTTCTGAGTTATTGAGAGTTATGTGTGTAATTACGGAAGTATAGCGTTATGGTTGCAAAAATCCCTAAACTAAGTCAATGGAATCAAATGTATAAAAACTCTGATCCATAACGCCTAAAATTATTTAAAAAAATCAATAGTCAACTGACTATTCAATCAAGCAGCTATAGTGTCAAGACGACTAGTCAACCAACTATTGCAACACAACTTAGAGCTCTCCTTTGAATTGTTAACTTAAGACCCCCCTTAAAAATTGAGTGGATGTATCATAGTCAATGAATAATATGCATGTTTAACCAAAGACAAAAAATCTAATAACTTGTTATCATGGGATCTTCCTGTTGATGCATAATCAATAAATGATATGGATGTATCATAGTCAATGAATAACATGGATTCTTAGCAGTGGACTTCTCCAATCATAAGATCTTCTTGGTGGTGCATCCATTCTTCTACTTGAATTGGATATGTCCTTGACCTCGTTAGGTCTATCTAGCCTTCTTTCCAAGGTGTGATCCTTTTCCAAGTACATGCAGATTTCCTCTAGCATCCTTGATTTTTCGGATCCTTGGGTTGGAGTATGCTACATGGATTATTTTTCTTCAACAAACCTCACTTATACCATGCCCTATTCTAAATCTCAATAACTTGGAGCATAGTAGTTTACTTCCATCATTTCCAGCTATAAATCAAAATAAGTTTATTTTTAACAGCTTCCTTCCACACTTCTTTAGTATTCTCGTCCTTACCCTTCGACTGATTGCACCTTCGTATTGGCATATAAGATAAAGTTGACAAATGTATGCAAAGTACATATCCAAATGTTGCCTTACATATTCGTTTTAATGAGTAAAATGGGGATGCCCCTTGGGATCATCAAAGCACGAGGAGGATCTGCCAAGGAGGCGGAGTGAGGATGATGTCAGTGGTTGGGGAGCCGGGGAAAGGAATGGAGATGGTTTTGTGTGTGGGTTAACATACGGAGAGAAAAAAGAAAGAAATAAAAAAAGAGGGGGAGATGGAATCCACAAACCAGTTGCGACTCAAAAATTCTTTTTTACGTGGTACCCCCTGTAGGGAAAATACTATGGCAAACATGAGGGAAAAGGTGACAGTAAAATTACAACTCACGTACCATGCCCATGTTATGAGTCACCATGAGTGTATTGGACTTGGTACTGAAGGGCTAAAGCTATACTCCCATGCACATGCCACTCAAATAGTTTGCTTGAGCACATGCATGAGTGTTTAGACCCAGTACTGAAGGGGCTAAAGGTATACACTCTACACCCATGCGCACGCCACTCAAATAGTTTGGTGGAGCACATGCCCATGCTTATCCCTGGGGATTTATCAAGATTAAACTGTTCATTACATTATATACAGTCCCAACCCTCCACGTCATTTCTGTAAATTGTCATCAAATGAAGCACGTCTAAAATAAGCATGTCAAGATATGCAATTGATATGATTTACTTTCCTCAAGCCATCATACAGTCCCGAAACTCCCAACAAGGGGATGCATAGTTTGCTCCCTTCACAACACTGCTTCCAACTTATAATCACTAGTCATTAACCATTGGTGGAAATCGATACCCTAATGTAATAAAAGTACTTGACACTTCACATCCCCCATATAAAGGGAGGAGAAATCATTCCTATGCCTTCCTCAGCAATTACATGCCTCTTCAGTTTCAGAGAGCCGCAAATGGCACTTCCACCTACCAAACTCCAGCGATGTGGAGGATTCCACTATCACCTAGATGAAGTGTGCTTCTACCATGAACTAAGGCCATCAACCTTTGTCTTTTTATGGTGGTTTGTTCCCTTCTCTCTCCCCTACTTAGTGACAATGCCAAGAGTCTAAACCCATGCAGATAACTGTACACAAAACCCCAATAAAGGCTCGGTGGGTGCCTAGGTGACAAGTACCTACATACGGACTTTTGAGGTGAGCGAACGAGTAGTGACTATAGAGCAAAAAAATCAGAAGACATAAATAGGTTGAAGTTCCAACAGTGCAAGGTCAGAAGAAATGTACATTATGTGTAGTCCAAACCTCCATGCCATTTCTGTAAATTGTCATCAAATGAAGCACGTCTAAAATAAGCACATCAAGATATGCAATTGATGAAACAAAAAAAATAGTAGTGCAGAGTGTACAAAACCTCTCAGACAGAGAAGAATTGTACATTACATGCAACACAAGGTTGACCATGTACTTTTAAAGGAGAATCTTATGCGACTTCACTTCTGTTGTTGCCAAGGACTAGAAAACAGGTGTGACAATGGGGGTGGAATTACAGCCGTATCCAGCCATAGACATCCTTGTGGGACATTCTACGAGTATAGAGGGAGAAAATTTTGTAAAATAAGGTTAGGAGAAAATAATGTAAAATTTAAGAGAAAAAAGAACAAAAATTATTAAAACAACATGCCCAGGCGCATGTCATTTCATCCATAACACGTATATAGTCGCACAAACAGGTGTATAACATGACTTTCTAAACTACAATTGTCGTATAACGTTCTTGTACTAGTCCACCCTGTCATTCGCCACCCGTTGCACAGGTAACCACTTAATGAAGGCTTGATAGAGACAGAAAACACTTAAGCACATGACTTGGTCCTAATGTGCTCCTAAGAACTTTTAAAGGAGAATTTGCCTGAATTGGTAATTAACCAAAAACTGTTGAGGAGTCCCAGAGATGGTCATAGAAACTACAAGTTGGTGGGCCCCGATGATCCTCCAAATCAAGGAATCATCAAACCTGCGTTCCATTCTCCATAAGCATATCAATCCATTCATGTGGTATTTATCACCCATGTTGGGAGATCGTGATGATTAATTCAGAAGCCGCCAGGTTCATTTGGTGGCAGATGCAGCACAAACATCTTACATCTGCTCTGATTTTGAATATGGTGGCCTAAGTTATCCCATCTATTTGCAGTCCCAGAGAAAATAATTGACACGCAAACAGTTATTTTAGCCACTGAGCATTTAGGTGCCATCAGGTGTTGAGTATATGTGTTATGCGTCACTTATGATGTAGATGGGTAAATGGATCACTCCTGGATTCATTTACCACATCCAATTGTTTAGTCTCACATCTACCAGTTATGAGATGTGGAGACTCAGTGAGGGCTATATAAGAAGCCCCTCGCTCTATGTATCCAGTGAAAAAGTGCAATGCATAAATCAACCCTTCGAGGTGTTCTCCCGTGGCTTCATCCTGTTCCTTAGGGAATAGGGTTCCACGTAAAATCTCGGTGTTCCTAAATGTTTTATTCTATTTCTAGGATATGCTTCCGCTTTCTTATTTTCTAACGTGGTATCAGAGCGGGTTCGATTCTCGAGGATATAGTTTTTTATGTTCGAGATTTATTCTTGAAGTTTTTTTTCGAGATTCAATTTTCAGATTGGGTTCTGAACTTGGTTGCTCTGTGAAGATTTGTCCAAGATCTATTCTTCATTGGGTTCGAGGAAAGTTAGGATTCCTGTTGGAAACCTAATTTTGCACAGTGTCTATGTTCTTACGCAAAACCCTAAGCAGCTCGGTTATCTCCGAGCACGGATCTCCATGCCGAATACAGATCTGATCGGCCTTCCTCTTTCAGATTTAGTCTGAGGCAATAATCCTCTTCCGAAGAGCGTAGATGGCAGTCCTCTTCTGAGGAGCTTCTCCTCCTTCTATAGTATTGCACATTATCGTGCGTAGGCGCGACATTCTCCAGCATGTGCAGGCGGCGCCTTCCTCCTCCAGTCGAAGTTCTAGACGCAACCAGCAGACTCCATGCGATGCATACCCTTCAGAACCACGGTCCTATCGGGGGCGACGCTCCTGCAGTAGGACCCCTATCCAGTGAGTCCCATCTCCAGCGAGTCCATGAGCTCGAGCCCCATCTCCAGCGCCTCCAAGAGGAGGTCCCCGCACCTCCTCTTGGCACCGACCGCGCTCAGATCCAGGCGGAGCAACAGGAGGCACAACATGTACGAAAAAAACAAACATCTCCAACCGCATAACCCGATGACGGCGGCGCAAGACAAAACCTCCTTCGGCACCATCCTCTTCCCCATCCTCGACGACCCCAATGCCATCGAGCACCTCCGCAACCGCATTTCAATGCTCCAGGTCATCTCCAAGCTCCGCATCCCGCAAGAGGAGACCTTCGACATCTCCAAGCAAGTCGTTGTCTACGACCGCCTCGTGCTTTCCAACCCAGGCAAGCTCCATCTTCCACCTGGGCGACGGTGAAGCCCCATCGCACTTCCTCCTTGTACAGGTCCAGCTCCTCCAGGATCTCGTGCTCGAAGCTTTAGGTGGAGCTTTCCCATCCAAGTGGCGACAACCGAATGAGAAGATCCCATCGGGGGCGGTGTGTTTTCAAGAGAAGGGTTCCTAAGGGAACCCTAAATAAAGCATCCAAGTGGGCTGCATCAGTTAAAAAAATATTTGTTTGGGCCAAATGAGCCCAGTTGTATGTTTAAAAAAAAGAAAGAAAGAAAGGGATTCTTTTTATTGTAAGGGCCCAGGTGGGCCGAAAGGAAAAAATGTGAGGAAAAAAAGGATAAAAGAAAGAAAGAGAGCGAGTTGCTACCCACTGTTTGGGTCATTATCTTTGGGCCCAAGTCAAGTTCTTTATTTAAAAAAAAGAGGTGCATACATAAAAACGTATGCGAGAAAAAAAGGAGAAAAGCCAAAAAATGATGATGAAGGACTAAGTTTAACAAATGATTTAAAAATGAAAAGAAAAACAGAAAAAATGAGATCGGTATTTGTGATTCGTGTTTTCTCCCAATTCTCTTGTCTTCTCTCAACTTTGTCAATGTGATTGTTTTCCGATAAGTATGGGAGAAAGGGGGAGCATTGTATAAAGTTCTACAGACCAGAGATTCTCCAGATTCTAGATTCAAATGTCAAATTCCAAGCCAGATTTATTGTTCAGTTTCAGACTCAACGTCAGATTGGTTCTGAGTCTTCATTTTGATTCGCACATCTATGCGATCAGTTTTGAGGTCCCCATCTTTTCTGGCTGGCTCGGAGCTTTCATGTGTTCCATAGGGACTCCAGAGTAGAGATCGCATTCCCTATGCCATGTGGGCTAGGGTTTTCGTGTGGTTTCATATGGACTCCATAGTAGAGATCCCATTCTCTAAGCTAGTATGGGAGAGACCCAGTTCTCTAACGAGGAGACTTTTCAGACTCCATTCTCCAGCGACTGTGGACTATGACGAGGATGTCCCCACGGCTTTTCAGTTTGGCCCTTTCAGAGATGGAGCGGTTGTCCACATGATCCAGTCTTCTACATGTGGCGGGCCAGAGTTCTCCAAGTGGAGGCCCATTTTCAGTTTCAGTGACTCTGACAAGTACAGTACAGAACACACTCAATTTGACTCACACTCCAACCCACTGCATGAGAAGCAACGTCCGCGACAGCAACCGACAATAGTGTGCGTTAAGTTGATATTGTCCGTACTATCCTGTAGCGTGAGTTTGAGATTTCTTTCTGTTTGTCCAAGTTGAGCATTGCATGCTGCAACTTGAGGAGTGTTGGAGTATATGTGTTATGCATCACTTATGTTGTAAATGGGTAAATCGATCACTCCAGAATTCATTTACCACATCCAGTTGTTTAGTACCACATCTACGAGTTGTGAGATGTGGGGACTCGGTGAGGGCAATATACGAAGCCCCTCACTCTCTGTATCTAGTGAGAAAGTGCAATGCATAAATCAACCCTTTGAAGCGTACTACCATGGTTCCATCCCGCTCCTTAGGGATTAGGATTCCACGTGAAATCCTGATATTCCTAAATGTTTTGTTCTATTTCTCTAATACGCTTCAGCGTTCTTATTTTCTAACATCAGGCTTGACACCCAATAGTGCACATCGTCGTAAATGACATATAAATCCTACCTGCGAAAGAAAATAGTCTAGAAGAAATCCTCGTGGTAGTGGAAGTTTCTAAAAGAGAAACCATCTAGACCTGGAGCAAGGTCTGGACGTCAAGTTGAATGCCATGGATTGCATCATTAGTCTCTTTTCAAGAAACTGATAGCTCAAGACAGCCAGTCAGAATCTGGAGTCGCCTTGCACATTACATGTGCAAAGAGTGGAGACAAGGGGATGGCAACATGTTGTAAAAAGATTTACAGAAATCAACAACTGTAAAGGCAAGGCAAGATCATTTTCCTTTGATCCATGAGGTGCCCCTCTGGAGAAAAAAAGAACGATTTGATTAACGATTTGATTTTGTACACCTTGCCTTTGCAACGAGGTGGAAGAAACGAGTTGACCGCTCTCCACGTTGAATACAATTTTCCCAACTATGCTTTCCTGGTCTTCCTCGATTTTAATGATGCAAACTTTGTAGTTGCTTTTAGCTGCAGCCATGAATGAGTCAGGAGCTGGCCTGCAAGTACCAGATTAATGGAATATAAATATTTTTTTTGCAGAGAGGAGCTCATCTTAAAGTTGAATAGAGGATGATCCCCAGTCCCCACTAATCTCCAGATGAGTCAAGTTCCAATCTTTGTCAAAGCAGATGTTGAAAGCATCTACGTAGGAATGTGAAGACGGCGACCTCCTATCTTTCCAGAAAAGATGCAGAAGTCATTTAAGTCTCAAAATTAGCCAAAGTAGGGAGGTGCTCCTTGTGAGCTCAATGAGGTCATTCCATAGATGACAACGATCTTTTCTTTGTTTTTTTAATGGAATTTCTTTCTTTGTTGAATCTAGTAAATCATCAAGATAGTAAAAGAGGCCCCCTTTTTTAGTACAACAAACTGGTGTAGCTTGATCAGAGATGGAGATATGTGTGATCGTCCGGTTACATGCCTTTCAAAGCATCTAGGCATTGCCAAGGGAGATATCATTATGGAGAGATTGCCAATCCCTCATTGGCAGAAGGCCAAAGCAAGGGGGTTGATTTTGGTTTTCCACGGTGGAGAAAGATGAGAAAATGAATGATTGTCTTATTTAATGGGTCTAAGGTTTTTATATAGTGTGAAATCCTCGAGAGGCAAAAATAAACAATTATATGGATGCCTCAAAGGGGTTATATGACTCAATAAATATAAAGATATAACATATTAACTCTAACACTACCCCTCAAGTTGGAGCATATCTATCGATCATGCCCAACTTGAAAATCATTTATGAGAGATGTTTCGGTAGTGCTTTCGTGAATATATATACAAGCTGAAGATCGGTGGAGATATGATGAGTAGTAATTTTCCCTCCCTGAATGCCCAGTGAAGTGCAATCCCTCTATAGTATTGCATCTTGAATAAAGTGACAATACACTTCATTACGCATAGTCCATTCATGAAAAACTGGATCGGTAACAATGTAGGTAGCACACTTGTTGTCACTAAGGAGACGTGAGTAGTAGTATGAAATCCAAGAACCAGTAGAAAAGAGACAAGCCATATAATCTCAAAAGTGGCTTGAGTCATTGCCATGTATTCTGCCTCTGCACTTAATCTAGAAACCACTGGCTGCTTCTTACTATGCCATGTAACAAGGTTGTCACCAACAAACAATAGCATAGCATGTAGTGGATCGTCGGTCCTCAGGTGAACTGACAGAATCTTCATTGGCATAAGCGGTGACACCAATATGACTATTGATCTCGTAGAAGAGGCATCGCCCTGGAGATTTCTACAAATATCGAAGGATCATAAGAACATCCTTCCAATGAATATAAAGAGGTCTCTCCATGAGTTGGCTCGCTCTATTCACAGCATACAATATATCTGACCTAGTGATAGTAAGGTACAATAGTTTACCCACTAGGCTTTTATATCGTGTAGTGTCCTCAAACTCAGGATCAGGGGATGTAAAATGTTCTCGCAATTCTGCAAGATGATAAATGGTTTGCATCCAACTAGCTCAGTCTCTGTAAGAATATCTAAGCAATATTTCCGTTGTGATAGGTGCAATCCCTCTATAGTACGTATCACCTTTGTTGAGCTATTTGTATCTCATTATATTTGTTTCTTATTTCTATATCTTGCATATATCTCTTATGTAATTTATCCATGGCTTTTCTCTTATATAAGAGAGCCCTAACATCTCTACGATAAGCAAGCAATTCATTTTCCAACATGGTAGCGGGGCGACGGTCCTAGATTGGAATTCCCATATCCCACCAAAACCCTAACCTTAAACCCACCCTCCCCCCCCCCATCCTTGGCCCCTGTGAACCACCTTCGACCGACTATCGCCGCCTCCCCTGCGGGACGCAACCCCCAGGTCGTTGCTAGGACGTCACCCATGCGGGATGTTGCACCTGCAGGTCGTCGCACTTGTCGCGATCCCCCCCAGGCCGTTGCCCGGTCGATACTGCCCCCATGGCACCGCTCGATTGTCATCCCCAAGCTGTCGTGCTTCGGACAGAAGTCTGAACGGTCTGATGTTGATCGGAAAATGTGATTTTGGACATACAAATCACGTTTTTCCGACCCTAGCATACAACAAGGATTGAAGAGGATGGTTATGAGTCTGTACGTACAACCACTCCTTCTTATGATTGTGTAGACTTGCTACGAATAGTTTACTCTCCAGTCGAGTTCCGGATTTTCAACTATTTTTATCATGTCGGAGACCAAGGGTGATATTTCCGTCGTCTAGTGCCTTCAAGGGCCCGGCTCTCATCGTGAAGATGGATGGAACCAACTCTGAGTTGTGGTCCATGCAGTTTCACACCCTTATGCAGTGTCATAAAAAGGAGCACATTTTGACTGATTCAGAGCCGACAGATAAGACCGAGGCTAATGCTTTTTGGAAGCAAGATGATGCATATGCACAGATTTGGCTCTCTGGGACGCTCACCACGGAGATTGCCAGACATCCTAACTGACAGAAATGGCCAAGCCAAGAATGAGAGCAAGATCCTAAGTTGTAGTATGACATATTATCGACCAAGCAAAATGGTCGGTCTCTTCATGCCCACTTCTCGCATCCTCGAGGCATGTTTGAGCGACTTCATGCTTTATGCCCATTACGATCTTTCTGTCATCTCTTGACTCTGAGTATGATACAACACGTACTCAACTGCTTGCTGGAGAAATGATACCACCGATGGAGGAGACAAGAGGCTGGGCAAGATCACTTATTCATCCATTACTTACCTGCAGACAAGCGATGCCCTCGATCGCACCACTGATAGTCTATAGCAGGACTGGTAGGACTCCTAGCCTTTAGAGAAGGTAGGAAGAGTGCTTTGACCTCGGCCTCAAAGTCATAGTCCATAGCTAGGTTGCATGCACGACTCCCATGCCGAACTAGGACTTGCATTGAGCCTATGCCCTGAAATTCTCAATTTTTCCCACGCCCAAAAGAGGTAGAAGTTCGAGCGTCATAATTTCCCGGATATATAGTTCTGGCGGAATTCTGAACTCTCTCAATTAGAATGAGAGAGGTCCGCCTTAAGAACCGAAACCAGGACATATCCAAACCTCTTTGGAAAGAAAAAAGACACTTCTGATTCCGGCTCGAGTCTGCGAGTGGTTAATGTGGTCACAGACCCTCTTCGTAGGTAGTCAAAGCTGCTTGAGGGTCCGAAGGTGAAATCTCATCTGCAGGTCCAAGCATGGTCCAAACTCCCTCTGTAATGGCAACTTCTCGTAGCAGAGGAGGTACTTAACAGTTTCGCAAGCGAGTATCATGTGGTCGAGGAGGAGGATGTCAGCGTGGCCCTTGCTTACACTACCATTATCCAGGTCATTCGGAGAAGACATGCTATCTAAGGCAAGGGTATCACGCATCTATCTGTGTAGCTGAGTAGACAGAGACTACTCTGGCTCCCACTCATGATGTGAGGTTCGACGATATTGTCTCTAGATTGAGAGATGATGATTACACTGCCCATCCCAGCTACAGGACCTTCAGACATTGCAGCTGCTGCCAGAGCTTCTACAAGTTTGTCAGGTATAGCTTATGCACTTACCAGTTGTAGCAGCTCAGATTAGACTGATTGGAACATGGACTCTGACGCATCGCATCATATGTGTGGATTGTGGAGATCGAGCACAGTTTAGTTCTTATAGATCTATCCCTTCTGGTAAATCAGTAGTGATTGCAAATGGGTTTCATTTTCCCATTATTGGTCAGGGGAGATTACCCTAACACCCTCGATGTGCCTGCAGAATGTCTTACATGCTCCAGCATTTCACATGAATCTTTTGTCTATTAGTCATATTATAAAAATTTACATTGTCGTGCCACATTTGACCCATCTTCTCTTGTATTTCAGGGCATACTCACGGGCATGGCCTCAAATTTCAGCAAAATTCGGTCGAATTTCTTTCGAATATCGATATCCAGTCGAAATCGAAATTGACAAAAATGATCGAAATGACCGAAATATGGGGGTCCTAGTACAAAAAATGACCGAAATGACCAAAATTCCGGTCGAAATTCCACCAAAATTCCATCGAAATTCTATTTTGGTCGATACTGAAATGGTGACCGAAACCGACATTTAGGGCCTTGCTCACGGGAAAGGTGATTGGATGTTGCCGTGAGTAGAGAGAACTTTACAGACTGGTCCAACCTCCTTTTGCTGGTACTGCTACTATTTCTACTAGGTTAGCCTCTCTGTTCATGTGGCACCTTCGCTTTGGGCATCTTCTTCTGTAGAAGCTATGTCACGTCCTTCCTCAGATATCTATTCGTACTACCATAGAGTGTGAGGCATGCCAACTTGGGAAGCAACATCATTCCTCCTTAACATGGTATTAGAGCATGTAAAGAAAAGAGGTGCGTACAAAAAAAAAGTTGTACGCATATTTAAAAAAATAAAAAAATGTGAGAAGAAAAGCCGATAAAAAAAGGTGAATGGCTTATGTAAAAAAAAGAGATAATGATTTGAATAGCCGAAAAAAATTTGTAATCGGCTTATTTGGTTTTGTGTTTTCCTCATATTATCATGTCTTCTCCCAACTTGGTCGATGTCAATTTTCCGACAAGTATGGGAGAAAGGGGAAGTATATGTGTAGAGTCACAGATCTCAGGATTTCTCCAGATTTCGGATTCGTCAGACCGAGCCAGATTTTTTTCAGACTCTACAGCAGTTGTTCAGACTCAATAGATTGGTCAGAGTCCAAGATCAATTCACTACATGATGAGAGGCCCATTTTTCGAGTTCTCCAAAGAGAGACTTAATTTCAGACACGCATATGTTTACGGTCATTTGCAGATGAGCATATGTTGCCATCATTTGTTCGTGGTCCCCATCATTATTCTTGTTTTCTCGGCAAGAGTTTTCTTGTGAGCCATAGGGACTCCAGAGTAGAGGACCATTCCCTATACCATGTTGGCAAGGGTTTTCATGTGGTATCATAGGTACACCAGAGCAGTGTACCATTCTCCTAGCCAGATGGGAGAGACCCAGTTCTCCGACGAGGAGACTTTTCAGACTCCATTCTCCAGCGACCGTGGACTCCGACGAGGATTGCACAGCCACGGATCCTTTTCAGTTCGGCCCTTTTCATAGATGGAGCAGTTGTCCACATTATTGTGGCGGGCCAGAGTCCTCCGACGAGGAGACTCATTTCAGTTGCAGTGACTCTGACGGGCGCAGTTCAGAGCACATGCTCTCCGACGAGGAGATTCAACAGACTCACACTCCAGCCCGTTCGTCCTCCTCACCTACACGGCATGAGAAACAACGTCCTCGACAGCAGCAATGTGCATGTTGGGTTGATATTGTCCGTAGTGTCCTGTAGCGTTGAGTTGAGTTTATTTCTGTTTGTCCAAGCTGAGCATTGCATGCTCCAGATTGAGGGGGAGTGTTGGAGTATTTGATATATGCGTCATGAGTTGTAGCAGGGTAAATGAATCTGGAGAAGATCCATTTACCCCGCCCAGTTGTTTAGTCCCACATCGCCTACTGGTGGGACTTAGAGGCTCTGGAGAGGCTATATAAGGAGTCCCAGACCTCCTGTATCCATTGAGAAAGTTCAATAGAATATCCGCCCCTTTGAGGGTTTCTCCCGTGATTTCATCCCGCTCCTCACGGAGTAGGGTTCCACGTTAAATCCTGTTGTTCTTTCGTGTTCTTTATCTTTTTCCATGTTTTCGCTTCCGTTTCCTATTTCTTAACAAGAGTCATCATGGTAGTCAGCCGTTTAAGTTATTTCATTTTGACATTCGGGGTCCTAGTCGTATTCCTGATCATCAGGGCATCGGTTCTATCTAATCGTTATAGATGATTTCTCAAGTCTTTCATGGGTTTTCTTGTTAAAGAATAAGTATGATGCTAATTCGAACATTAAATCATTTCTTATTGAAATAAAGAATATTTTTATGCTCTGTGAAGTTTATTCGCACTGACAATGCCTTGGAATTCTCCACATTACCGGTACCTGACTTTTCCTGGTATTGTTCATCAGACTTATTGTGTGTACACAACACAACAGAGGTATTGTTGAACGCAAATATCATCACCTCCTTGATGTCACGAGGACCCTTTTGATTCAGAGTCATGCTCATTCGTTCTAGGGTGATGCAATACTCACGGCATGCTACTTAGTGAACCGCATGCCTTCCACGGTCTCTTGGAGAAAATGTTCCTTTCTCGAATGTATTTCTCGAGAAGGACCTCTTCTCCCCTACTCCCAACGTCTTTGGGTTGTCTTTGTCCACAATTTTACTCTTGGTCGTAATAAGCTCTCTCCAAGAGATGTCAAATGTGTGTTCGTTGGCTATTCTTGTACCCAAAAAGGGTATAGATGTTTTGATCATGTACGGAGAAAGTATTATGTGAGTGCTGATGTCACATTTTTTTAGTATATTAAATCTTTCTCTCCTACGGGTGACAGGTTGTTTAGCTCTAACTCTGGTGAAGATGTTTTTGTTCCACCGCCTCCGTTACTTCCACCACCACTTCCTTTAATTCCACCACCACCTCCTCAGATTGAGCCACTGTCATCTCCTTCACCACCACCACCTCCACCATTGTCTACCATGATACAGTTTCTACCATGGTTTTTACATTCGCAGGTCCTCAACTCGTTCCTCTACTCATGTGCCTTACTCGTCATCCAGCACACCTCGGGTATGTATTGAATGCATTGTTTGTACTGATGTACTAGTGACATGCGTGTACCACATGGCACTTTGCAGGAGGAGCTGATACCAGAGAACAGAGAGGTTGGTGACCTTGATGTGCCCATTGCCTTGAGGAAGCCATGTCGTTCATGTGCCACTTATTCTTTAGCTGCTCATGTTTCCTTAGATCATCTTTCTGATGAGTACATGCGATTTGTAGTGGGACTCCCCACCGTCACTATCCCATGAACATACCATGAGGCAGTATAGGACAGTAACTAGAAACTTGTCATAGAAGAAGATATGGCAGCTTTGCAATCTTGTGGTACTTGGAGCATTGTTTCTGCTCCACCAGGTTCTTCTGTTGTGGGGTGCAAATGGATCTTTATGGTGAAGCAACGAGCAAATGGAAGTGTAGATCACTACAAGGCAAGGCTTGTTGCGTGCGGGTTCACCCAGACATTTAGGGTGGACTACCAGGATATCTTCTCACTGGTGGCAAGACATTCAACATTTCACAATCTTTATCGATTGTTGTGACTCGAGAAGGGCCTCTTTACCAACTTGATGTGAAGAATGTATTCCTATATGGTGATCTACAAAAGGAGATATGCATGCAGCAACCACCAGATTTTGCTGTTGAGGGGGAGTCTCAAAAGGTATGCAGGTTCCACAAGGTAATTTACAGCCTGAAGCAGAGTTCGAGAGTATGGTACCATAAGCTCTCAGAGTTGATAGAGCATCAAGTGTTTGTGCGGTCCATTACGGATCATTCACTTTTTGTTCAAAGGACACAGAGAGGTACAGTTGTCATTTTGGTTTACGTTGATGATATTATTGTCATGGATGATGATGAGCAGGGTATTCGGGCTGCTAAGGAGTTCCTTGGTCAGCAGTTTGTGACTAAGGATCTTGGCAGTCTACGTTACTTCCTTGGATTAGAGTTCGCCAGGAACCAGTGTGGTCTTGTGATGACCCAGAGGAAGTTTGTGACTGATCTTCTTGAGACAAGTATGACATGGTGCAAGCCTACTACTACCCCTATGGATCCGAGCATGAGATTATATGATGATGACACTAAGTAGGTAGATAAGAGGAGATACATTGAGATTGTTGGGAAACTCCTCTACGCTACTATCACCATGCCGGACATATCCTTTGTTGTATGCAAGGTGAGCCAGTTCATGGAGCAGCCCAGGAAGATACATATGGATGTCGTCTATATGATTTTGAGATATTTGAAGACTTCACCAAGTATTGGCCTTATATTCAACAGAAGTACATCTCTTAAGGTGACAGCTTGTGCAGATGCAGATTATGCAGGATGTCCTAAAGACAGGAAGTCTACATCTGGCTTTGTGGCTTTTGTTGGGAGCTCACTCGTGTCCTAGAAAAGCAATAAGCAGACATTTGTTAGTATGCCCAACGCATAGTCTGAGTACATAGCCATGGCTCATGGGAGCATGAAAATGATGTGGGTTAAATTGGTTTTGACTGATCTTGCAGTCGAGATACCTCTTCCCATGCAGCTTATATATGACAATCAAGCAGCTCTTTTTATTGGTAATAATCCTGCATTCCATTAACAGACCAAGCATATAGAGGTGGATTGTCACTACACCAAAGACATGATCCAGAAGGGGCTCATATCCACCTCCCATGTCACTACATGATATTAGATTGTCGATATATTCACCAAAGCACTTGCTAGAGGCCCATTTCAGAAGTGTTGTTTCAAGCTGAGTCTGATAGACATATATGCTCCAGCTTAAGGGGCAGTGTTGAGATATTTGTATCTCATTATATATGTTTCTTATTTTTATATCTTTTATGTACCTCTTACGTAATTTATCCAAGGCTTTTCTCTAATATAAGAGAGCCCTATGGTCTCTATAATAAGCAATCAATTCTATTTTCCAAGTTTCCAACAAACTCAACGCCAAGAAAGTAGCAGAGTTGACCAAGGTCCTTCGTGACAAACACCTTCTGGAGGAAGGCTTTAGTTTCTGAAATGTCAGCTTTATCATCATCAGTCACAGCCATATCATCAACATAGACGACCAGTATAACCATGCCAATGGACCGACACCTGACATAATGCCATAGTCAGATGACGTCTAGTGAAAGCCAAGAGAGACGATCTCAGTAGTAAGCATGTCAAACCAAGCCGGTAGACTCTGCCTTAGACCATAAATAATCTGCGTCATAAGTCTGAATGAAGCTCTTTGTTGTAAGCCTGACCTTCCATCTATCAATAGAACCATCATCTGACTGCTTGGTCGTGAAGACCCATCTACATGCAACAGGTTTGACACCAGGTAAGCATGGCACAAGATCCCACATGCCTCTGGAAGTGAGTGCATCCATCTCCTCACTCATGAACTTTTTCAAACCATGATCCTTCAATGCACTATAATGATCTCGAAGAATATGGCCATCAGCACATATGTATACCGCTTGTGACAACCATGGCCTCAAATCTCAATGAAATTCGATCGAATTTATGTCGAATATCGATATACTGTCGAAATCGAAATTCGACCGAAATGGCTGAAATGACCGAAATATGGGAGCCCTGGTACAAAAAATGACTGAAATGACCGAAATTTCGGTCGAATTTCTACTGAAATTCCATCGAAATTCAGTTTCAGTCGGTCACCGAAATGGTGATCGAAACTGATATTCAAGGCCTTGGTCACAACTAGATAGACTATCAATGGAAGTAATATGTGGCATGGGATATATAATACATTGTCTTTTGATCTGCCGCAGAGCTACAGGGAGTTCTGGTGAAGTATTTGGAGCTACAATGGGAAGGACACTCGAAGAGGGCACGTCATCCTGCATATAAGAAACAGGGAAGGGGATTGGTTCAAACTATACAGTATGTTTCCTTTTATAGATAATGTACAGTGGTGGAAACTCTAGCTATTCTATTAAAAAAAGGTGACATCAACAAATATATCATAACGATGACCTGTAGAGTTATAGCACATGTACCCCTTTTAGGCATGAGAATATCCAAAGAAAACACACTTGATAGCATGAGGAGATAATTTATCTGCAATTTGAAATTTACTGTTAAGAAATTTATTATCTTTATTATTGTTTACTTATTTTCTGTTTCAATTGTCCTCTTCTTGTAATGTGCCCAATAGGTTTCGCTCCTATATAAGAGAACCCTAGAGCCTCTCATTAATACAAGTCATTCTTTTCCCCCATCATGGTATCGAAGCGATAGTCCTAGATCAGAGTTCTCGTATCCCACCAACCCTAACCATACCCGAGCCAACCCCTTCTCCACCGACACCCATCATCCACTGCATTGTGTCGGTCACCGACGACCCCAGTCGGTCGTCGAGACTCCAGCTCGCTGCTGCTGTTGCAGGCAGACCGCCCCCCTCCCCAAGGTCCGCACTCCAGGCTACCCGACTGCCCAACCCATCGATCGTTGCACCCCTCCCCCCCCCCCCAATTTCTCGTGCACCTCGCGCACACCTACAGCGTGATCTGCAATTAGAGTTGGCCTGATTTTGACCGGAGAACGCAATTTTAGACCTATAAATCACATTTTATGATCCTAGAGAGTAGCAACGATTGATGAGGACAGTTGTACGAGTCTACACGTACAACCAATCCTATGTATGATCGTGTAGACTTATTCATTTCGATCTACTTCCCAGTTGAGTTCCGGTGGTCTGTCATTTCTCCGTCATGTCAGAGAACAAGGGTGATATTTTTTCGTTCGAAACCTTCAAGGGCCCGACTCCCATCATTAAGATGGATGGGACCAATTATGACTTGTAGTCCATGCAGTTTCTCATCCTCATGCAGTGCAACAACAAGGAACGCGTCCTGGCAGATCTAGAGCCAATGAATAAAACCCGGGCAAATGCTACTTGGAAGCAAGATGATGCGTATGCATGTGTTCGGCTTTATGGGACCCTCACCACTAAGATAACCAATGATATTCTGAATCAACCCACCGTCAAGGCGATGTAGGATACTTAGGCATCCACCTATGCTCAAGAGAAGAATGAGACCAAGATTCTTCAGCTTCAGTTCGATATCTACAATGCCAAGTAGAATGACCGTCCTATGCACGTGTACTACTTTTCCTTCATTGGCATATTCGAGAAGCTTCATAGTTGCATGCCTATTACGACATCTACTGAGCAGCAGAAGATGTATAAAAACTCTACGATGGTTGGAGTCTTCATGGATGGACTTGATATAGAGTATGATACCGCGAGTACTCAACTTCTTACTAGAGCTACCATACCTTCCATAGAGAAGGCCTATAGTCGTCTCAGCAGGATTATCATGCCTTCTACAACCACTTCTCTACTCTCTTCAGCAATGGTCGCTTCTCATGGCCAAGGAGGGACGACCCATTCCAGAGTAGGGATGAGCATTGGGCTTGGCCAACCCAGCCCAGCCTGAAGCCCAGCACAAAAAGCCCGGCCCGGTCTAGGCCCAAATGAACACTGGACCAGGCTTGGGCCCAATATTTAGGTCCAATTTTTTTGGGTCGGGCTTGGGCTTGGCTCAGATCAGCCCGACCTAGCCTAAGGACATGGCCCGAAGAGGGTCCGAACCTTTTCCTACATCCTACATGCATGAAAACTCCCACATATTTCATGTGCACTCTCTTCTTGTATCATGCCTTCATACAGTGTTTATATATCAAGAAAGTCAGGTGTGTAACATATGAGTTGAAGATCATTGTATTTCAATTCAGAATTAATTTTCCTTAATTAGTCTTTGCTTTATATTTAGTTGGCTATTCTTGAATTTGTTAGCATTTATTTTTCAATCAAAACATTTTCTATTATCGAACCTTTACCCAATATGGGCCTTATGTCCATTTTTTAACATGTAGGGTCTGGTGTATCTGTTGTTGTTAACTGATTAAGTTTGTTTCACTCTTTCAATTTTTATACATGAGAGACATTCATGGTATCTAGCATTGAGTGCACGTGTGTAAAATGAGATATCCTCGTATTTAGTAGAATTGAATTTTAATTATTTCACAAATATTATGGCACATGTTTTAAACAATTTGGCTTGTGTAACTTGAGTTGAGATTAACTTAAAACAAAAGACTCAGAGTTAATAATCTCTAATGGGTGGAGATGGGTTGGCCCGGCCCAAGCCCGACCCAAAGGAATTGGGTCGGACCTGAACTTGGGCCAAACAAAAAAATTACGGGCCTAAGCCCAGTCCAAGGCCCGAATTTTTTAAACGAGCTTGGGTATGGGCCCTTCAAGGCAGGACCCAGCCCGACCCATGCTCATCCCTAGTCCAGAGGACACACCCCTCGTAGCAGAGGCGGTAGATGTCAGTGTGTCCCTTGTACTTATTGTCATCGGCCTGAGCATGCAGAGGATACATGCTACCAAAAACATGGATATCATTTTTCTGCCCGCGTAGCAGAACAGATTGCACCTTCAGAAACTACAGCTTCCCAGGTTGATCCTAGCCTGGATGATATTGTCTCTCGCATTCGAGATATCATAACTCCTACTGCTGGCACCACCACTACAAATACCACAACCTCAACCAAAGCCTCTTCAAGCTCCCCAAGTATCTCTTATGCTTTTACTGGTAGTACGAGTGCAGACATGACAGAATGGATTATGGATTATCGTGCTTCACACCACCTGTGTGGAGACAGAGCGCGGTTGAGGCCTACAGGACCATTCCACCTGGCAAATGGGTTGTCATTGCTAATGGCGACCATTTACCCGTTACAACTTACAAGACAGGGGGAGATGCATTTAACGTCGTCCATGCGTCTTCAGAATGTTTTATATGCTCTCGACTTTCAGATGAATTTACTTTTCATTAGTTAGATTACTAAGGATCTGCATTGTCGTGCCAATTTTGACCCCCCGTCTCTTGTGTTTCAAGACATATTCACGGGCAGGGTAATTAAATGTGGCCGTGAGCAGCGGGAGCTTTACAGACAGGTTCAACATCCTCATACTAGCATCTCTACTATATCTACTGGATCAATCTCACCATAATTGTGGCACCTTCTTTTTGACCACCTTACTCTACAGAAGTAGTGCCATGTTCTTTCTCAGATTTCTATGAAATCCCCTTTCTAGTGTGAGGCATCCCAGCTTGGTAAGCATCACCGTTCCTCTTTCCATCACGTCGGAGTCGTAGCAGTTCTCAGTTATTTGAGCCCTTACATTTAGACATTTTGGGGTCCGAGTCGTGTTCCTGATCACTAGGGACACCGTTTTTATCTAGTTATTGTCCTATCTGGTAAACTGAGTGCCCTCGTCTGTGTTGGGAGAGATGATTCCTTTCTCGATCGCAAGAAGGATCTCTTCTCCCTTACTCATCATGTGTTGGTTCTGTTGCATTTATTCATGATGTCTCTCCTGGTCATGACAAGCTCTCTCCAAGAGCTATCAAGTGCATTTTTGTCGGCTACTCTCGTACTCAGAAAGGATACCGCTGCTTTGATCCGCTCAAGCAAAAGTACTTTGGTGGTGCTAATGTCACTTTCCTTGAGTCTGCTCATGTATTTTTCTCCTATAGGTGACAGACTTGCTTCGTCTGACTCTGATGCTGAGATCTACATGCCTCCACCTCCTACTGCCATACCACCTCCTCCTTCACCACCACCATCACCTACAACTGCTCATGTGGTTGCACCTACTGTGACTTGATTTTTGCCACATGTTTTTATTCGCATGTCTCGCTCATCCCCTTGCTCGCATGCCTTACCCGTCATCCAGCATGCATCAAGTATGTAATCAGTACATTGTTTCTACTTTCTACTGATGGCACTACTGAGTTGTCGGTGCAGCAAGATTCCATACAGGATGAGCAAATGCCCTCTCAAGAGCGGAAATCATAGGTTACGAAATTAGTAGATGATTTCGATGCGTCGATTGCTCTTCGT
Source organism: Ottelia alismoides (assembly GCA_037367405.1). Taxonomy (NCBI): domain Eukaryota; kingdom Viridiplantae; phylum Streptophyta; class Magnoliopsida; order Alismatales; family Hydrocharitaceae; genus Ottelia; species Ottelia alismoides. The sequence goes on along the minus strand of JAZKJV010008897.1, from coordinate 10,197 downwards.
AAGCCAAAACGTAAGTGTGCTACTTATCCTCTTGCAGCCCAGGTTTCCTTGAGCAGGCTGTCAGAGATTTCAGGAGATTTACCTTGGCACTATCAACAGGAGGCTCTTCGGGATAGTCAACGGAGGTTAGCCATGGAGGAGGAGATGGTCCGCTACAGTCACGTGGTACGTGGAGTCTTTCTTCTACTCCAGTTAGCGCATCTGTTATGGAATGCAAATGGGTGCTCACTGTGAAACATTGTGCATATGGTAGTGTGGATTGTTATAACGCGAGACTTGTAGCACGTGGGTTCACCCAGATATATGGGGTGGACTATCAGGATACTTTCTCTCCAGTTGCCAGACCTTCTACTCTGTGTATTCTACTTTCTGTTGTTGTGACACAAGATTGGCCCCTTTACCGACTTGATGTGAAGAATGCCTTCTTCTATGGTGATTTGCAGGAGGAGGTCTACATGCAACAACCACATGGGTTTGCTGTTGAGGGGGAGTGTCAGAAGGTTTGCAGGCTACACAAGGCTATCTATGGCCTTAAGCAGAGTCCAAAAACACGGTTCCAGAAGCTCTCAGGCTTGATAGCGCAGCAGGGGTTTGTGCGATCGACTGTTGATCACTCCTTGTTTGTACAGAGGACCCAGAGGGGTACTATCGTCATTCTTATTTACGTTGATGACATTATTGTTATATGAGATGACGAGCAGGGCATTCAGGATGCTAAGGACTTCCCAGGTCGGCAGTTTGTGACCAAAGACATTGGACATTTACGTTACATTTACGTTACTTCCTTGGACTAGAGTTTACTAGAAACCAACGAAGTCTTGTGATAACCCATAGGAAGTATGTCACAAATCTTGTTTCAGAGACAGGTTTGGCAGATTGCAGACATGCCACTACTCATATTGGCCCGAGCTTGAAGCTCTATGATGATGACACTGAGGAGGTCGACAAAAGGAGGCACATGGAGCTTGTTGGCAAGTTACTATACGTGACTATTACCATGCCCGACATACCCTTTGTCGTGAGCAAAGTGAGTCAGTTTATGGAGCAGCCCAGACATGCACATATGGATGCAGTCTATATGATTCTGAGATATTTGAAGACTTCACCTGGTATGGGACTTCTTTTCTAGCAGACGCACATCTCTTTCAGTTACCGCATGTGCAGATGCACATTATGTTGGGTGTCCAAAGGATAGGAAGTCTACATCAAGCTTTGTTGTGTTAATAGGGAATTCCCTTATTTCATGGAAGAGCAAGAAGCATATTATGGTTGTCAGATCGGGTACTGAGTCAGATTACAAAGCCATTGCGCATGAATGTGGGTCAGATCTGTTCTTACTAACCTGACTATAGAGGTGCCTCTTTCTATGCACCTCCAATGTGAAAATCATACCGCTCTCTTTATTGCCAACAACCCAACCTTTCAAGAGGGGACGAAGCACATCGAGGTGGATTGTTACTACACTCATGACATGATACCGAAAGATCTTATCGCTACTATGCATATCAGCTCTGGAGACCAGACAGCATATGTTATTATTAAGGCCCTAGCCAAAGGGCCTAATCAGAGATGTTATTCCAAGCTAAGTCATCTACGCTCCAGCTTGAGGGGGAGTGTTGAGATATTTATTATCTTTACTATTGTTTACTTATTTTTTATTACTTTTGTCCTCTTCTTGTAATTTGCCAATAGGTTCCTCTCCTATATAAGAGAACCCTAAGGGCCCGTTCGGATTGGGGGTTACCCCCCACTTTGGGTGGGTAACCCCCCAAAACCCCCATTTTTAACCACTAGTGGGGCTCACTCACTTCCAATCAAAAAATTTTATATATTAAACCATTATATCATCTAAAAATCATAAAATACTCAACTTATGCTCACTATTCCAAACTTCAATACAATCACATCACAACAACCACCCACTTTTTCAAATTTCAATACAATCATATCATAATAACTATCAACTTTTTCAAATTCCAATACAATCACATCACACAAACCCTCCCAACCCTTAACCCACCAACCAAACACACTAAAACAAAAACTGGTTACCCACCCCGGATAACCCCCGGAAAACCCACCAACCAAACGCACTCTAAGGCCTCTCATTAATACAAGTCATTCTTTTCTATCATCATGTACAAAGGAAATGCAACCAAAATCCTCAATAGAAGTGGAAAAGGTTCCTCATCAGGATACAAGAGTGAGAAAGGAGTTACCCCTTGAGGACTGAAGACGGGACCCCACTGATGAGGTACGCGACAGTGAGAAACATCATCCTTCCAATGGTTTTTGGGAACCTTCATGTGGGTAAGCAAGGTACAAGCAATATCTAGATGGTGGTGAAGGTTCCTTTTCGCTACCCCATTCTGCTATGAGGTATACGGACAGGGGGTCTGGTGAAGGGTCCCCTGAGTGGCAAAGAAAGATACCAAGTCCTGTTGTGTGAACTCAGGTGCATTGACAGTCATGATAGTTTGAATACATGTAATAAAAGATGTTTTAATAAGATGAAAGAAAGACTTGACAATGTTACTGATTTCAGGTCATTCCTTTATCAAATAGTCCCAAAAGGATATGATGTAATCATCTACAAAGACATCAAAGTATCTATGATTGGAAGTAGTACGAACAGGACAAGGCCCTCAAATATCACAATGGACTAACAAAAAAGGTAATGATCGATGTGGCTCAATCCTAAGTGGAAAAGAAGCTTAACGGTGTTTGTTAAACTGGCGGGCTTCACACACAAAAGGTTTCAGAGGTGACAATTCAGGAAATATTTGGGAACGAGCTTTCGCATATGGGTGACCGAGCCACAAATGCCATAAAAGAGGGTCAACTGACACAGAGACAACACTGCAAAGGTTGAGTCAACAAGGATATCAAGGTAGTAAAGACCGATTGTTCTCATGCCCCCACAAAAAATTTCCATTGTCCGGATGTCTTGAAAATAGCAATAGAACTCATAAAACATTATATGACAGTTTAATTCAACACATTGCTTACGAACTGACAATAAACTCAGAGGAAAATCATGTGTGCAATGAACGCTAGAGAGCCTGAGTCTAGAGTAGAACTCTATAGTTCCAACAGTTCCAGGTCATGTAGTCCCCATAATTTCCAGATAAAGACCATACCATGTGTCTCCCAAATAATGTGCTCCCATCTTCATTTCCACATATGTTCTCGATGTGACTTTCTCCTCCAAACTCACTTTTGCATAGAATCACTAGAATTCTCCATTTCACCAAAAACCAAGAGCCTCAGAGACCGTTAACATCTCTAGTTTTGTAAATATCAATGACGGTCGATAAGGGCACCCAAAACAACAGGCCCAGCTGGACCCAGCATTCCATATCTAAGTTCCTATAGTCATCAAAAATCTTCTTTTGGCAAGTATGAATCTCGACATCCTCCAAACGAGGGTCAAAGTGTGTGGTTTCATCCATCGCAAATTTGATTGTAAAATTAGGTCCCATCTGTTGGTGCTTGACCTAAATAAGCCAAAGAAAAACAATGTGCCACAAATTCCCCCAGACAGACACCCATGTAATGTCCAAAACAAATGGTTTCCCATTAAAATCGATTAAGGTGATCCGGGACCCCCTAAAGGACAACTTTTAGAATCCCCTATGATGTATGCCTTGAATCTCGAAGGCGCTTCTGTGAGCATTGTAAATGGAAGCTCTTGTTGCCACCCCCTCCGAAGCCTTCGACGTCAGCATTACCTCAAACTTTGGATCCCAAATTGGAAACGCCGTTCAACAACCGAAGTTGAACACAGGATGTGCAGACCCAGCAATACCTTCCAAAGCCACCACCATGTCTGATGGGACGCCTAACAAAAACCCATCAGAGCTAACATAATTGAAATCTCCACAATAGCATGGGGCTCCCTGACATTTCAAGGGTAGCCATCACACCTTTAAATGGCAAAGAATATGATTCACATCGACCCCATCTCGCATAAGGACTCCTCTATCAGTTGCAAGATCAAGGGACTTATAGCACCAACCGCACCTCACATCCAACAGCCCAAAAGCACACCAAAAAGAGTTGCATAAATGAATACAAAGTCATATGAGAATCCGCTCTCCTGTACAGTTCCAACGTGACTCGAATCTACAGCAACTCTACCTTGGGCCAATCACCAACCATGCAATCCTCCATATTAGACATCCAACACTCCTCCCTCCCAAGCCTTCCAACTCCACACGAGGGATGCTTGACAACACCCCCTTCAACCAACCTCCTACTCCACACGATGGTCTGAGTACAAACATCCATTTGTGCCCCACCTCCCAGCAGTAGAAGCAGACAATAGTGTTGCAACAATCTCTTCCAAAGTCGCCCTTTTGCCGCATTAAAGGCATCTTATGTGTCGAAGCCTAACTATCAGGACAAGTTAGGCCCCATCTAGCCCCTGCAAACCCTTAGATATCCATCACCTTTTTATTACTCCTTCCATCCCTCTCATCCCACTCTTCCTCTCAGTCTCCACCTAGTCCCCCTCCTACAAGCCCTGCGCCCCTACTCGCATGGTCCTTATTGCATCACTTTTCCAACCTTTCTCCCTCACTCACCCACCCGTCACTACTCACCCTCACTTGCCAGTCTGATGCAAACGGAAAGCCGCGTTGATGGAGAATAATATTTTTTTGAAGGTGGAATTTCGGTGGAGAAGAGGAGAGGTTGAGAAGAAGAAAAACTCGTCGGTAACGAGGGATTGAAGAAGAAGAACCGCGGAAATCGCGTGGAGGAAGAAGAGAAAATAGAGAGGAGAGAGATAAAAATCTCAATTGATTATCAATACTTGACTGAATAAAAAAGCTGGACTACCATCTCTTTATATAGGAGAGATGGTTTACAAAAATAGTAAACAAATTAAAATTGACAACCAATTTTATCCTAATTGGACTCTAACAAATTCAAATTGACCTTTAATTACTCTAATTGGACTCTAATCTAATTAATTGACCAAAATTGCAATTAAAATCTACGAAATAAACGTTGAGATCACAGGCGATCTCAATTATTTAATTAGCCCATTACGACCGCTAAAAACGTAAATAAAATTGACTAATAATTAAATAAATGTGGCCCTATAATTTGGGGTCACGCTGCATCAACTCTCCACCGCTTTAAAAATTCGGCTCCTGACGAATTGCGTGAACTGTGGCTTGGAGGATGATTCGGCGCATTCCGTCGTCTTCTGGAAGAACTGATGTGGAGCGAACGGCGGAATCCATGTGCGGGCGGGAAAGTCGCGACTGTCGTGGGTGAAGAACATATGCGGTGCGCACGGCGGCGTCGTCTTGATCGTTGTCTTCTTCCCATGATGCTCAAAAAATTGGTGTGGCATGGAGCATATGGTCCTTGGAGAAGCCATAATGAAGCAATGGCACAAGGAGAGGAGAAGAGGAGATGTGGCTAAGGAATGAAGCCATGGGGTCCTTATATAGGAAAAACCCAAGGCTCTAGTCCTATTTGGATAAGGAGGGACCCTTGATTTCCCAATTTCAGCCCTGTTCTTTAAAGATTTCGGCCGCCAGGGGTGTGGGTGCAATTTTCGCACCCCTTTATTCTTGTCTTCTTTCATCTTGCTTTGGACCCTTTTGTAAAAAGAGAACTTAGGGAATTTATTTTTGTAATTTTCCCAATTATCTTTCCAATCCCACATTCTGTGGGATTCACGATTCGCTATTTTCGGAGTGCCCGTTAGGGTACGCTCGATTTTCTTCCGCCTGATGCGGCGGGGGTTGGCCAGGCTGTTGCGCAGGAGGCGCGGCTCTCGCGAGGCGGCAGGGCAGTCGGGAGGGCGAGGGCGGGACCACGCGGTGGCAAGGCGGGGTTGGGTGGCGAGGCCGATGGGAGGCGACCGGCTGGCGGGGGAAGGTAGCGAGGAAGGGAGGGAGAAGAGGGAGGGGATGCGGCGGCAGGGGAAGAGTGAAGCGGCGGCGGCGGGATGTGGGGTTTGGGTTGGTAGCAGAGAAGCACGGGCGAACGAAGGGGAAGATTGGGCGAGGACGGCGTGAGGGGGGTCGTGCGGGGGGGTAGCTGGGGCTGGAGGGGTTATCTCAGGTGGTGCGGAAGGGGCTGAAACAGCCAGGAGTATCGCTGGTGGGGCCGGGGCTGCAGCGGGAATTGGCGATGGGGTTGCCGATGGGGTTGTCGGGGTGGGGCTGACGGCCGCGCGGGCCGGGGAGGGCAGGAAAGGTACCTGGGAAGGCTGGGGCGGTGCCGGGATGGTTGAAGGGGGCAGCGGGGTTGATCCCGGTGACGGAGTTGGTTCTGGAAAGTGCTGGACAGCGGCCGATTCATTGACCTTTTCTTCTAAAAATGATCTGGACAGCGGCTTGATCGGCTTCCACGGCGAGTTTTTCGTGCAAAACGGAAAGCCGCGTTGATGGAGAATAATATTTTTTTTGAAGGTGGAATTTCGGTGGAGAAGAGGAGAGGTTGAGAAGAAGAAAAACTCGTCGGTAACGAGGGATTGAAGAAGAAGAACCGCGGAGATCGCGTGGAGGAAGAAGAGAAAATAGAGAGGAGAGAGATAAAAATCTCAATTGATTATCAATACTTGACTGAATAAAAAAGCTGGACTACCATCTCTTTATATAGGAGAGATGGTTTACAAAAATAGTAAACAAATTAAAATTGACAACCAATTTTATCCTAATTGGACTCTAACAAATTCAAATTGACCTCTAATTACTCTAATTGGACTCTAATCTAATTAATTAACCAAAATTGCAATTAAAATCTACGAAATAAACGTTGAGATCACAGGCGATCTCAATTATTTAATTAGCCCATTACGACCGCTAAAAACGTAAATAAAATTGACTAATAATTAAATAAATGTGGCCCTATAATTTGGGGTCACGCTGCATCACAGTCTTAGATGGAAGAAGCTACTCTCTTCTAGTGCAGCTCAAAGAATCCTTTAGGCTGTCAAACCTTGTTGATAAACCATTGGAGAAACTTGTGGAATGGCTTCTTCCCAAGCATGTAGAAGACGAACAAGTTACCATAATGTCTGCCAGCTTCGGAAACATCCTTGTCTAGGACATGACCTACCTCATGATTGCCATTGAGGTATGGAATGACAAAGTTCAACGCATAAATAGGGGAGCCACAAAGCTCAAAGCCACCAAGAAGAAAATGATGTTCATCAAACAGCAGGCAGCTAACCATGACATTCTACATGAATTGATAGTTTAATGCTATAGTTTGACCAAACTCATATAATCGAATCAAAGGACCAAAAAAACTCGCTCGAGGTCAAATTCCATGAAGTAAAACCAAAGCAAATTAACCTCGCTGGAAAAGCCATCACATTACATAAGTTCCTAGTATTGTTCTTTTTTATTGGTATTTCGACAAATTTACACACAAACAAGCGGCTCAAACATCACGCCCCTTAACCGTTCACAGATTCATCATTTCTACAACAACAGTGAACACAAGTAGCAAATCAGACATTCCTAATCCATTTTTACACCAAATTTCGAGGAGGGCAACGACAAAGGGGATCACAACCTTGCAATCTTACCCCCTTTAGTCCCCGCGATTCAATTCCCCCCCACGACATCAGCTTTCCTTCCCCGTCTTCAGGTTCCTCCAGAGGTACTTCCCGCTCGCCATGTCCACGAACGTCCAGAACCCGTTCCCAAACAGCTGAAACAGACCCCGAAACCATCAAAACTCCCGATTCTAATCCCTAAATCAATCAAAACGAAGAAGTCCGTACCTTCCCGATATCAGCGCTGCCGTTCTTCTTGGGGAGATCCGCACCGTTGGATTTGGGCTCAGGCGCGTCTTCATCGAATGGGGAAACGCTTTCGGCCATGATGTTCTTCCAGGCGAAGTAGCCGGCGAGGGTTGCCGAGAGGAAGACGAGGATTATACGCAAAGGGCACATTTTTAGCCTCCGTGACCTATCCTCCTCTGAGCCCCTTCTGCTGCTCGTGGGGCACTTCAATGGCTTCTAGGGTTTGAGGTTCCGGTAACCGGCGGCGGCGGCCGGCGGCAGTCGGACCGGGGGCGGAAGCCGGCGAGAATTAGGGGAGATCTTGGTGCCCGGTTATTTTATTGCCGGTTGACGATGACCTCCCGCTTTTCTAGGGGGAGGGTTAGAGTCACTTGCCGGTGAAGTTACCTTCTCTTTCAGACTTCTACTTTGATTTGGTCTCAAATTGGATCCGATGCGTTCCGGGTTAAGATGCAACCAGATTCCAGAAAAATAATTCCGGTTTGCGGAATATTAAGAAAAAAACCCAACTAATCCAGAAACGATAATGACAGGAGCTCGTGGTGAGCTGACCGGAGGACATGGTAAGAATTTGCCCATTCAAACTGGCGCGTAGTGCGACATTTGTTGGGAGCCATCGTTGTGGACTTTGGCGTCCAGCTGTTGGGGGTGGGAAGAAAGGAAGCGTCTTTAGTCGCAGTTTGTTGACGATCGAAGCATATGTCAAAACTAGCACCTAACTCGGTTCAACCTGCATGCATACCTGCCCCCTGTCCCGTATCGGAAAGGGTGCTTTATTAAATAGTGTCCGTTTTCTTTCAAAGTTCTCATCGTGAAATTGCTAATGCGTTCAGCTTTGGAACTATGATTAGGATCTGGCATTATATTAAATTTACAAGTGGTGACCCTTCCTCCTTTTTCTCCGAACACCTACTGTCCCTTCTGAACGTGAATCCTGTCTCCTTTGATTCTTTTGTTGCGAGCTTATGCTCCCCTAGTTCCCTCGTGTTCTCAGAGGAGGACCTCAGCTGAAATCTTCGTGCATCAGCGAGCTGCATGTCCCTCCGACAAGCTCACTGAGAGCTTCACATGCCTTGCTGCAAGTTCCCTCCAGTTTGGCCCTTCCCTTGTGAGGATCTCGCAACGTCATATGGCTGCGAGCAATCCCAGCCCTAACCCCCTCAACCATGAGTCACCCTGAGACCCAGCTACACCCATAGTGCTCAACCCTCTAGCCCTCCGGTGCCACTTTATCCCGCGGTAAGTTATCCCAATATAAGTTGTCACACTATGATTACTTCATTCATTGTATCTTTGTATATACTATTTACAATTTCTTTATCCCTTAAATCAGTTGCGTAGGGAAATGAAGGGGGGAGGAGAGGTGAGTATGTCGGGATGACGATTACTGTCAGTACGTCCTTCTCTCTTTATAGGCACATGCACATGCATATACATCCTAAACCCTAATCGTCCATCCCTTATCTTCTCACTAACTGCCTCCGATTAGTGCGGGGTTTACCGATTCTAATGACTACACTGTTAATTTGTCATCCGTAACTAACAAATTGAACAAGAACGAGGTGTACACCTTGCTTATCTATTACCTCACATTATTTTGTATCTATCATCTGAAGTGACCTTAGGCATGATTCCAGTACCGTCCCTGATATTTCGTGGATCCTAGGCAAAAAGAAACGAATAGACCCTTAACAATTTTTCAGAGAACAATATGTCCTTATAGAATCCCATTAAATTTAGAACTTTACATTGAGTTGTTGACCTTCGATTCCATAAAGGTCCACTTTTCGGTGAGTTGTTTCATCGAAAATTTGATTTTATGAGGGTCCATTTTTTTGTGAGTTCATTCATCAAAAATTTGATTCTATAAGAGCCCAATATAACGGATAGTATTTTTTCTAAACTAAAGATTGAAAAATATGTAAAAATGAGCCCCTGAAATTGATGAACCCTAGGTCATTGCACTCTCAAACAACCCTCAGGGACGGCCCTGCATGTTTCTCCCGAGATAAAGGAAACTTTATCTCGAGATAAAATAGTCACATCATAAATCAGTGCCGTCCCTGACATTTCGTGGGCCCTGGGCAAAAGAAAAAAATGGGCCCTTATAAATTTCGATGAATAATGTGCCCTTATATAATTTCATGACTTTAACATTGGGTTGTTCACTAAAATTTCGACTCTACAAGGGTACATTTTTTGACGAGTTGTTTCATAAAAAATCGATTCCATAAGAGCTCATTTTTTAACAAATTGTTTCAACGAAAATTCGATTGCTCATTTTTTGGTGAGTTGTTTTATTAAAAAATTAATTCTACAAGGCTTCATTAGGACATATAATATTTTTCTAAATTAAAGGCTGAATACATGTAAAAATAGACCCTAAAGTTGATGGAGCCCCTGAGCCACATGAGATTCAA
>JAZKJV010008896.1:0-196886 GCA_037367405.1 Ottelia alismoides | reverse complement strand
TAGTGATTTCGCTAATTCTTTTTAAGTTAACTAAAAAAATTGAGCTATAGTGACGGCTTTTTAAAATTCCGTCACTAAATTAGCCGTTGTTAAATATATTACGACGATATTATTCGTTGCGAAATTATTTTTTGTACTCGAAATTAGCGATGAATATCATATATGTCATTATATCATTAGCAACGGTCCACATAGCGATGCTTATCCATTTCTATTTTTCAAGCTTCTATTTAATAGTCGCTAAATTTTGAACTAAAAAAATAATGATGATTAGTTGATATTTTAGAAATAGCAACGGGTAAGCGTCGCAATATGAACCGTTGCTAATGATATAACAACATATATGATATTTTTTGTTAATTTTGAGTACGAAAACTCATTTCGCAATGAATAATATCGTCATTAAATATTTAATAACAGTTAATTTAGTGAAGGATTTTGAAAAAAAACGCCACTATAGCTCAATTTTGTTGCAGTGGTTGAGAGTAGCACATGATGTTTACTCTAGTTATAAGTGGACTAATAAATATTATAATTGGGAATATAGTGAGAATGAATACAATGTGAATTACAATAATGTTGCTCGTGTTGATATTGAGAAGTACACACTAGGAATGGTTGCTCTTCCTATTGTGGTTTTGCAAAATCATATTTGACGATCTAAGATAAGGATAAATGACATTACATTAGGATAAGTCTAGTATTTTTCACCACTAGCCTTAGGGGTTGTTCTCTTTGGAAACAAGTACGACTAAGAAGGGAGAACAAGCTGGAATAAACGTTGTTCTCACTCGGCTAGGAGGATAAGAATCAAAGGAATATGGTGGAACACAGGTAGGTAAATGCTATTCTCCGTTCGGGAATACATATAGGAAAGTAATAAAGGTTATAAATTAGTGGATAAGGAGGAATAAGGGAAAAGGGGAATAATGGAATGTGATAAGGAAAGATAAGGGAATAGGGACACTACAAGAAAAGTGACCTAATGCAACGAATAATTTAATACATTACTATATCTTCCGTTGTTAAATATATAACAACGAATATTATTCGGTGTTTACTTCTTTAAATTCGCTTCGAATAATGGTATTCGTTGCTATATTCCTCGCAACGAATCATATAACAACGATTATTTGTTGTCGTTTTCTTCTAATCGTTGCTAAATTCGACAACGATTAGTGTGAATTTTAATGAATAATTCAATGAATAAATCATCATTATATGGACATTTAACAACGAATATGATATTCGTCGTTAATTACAAGTACTAAAGATGATTGGGCAACGAATAATATTTGTTGTTATATCTTTAACATCGGAAGATATGACAACGAATATTCAAATTATTCGTTGCCTTAGATCCAATTTCTTGTAGTGGAGAATGAGGGCTTATTCCGATCCATATTCCCCTATCAAACATGCTCTTAAGGGGTGTTCAGTTCCGAAATAAGCAGGAATAAGGATGTGGAATAATGAGAATAAGGGTCTATTCTCTGCTTAGTTGGAAAGATAGGAATAAGGAGAATAAGGTGGAATGGGGATGTAAGGTGGAATAAAGATAGCAATAAAGGTGGAATAAGGTAAAATAATGACATGTTGATGGGAATAATTGTACTTTTGAGAATCGATTTGGATGAGAAACTGATCCCTTGCTCCAGTGCCTATTCTCCAAACAAACATGGCCTTAAGTAGGAGAACGAGTATAAATTTCAGTTGTACAATCCTTACATTTACATGTTATGTCTTTGTACACATTATTTCACATTGATTATATTGCTTCTATAGGCTAGTTAGCTCATTCTATACTTGTGATCTATTTTAGGCAAGTCAATGGTGAACAAGAGATTACTTGCCTCAACATCCCAAGTTAAGTGAGAGGAAAAACATGATATATGAGATTGATCTCTTCACCTTTTACTTTGTTATATTTTATTTTCCATACCTTAACTTTATTTCAAACAACAAATTGGGCATGTTTGGATACCTATGTTGTAATTGAATATTTTGAGTAGAAGTAGATTTATCGCTTACATCTTTCTAATTTCATACCTAAATGAAAAATTGTATGTGGCTCCTTTCTTACATGGAGTATTATCGATAAGGTCATTTAGTATCATCCCATCTGTGTTGGACGATCTAATATTAGTTATGTTGTAGTTAGTCTTCAATCGGGGTGTATAAAATCAGACTTAATCGGATCAGAGCACTACAAAGTGAGTTGCTCACAGGCATTGGATGTAAATCCAATGGTCATAGAACACCCAATTAAGTGCATGCTCCTTCATCATTTGATCACTTATACGATCCAACAAGCCACAAAAAGCACTTATACACCTTAACACTAGATCTTGATCGACTGATGATGAGCCTTGAGGACTTCTTAAAATGTATTATCAATTAAATTCTAGTCGAGTAAACAATCATGAAAACTAGGAATTTGATCTTTTAAGTATTAATCGACACCTCATGTAGATTTTGGATGGGACATTTACACTTGTGTCCAGACATTAATATCTTATATAGAATGTTATTATCAAAGTAAACCACTCGTTTTTACTATCGAATGGAACTATATTTCAATATACTTTTTATTGCCCAATGCAATAATTTATATAATCTTAATATGAAATTAACTAGTTGTTAATTTCACAATAAGGATGAGTAAAATCAATGTTTCAACATGAAATTTATACGTGTTAGCAAATTAATGTTTCGACTTGAAATTTATACATGTTAGCCCCTGTCACATGGATGCAACTCAGTACATATATATCCATATTTTGACATCCATATTTTGACAGATATGAATATGTAATTTGTATTGAACAAATACAAATGCGAAAACAAAAATACTTGTTTCGGTCGTTTTGGTGGATGCACACATAAGTACGGATATCGTTTCCATTTTGCTTGAATACGTACATTTACTTTCGATCATCCATATTCTTCACCTACGTTCTGTTTTCTAATCTGCCTCCCTGTCTCACTCGATCTACTCTATCGGATCTTTTCAATGTTGACAAGTACGATAATGAATATGACAATGATGATAACGAGTATGACGATAGTGGTCACTACAATAACGAGGAGAACGAAGGCTATGACCGCATGAGTATGATGATGATGGTGATAACTACTACTTTCAGTACTTGATGAGGAGAAGATTGTGTTAGCAGTAGTATATGGCTCCAAGGATGTGTGTTATCTTCATTATGTTTGTAATACCAAACGTAGAATTTTGGACAAAGAGGGTGATGTTATCCGCAAATTGGATGTCAGCTATTGCAATCTTCCTGTTATCAGAGTGAAGGGTTTGAAAGAGTGAAGGGTTTGAAAAGGCCAATTGGAGGGCATACTTCGGTAGTATATGGAGCACTAGCATTGGTATGTTTAAGAGAAAGCGAGATAGAGGATATCTCTACCTCAACCCTTTCGCCAATTTAAAGTTTTAGTGGATTTCTAGCTAATGTTACGACAATTATTAGCACTAGTTATTATCATGTCTACCCAAGTAAGTTATTGCTCTGTTAGGAAAGACCAGCCATTTCAATGCTTGAGGAAGCTTCAATTGACCGAGTCAAAAGCTTTAATGAAATTTACTATGATTAAGATGACAATGACAATCACAAAGAAAGTTGGTGTAGCTCCGATCGAGAATAAGATGCAAGAAAAGCTTAAGATAGTTTGATCATTTGCAAAGAAGGTCAACTGATGCACCCGTCTAAGAGAGGGCGAGAACGGTCCAAGAAGTGTTGGAAAGAGACTATACAAAGGGATCTTAATTTTTTTTATATAAACTCAAGATGATTCAAGATAGATCTGAATGGAGGCGAAGAACCATGTAACCGACCCTACTTAATTGTGAGAAAAGACTTTGTTGTTGTTGTGAAGGATGGCGAGGACCTTATTGGTTGTCCAATCAGTTAGAATTCCATTTGCAATTGCTGCACAATCCATGGTAGCTCTATTTTTCAGAAAAAAATATTAAAAATCAATGAAAGTATTTATTTAAGTGTCAAGCTAATTCCGGATGCCACCGCCATGAAAATCTTTTTTGAAGATATTTCTATTAAGCTTATTGGTCTATCATCTAATGATGTAATCCCTAATCGGGTGGATTGTCATGCACGTCCCTTCCCCATTATATAAATCAATGCATCATTCCAGCAAAAAAACTAATAGAAACATAGTTACGGAAAGATTAAAATTACTTTTTAAAAAATAAATTAAAACTAAAATATGCAATGCTTGATTGGAAATCGATGGTTAATTTCATCATGTGAATCTGTATAAAAATGTGTGAAGTTTATTTTTTATATTTAACATGATCGAAAAAATTATTATAGAAAAATGCATATTATTACTCACCTCTTTATTTAGTAATCCTTCCATCTAAGCATCAAATACCAACTTTTTTCAACCTTGATTACTTTTTCAAACAAACAAAGTACAAGAGACAATCCATGGGGAATAAGAACCAGAAAGGTATCACAGTTGAACCCATGAACCCATAGGACCTGTTTGGTTACTGGGTTGGACTGGGTTGGATTGGGTTACACCGGTGTACCTCTCCTTCCAACCCTCTCAATCCTTCTCACAGTTTACTATTCACAGGGTACAGGTGTACCCCAACCCAACCCAACCCACCCAATCCAACCCAGCAACCAAATAGGCCCATAGTAAATTAAAACCTGATGCAAGCTGAGGTTTCGCAGTGGTCACTTCTGTCATTCACTCATGCAAATGGAGGGGACAGCTAATGGGACCTGCCTTTACAACTAACGAGTTGTTTAAAGGCCAATCCAACCTCTGCGTATAACCCACTTACCTACTGTCATACAGATGAAAAACAAAGTTTCTTCATTGTTCAAACTTAAGTACCATGGATAAATACAACATTTATCATTGTAAGTTAGTGTAAATCTACAATCGTCCCGGAAGCTCATTGCAATACATACTACGTGATTTTGTATACTTTGTGCAAGTTATTCAAGGCAACTAACAGCATGGCCAATCCATTATTTATATCTTGCCCGTGAGGAACCTTCGAAATCCACATAGCTACCTTTTCCGGAACAGATAAATACCTGAAAAAATGGCAGCACCCACAGCTGCAACAGTAAGGGAGCCAAGGATCTTCAGCACTGGCAAACTCGAACTTGGAGGGATTTCGAGAATATGATCCAGCTGCAACAGCAAAGCAAAATGAATATAGTGGACGTCGAGTGGGAAAATTTATCATTCCCTACGCAAAAATGGAAGAAAAATGTGCATGTCATCTTGTTTCACTTCAAACACTTTTTCTTTCACTAACCGCTAAAGCCAAAGAAAAATGAAGAAAAATGTCTCTCACGAAAGCTTGCATATTCGCACAAACATTGGTCGATAGCATTACCCATCCCTCCTTCCTCTTTCTGTATTTTAAAGAAACGTTGCGAAAATGGGATCTTTACACTTCATCGTTAGCTTTCCGAAAATCAACAAGGATCAAGTGAAGGTCCTTTCATATTCAGAAAAAAATTCATCAAACACCTCTGGAGGTGTATGAGTGTATCCTCCTTGGTTGTAGGCCAAATTGATTTTCTAATACTGCTGCGACTTCCCTCAACATCCTTTACACTCCCTCCTCCCACAACTTCATAGGATGGCTCATCATTTTGATCTCTCTTTAGTTTGTATATGTATGTGTAAGTATTTACAAATATGTATTTACATGTGTATAGTATTTAAAAATTATAGACAACGTAATAACATATAAATAAATAATGTAAAATTAAGGCTCAAAGCCTATTTCTCTCCAGGCGTGCATCTTGAATGCCAACATCACATGCAAGGTGCCGGCCTAGGCTCGCCAAAGGTAAACCGCAATAGGACCTCATTTTGTCAAGTGCCTTGAGCACCTTGGACCTCATTTTGTCAAGTGCCTTGAGCACCTTTGACGTCACTGTCTACTTTACAGTCTCTCTCAACTTAAGCATGAAGTTTTTCCTTTGGTTCTTGTGAAGGAGTTGGCTTATGACTAGAGTTTGTTGGCCATTTTATACTCTAGAGGCTATTGTAGCCTGTCCTCTTTGTGGATCCATAGGAATTGGAGCACCTATTCCTTTCTAGTTGTTGAAGTAGGTAATAGATGGATAATTGAATCTCCAAGATCCAACGTTTAGTCCCACATGGATGAGCGATGGGACTCCGATCTATCTGTGGAGCTATATAAGAAGCATTACACCCCTTGTACTCATTGAAAAACTTCAATAGAAGATCCGGCCCTTTGAAGCCTTCTCTCGTGGTTTCAGCTTTCATCCTGCTCCCTCACGGAGTAGGGTTCCAAGTAAAATCCAGAGCGTTCAATGTTTTATTTTTTCTTGTTTATCGATTCGCCTTCCGCATTGATATTTTAACATGGTATCAACACAAGTCAGTTTTGGGATTCTTGTTCGAGATTCAATTTTTACTTTGATTTATTTATACGATCTTGAAGTCCATCAGTGATCGATTGTTGGATTTCCTTCGGTGAAATCCTAGATGAAAGAACGGTTGCAGCAGCAACCCCATGGGAGGGCCCTTGTTCTAGAAGATCTGCCACCAAGCAAAAGATCCTTCTCCATGCCCTTCTCTAGACGATACTACACATAACCTCCGGGCCGCATCCCTGTGCGATCAGGCCCCGAAAATCTCGATTCGGCTCTCCTCATCTCTCAACTCGCATACCCTCTTGGCACACCACACCTCTACAGCCATCAAGCAGCGATAGCGGTCCTGGTACATCATCGAACTCTAGGCGCTAGTGGTCATGCTCCCAGGCGGATATAACAGCATCCTCTTGGCAATGCACCTCCACTCAAGTTGAAGCCAAAGGAACCTCTCAAAAAAAGGACTGGGGAAGATCTGTCACGCAGCAGCTCCCCCTCCCCCGTGCAGTGCTGCAATCCTCTAGATCTCAAGGCGACGGCGAAGACTCCCTTAGAGGCGGCACCCTTGCTCTAGTTGCTGCTCCTTCCCATCTCCACAGTGGGAGGCAGCTACATCGGGTGGTTCCAGGCAGAGCCCCGCTCTTCGAGTGAGCCCTCTCCTGCTTGCAGCCCACACACACGCAACAACAGCGCCGCCAAAAACGCAGCCCCACCTCTTGTTTCCTCTCGCGCAGCTTCTTCAGCGAGGTCTTCAGGTGCAACAACAGCACCAGGAGATCGACTCCCAACAGCACATCTGCAGCAGGGCCTTCATTTCCAGATTTCGCCCAGACTTCCACCTTCTTCCATCGCAGATTTCGCATCGGCTCCTTGGAGATCCAAGGCGGTGGCTTTACCTTTGGGTTCTTCTGGAACCCTAGGGGCATGTTTGGTTACTGAGAAGGGTTGGGTTGGGGCATCCTCTTGTGAATAGTAGTTGTTTGGATGGTTATGAGGGTTGAGAGAGGGTTGGAATAAGGGTCTGTTTGGTTGCTGGGTTGGGCAAGGGTTGGGTTGGGTTGGGGTACCCCTGTGAATAGTAATCTGTGAGGACGATTGGGAGGGTTGGAAGGAGGGGTACCTCGGGTTGGACCAACCCAACCATGCAACCAAGGAATGCGATGTGATGCCACCTTGATTTGTGTTGGACTTCCAACCCAGGAATGCAGGAAGGTGCACCGGGTTACCCTGGAGTAACCCGATAACCAAACAGACCCTAGGTTTGAAGGAGTCTATGTATAATGTATGGCGGCCGGTTGAGCCAATTTTTTTTAAAAAAGAGAGGCCCACGAAGAGGAGGGGTCAAGCAAAAAAGAAAAAAATATCTGCCTTATTTTATTGAGGCCCAACGACCTAAAAAAGAGGGGGATATTACTTCTATGCCCAAGTGGGCTGCTTAAAAAAAATGAGAGTTTTTTTTAGGAAGAAAAGGTTATCGCACAAAAAGGTCATGCGAGAAAAAAAGTGGGAATGTCAAAAAAAAAGAACACGGCTACAAAAAAATGCATGTTTCATTTTGATTCTCCCAACTTGATCATCTAGGTTCCTATGATGTATGAGAGAAAGAGGGAGTGAGAGAGGGCATATTCTTCTTCTTAAAATGTACTACAGGACTTCTACAAGTTCATCTCCGACTGACAGACCAACATTCAAGACTTCTACTGCTATCAGTCATCTTCAACGAGCATCGACTCTTCTTGGGGTGTTCTATCCCCGACTACTACTCCGGTCCAGACTTTCTTCTACTGCGGACTCTTCTCCAGGCATGAACTGGTATCGCAACGACTACTACATGCACGACAAAGGTACTTCTCAATGAATGAGCGTCACAGACCCCTCATCGAGCCCAGGTCTTTTACCGGCATCAGGCATATATTTTTCTCGGATGTATCGAGTGAAGATGAGCTGTGTATACTTTTTTCTTTTATTACAAACTGCAGCTTTCTTAGCTCCATCTTGAGGGAGAGTGTAAAGTACGTAATAGATGGGTAACTGGATCTCTCCTATATCCAACTGCCCCCTACTCATGTTTAGTCTCACATGGAAACTGTGAGCATCCGGTCTGTCTGCGGGGCTATATAAGAAGCTCCACACACCCTGTACTCATTGAGAAACCTCAATAGAAGATCCGACCCTTTAAGACCTTCTCCCATAGTTTCATCTCGCTCCCTCACGGAGTAGGGTTCCACGTAAAATCCAGAGTGTTCAATGTTATATTCTTTCTTGTTCATTGATTCTCTTCCGCATTGATATTTCAACACTTGTAACAGCTCAAGGGAGAGATGCGGGGCGAGATTATTATCCGCTAGACCAACATCACTTTCGTGGACTTGTCCTGGACATCGCTTGTTGCAGCACAGTTTCGTCTTGTGGTGGAACATCTGAAGCCAATTATGTGGTGTGAACTGTTAGTGTATGCGTCATTAACATGTATGATGGGTAAATGGATCCTTCCAAGATCCATTTAACACATCCATAATTTAGTCTCACATCTACCAGTGGTGAGACTTGGAGAGTTTGTGGAGGTTATATAAGAAGTCCCAGACCTCCTGTATCTAGTGAGAAAGTGCAGTGCACAAAATAAGCATTTTGAGACGTTCTCCCATAGTTTCATCTCGCTCCGTAGGAAGTAAGGTTCCACGTTAAAATCTCAATTTCTTCATGTTCTTATTCTATTATTCTGATACGCTTTTGTATTATATTTTCTAAAATGGTGTCAGAGCATGTTCGATTCTTGAGGAATTTTATGTTTTTTTTTCGAAATTCGGTTCTTGATTATAATCATATTGGAGATTCTTAAAGTTCGGAAGTTTTATTCCGAAGATTGTTCTGCGCATTTGAGCGAATTCTGCATTTCAAAAATCGTCAAGTTCTTTGGAAAGTTAGGGCTGCAAGACATGGACATGCTTCTACAAGCTACCATTGACCTTGCGCATCCATCTTCCTTGTGCCTCCATCTTCCTTGCATGTGTGGCATACCCCAAGCGCAGCGCAACTCCCTCCATGCATATCTCCAGCGACATCTGTCTTTCCAGACGTGCCATCCAGGCAAATCTCGATGTCACCTCTAGCCACTTCTTGAGGGTGTCCACTGGTAACCCTGACCACAGGCGATGCCGCACTCGGTTCTGTAGCAGTAGCATCTCCATGTTGCGTGAGTCCTCAGCCTACTCGTGAGAGCTCCAGGCGGCGAGGCCTTCCCTTCCAAGAGGAGCTCCTCTCTTTGTCGCCAACCTCCAACGCTCCAAGCGACCAGCAGCCTGGCCACGTGCATCCTCGCGACAAACTCAAGCCCGCCCCTCCCTCCTTATCGACGGCACCTCTCCACAACCCAAGGCGAAGACCCAACACCCAGGCCACATGCGATGTCCGCACGCAACTCTCTAGATATGCTCCTTGCGCCCGTCAATGAAGGCTCAATGGCAGCGGCATCCTATACGGCAGAACTTCCATCGGGGCGACACTCCTCTCAACCTCTCGCAAGCATCTTCACCCTCCATGCAATCTCTCGATTGCCCCCTGATGCGCAGCCCCATCGGGCGACGGCACTTCAAAGGAGGGTTCCCAATCGTAACCCTAAGTAGTCCACGAGGGGTTGATTGCGTTATTTTAAAAAATCTTTTGGGCCATCTATTTCAGCCTTGAAAGCAAAAAAAGGCAAGGGGTCAAGGCCCAATTAGGTCGTATGCCACTAAAAAAGGATAAGAGGCCAGAGAAGAAAAAAGGGGCATGTTTAAAAAAAGGGGGGAGGTGGTTTGTTTTGAAAAAAAAAGTTGGGAGAAAAGCCAAACAAATATTGAGGAACAATTAATTTAAAAAAAAGAATGGCTATTAGAAAAATTGAAATAGCCAGAAAAAATATTTTGAAAAAAAAAATGAAAGGAAAAGCCGAAGAAGAAATGTAATCGACTTGTGTGATTCATGTTTCTCCACATATCTTCTTATCTTCTCCCAACTTGATCGGTGTCTTCATTTCGACCGGTATGGGAGAAAAGGGGAATATTCATAGATCTGTTCTAAATTTAGATGTCGGATTCTAGACCAACCAGATGTTCAGACTATACAGTTCAATTCCAGACTCTATAGATTAGTTCAGAGTCCAAGTTCGAGGCACTACATCATTGAGTGGCCCATTTCTCCAAGTTCTCTAGAGAGATACTCCTTTTTCAAACATGCACATGTATGCGGTCGTCAATTGTGGTCCCCATCTTTTATTATTTCGGCTCAGGATTTTCATGTGTTCCATAGGGACTCTAGAGTAGAGATCTCATTCTCTACACCAGTGGGTTAGGGTTTTCAGGCAGTTTCATAGCCAGAGTAGAGATCACATTCTCTGAGCCAGTATGGGAGAGACCCAGTTCTCCAACGAGGAGACTTTTCATACTTCTTTCTCCAGCGATCGCAGACTCCGACGAGGATGTCTCTACGGCTTTTCAGTTTGGGCCTTTCAGAGATGGAGCAGTTGTCCACATTGTGGCGGGCCAGAGTACTTCGACGAGGAGACTCAAATCCAGTTGCAGTGACTCTCACAAGCGTAATACAGAGCACATACTCTCCGATGAGGAGATTCAATTTGACTCACATTCCAGCTCGTTCGTCCTCCTCATCTGCACAGTATAAGAAACAACTTCCTCGACAGTAGCTAACAGTTGTGTGTGTTGAGTTGATATTGTCTATAGTGTCTTGTAGCGTGAGTTGAGATTTCTTTGTATTTGTCCAAACTGAGCATTGTATGCTCCAGCTTGATGGGGAGTGTTTAGAGTATGTGTCATTATCATGTAAGATGGGTAAATGGATCCTTCCAAGATCCATTTACCACATCCAGAGTTTAGTCCCACATCTACCAGTGGTGGGAACTGGAGAGTATGTGGAGACTATATAAGAAGCCCCAGACCTCATGTATCTAGTGAGAAAGTGCAATGCATAAATCAGTCCTTTGAGTCGTTCTCCTGTGGTTTCATCCCGCAAAGGTTCCACGTTAAAATCCACATTCTTCATGTTCTTATTCTAATATTTCTGATACGCTTCCGCGTTATATTTTCTAACATGAACCAATTGTCTTGCTAGAAATAGAGTGGTTTTTCATGAGGAGCATTTGTATGTTGAGAATGTAGCCAGCTTTAGCATGTTTCTTCTCGAGTCTTAGATCCTTAAGTATTTGTTGAGATAGTTATACTTGTATCTCTCCTGTGTTTTTATGTTTTACGTTTTCTTCATGTATCTCTTGTGTAATTAACCCAGGGCTTTTCTCCTATATAAGAGAGCCCTTGGGTTTCATTTTGGTTATGACCTTATTTTCCCTCAACATGGTATCGAAGCAACGGTCCTAGACTGGGGTTCTCGTATCCCATCCTAACCTTAACATTACCCTCTAAGCCCCTCCCCCCCGCCGCCGTCGGATCCCTCTAAGGCTCCCAACCCTCCCTATGCCGCCCCCTCCCCCGCCAACCATCCCTTCGTCGACTTCCAGCCCACCTTGCGCTGCCCCCTCCCGGGGCTTCCAGCCCTTGCGCGACCCCCCCCTCCAGGGGCTTCCAGCCCTTGCGCAACGCATCGGCAGGGCTCCCAGCCCTCTGTACAACCTCCGCCAAGGCACTCAGCCCCTCTTCGTGCCGATGTACGTCTCGTAAGGTCGGGGTTGCTTATGTCCGACATATTTTGAGATGTTCAAAAAGATGATTCATGTGCTCCTTTCATGCGGCATCTTCGCTTTGGCCACCTTCCTATTCAAAAGATGATTCATGTGCTCCCCCAGATATCTACTCGTACAGCTTTCGATTATGAAGCTTGTCAACTTGGGAAACATCATCGCTCCTCGTTTCCAAGTCGTTCGAGTCCATCATATTAGTTAGTCGTTCGAGTTTCATTTCGATATTTGGGGTCCGAGTCGTATTCCTGATCATCAAGGGCATCGTTTTTATATGGTTGTTGTGGATGATTATTCTAGACTATCTGGGTATTCTTGTTAAAACATAGTCTGAAGATGGTGCTATCATTAATACTTTTCTTATTGAAATCAACAATATCTTCTCTGCTAATGTCAAATTCATTCGTACATATAATGCTTTGGAATTTTCCACATTACATTCTCAGGTCTCTTGGTATAGTTCATCAGACTTCCTGCACCTATACATCACAGCAAAATGGTGTGGCAAAATGTAAACATCATTACCTTCTTGATGTCACGAGGACTTTGTAGATTCAAAGTCATATACCTCACTCTTTCTGGGAGGATGTGGTTCTCACAGCCTGCTACTTACTGAACCGCATGCCATCCACTATTCTTGGAGAGAAGATTCCCTTCTTGATTGTGTTTCCTGAGAAGGAATTGTTCTCTCTCACTCCCGGAGTCTTCGGATCGGTGGCCTTTGTCCTCAACTTCACTCATGGTCGTGACAAGCTCTCACCTAGAGCTGTCAAATGTGCTTTTATTGGTTATTCCCGTACCAAAAAGGGTATCGATGTTTTGATCATGTTGGGAGAAAATACTATATGAGTGCTGACGTCACATTTTTTGAGTCTATAGTGTATTTTTCTCCTACAGGTGGCAGGTTGTGTGATACTAATTCTGGAGAGGATGTTGTGGTTCCTCCACCTCCATCTTCACCGTCTTATGCCACTTGTGATGCTCCTCGATCTTCACCACCTCCATCACCATCACCACCTCCACCACAGCCACCACCTCCACCTCCTGCAATCAAGTCCATATTTTTACCACATGTTTATACTCGCAGGTCTTCTACTCACACCTCTGCTCATGCTCCATCCATATCATCCACCACGCCTCAGGTATGTCATGAACATACTATTTCTACTGATGGCACTGGAGCTTTGAATGATATACAGGAAGAATTGATTCCAGAGGAAAGAGAAGCAGATGACCTGGAGATACCTATTGCCCTAAGGAAGCCTCGTCACCAATGTGGTGTATCCTCTTGTTACGCATGTTTCCTTGGATCTTGTTTCAGAGGACTACAGGAAGTTTGTAGTGGGACTATCTGCTATTACTATCCCATGTACATATCAGGAGGCGCTTCGGGACAGTAGGTGGTGACTTGCAATGGAGGAGGAGATGGCGGCTCTACGGTCACGTGGTACCTGGAGTACTGTCTCCGCTCCGCCTGGTGCCTCTGTTGTGAGCTGCAAATGGATATCTACGGTAAAGAAGAAGGCAGATGGCAATGTGGATCGCTATAAGGCAAGGCTTGTGGCCCGGGGTTTACCTAAACCTATGGGGTGGAGTATCAGGACACCTTCTCTCCAGTAGCAAGACACTCGACACTACGCATTTTACTATCGGTTGCAGTCTCCAAGGACTGGACTCTTTACCAACTTGATGTGAAGAATGCATTTCTCTATGGAGAACTACAGGAGGAAGTATATATGCAACAGCCACCAAGGTTTGCTACTAAGGGACAGTCCCAGAAGGTGTGGAGACTCCATAAGGCGATATATGGCCTAAAAAAGTCCGAGAGCTTGGTACCATTAGCTATCGGAGTTGAAAGAGCAACAAAGGTTCGTGCGGTCTACTGCGGATCACTCTTTGTTTGTTCAGAGGACACAGAGAAGTACGGTGCCTATTCTAGTTTATGTGGATGATATTGTCATTACAGGAGATGATGAGCAGGGCATTCATGCTGCCAAGGAATTCCTATGCCAACAGTTTGTGACTAAGGACCTTGGCAATCTTCATTACTTCCTAGGGTTAGAGTTCGCTAGGAACGAGCGTGGTCTTGTGATGACTCAGAGGAAGTTTGTTATGAACTTTCTTTCTTTCTGAGACAGGTATGACGGGATGCAAACCTGCTACTACTCCTATGGATGCAAGTATGAGATTGTATGATGAAGACACTGAGGGAAGTTGACAGGAGGAGAGATATAGAGAGCTTGTTGGGTATACGCCACCATCACCAGGCCAGATATTGCATCTGCAGTAAAAGAATCAGTCGGTACATGGAGCAGCCGAGGAAGGTGCACATGGATGCAGTTCATATGATCTTTAGATACTTCAAGAATTCACCTGGTTCGGGTCTCATATTCAGTAGGGATACATCCCTTGAGGTGACAGCATGCGCAGATGCAGATTACACAGGGTGTCCAAGAGACAGAAAGTCTACCTCCGGATTTGCTATTTTTGTCGGCAGCTCGCCTGTTTCATAGAGAAGCAAGAAGCAGACAGTGGTAGCTAGATCAAGTGCAGAGTCTGAATACAAGACGATGGCACAGAGAAGTGCAGAAATGATGTGGGTGAGATCAGTGTTAACTGATCTTACTACTGAGATTCCTCTACTTATGCAGCTTTTATGTGAAATCAAGCCGCTCTATTTATTGTTAATAATCATGCCTTTCATGAACGGACAAAGCATATAGAGGTGGATTGTCATTATACTAGACACATGATCTAGAAAGGTCTCATATCCACCTCTCATGTGTCTACTGGAGATCAGATGGCACACATCTTCACCAAAGCACTTGCTAGAGGTCCCTTTCAGAGGTGTTGTTCCAAGCTGAGCATGATAGGCAAATATGCTCCAGCTTGAGGAGTGTTGAGATAGTTGTATCTCTCTGGTGTTTTTATGTTTTACGTTTTCTTCATGTATCTCTTGTGTAATTAACCTAGGACTTTTCTATATAGAGCCCTTGGGTCTCATCGTGGTTAAGAACTTATTTTCCCTCAACAGTATTCGATATGATATTAACATAATTTCTTAGGGTGCATTATCCCGAAAGCACACCCTCTTTTGCATCAAATTAAAAGTCTGTCACACAGCTATTCCTATTGCATCATTTTTACAACCTCATTTTCCTAGCTCTTATAAAATTGACTGGAAATAATCACGATTCAGTTGCCCATACCTCAAGGATGATTTTTAAAAACACCATTTTCGTTAAACAACCCATAAAGATAATTCTTACATCTGAGTTTATATCTTCACCAGCCATCAAGACTTTTACACTGTTATCATTACTGCGCCTAACTTACATCAGATCAGTGGCTCCCCACTCTCTAATCCTTGTTGAAGTGGACATATTACTCACACCATTTGTCAAATCAATTTTCAAGATATAGATTACAACTTGCAAGCATCGCATTTGCTTTGCTAACATCTCCTTCTTGTCTTTTTATACTTGGCAAAGTTTCATTTGTTCCATTTAGCGAGAATGCATTGAAAACTCCAA
This sequence comes from Ottelia alismoides, assembly GCA_037367405.1. Classification (NCBI taxonomy): domain Eukaryota; kingdom Viridiplantae; phylum Streptophyta; class Magnoliopsida; order Alismatales; family Hydrocharitaceae; genus Ottelia; species Ottelia alismoides. The sequence continues at coordinate 181,257 of JAZKJV010008896.1, read as the reverse complement.
ATTTCTCCAGAATTCTTTAATCAATCACGCTTCTTTATATATAGGTGCACCTTCCACGTACACATCCAAAACCTTCTAAACAATTTTAACTCACATGAAATGCCATAACCTCGTCAATATTTCAAATAAGATCCCAATGAACTTACGACATCATCTTCTCCTTAAAACTTGAAAAGATCTTAAGATCCACCATAATCAAGAAAATCATAATTCACTAAGGTACCAGGGATAATTTGTTGCAAGGACTGCTTCCTAGTAAGAAAGGCAACAGCACATTTTCAAGATCAACAACTTTTAAGTGGTTAGTATGGAAAAGAGTAAGCCATATGTATACCTGCAGTCTTGGCCCAAGTGGGCCGTGAGTTGTGAGACAATTTGCTCACTTAGTCATAGTAAGGGAAACCAACCAATATTAGGATATTGCTTTGAGAGAGAGTGTCACATTCAGTGGCTTTACTGTGGATCTTGTGTTTGGAAAGGAGCAGTGCTGTCTCTAGATATAAGATACATTATACTGATTACTGAAGGTATCTTACAGTTCCAAAAGATGGAGACTTGAGCGGGCCTCGATGGAGAGTACAACATTTTGTATCCATGATAAAGGTAGAGTAGAATGAGAAAAATGGATTGATGAAACTGAAGAAAAGCACGGGGTTGCAGAACATATCTAATAGAAGAACCATTCTAACCTCTATAGGTTGCTTCCAGTGCTTCTTGATTCCTGACAAATGTCCCTTTCCAACAACTGCAACCACGGAGGAATGATCACTGGCAACTTTCAGAAGTTTGGATGACATAAACCTGACAGAAAAATCAAAATACTGAAGCATACCATGGATGATAAATAATAAAGCAAAGGAGATGAGTGATAAAAACAATATCAAATGGTCAAATTTTTTAAAGAGAATACATCGTATTTACAATACCAAATATTACACTCGAAGTAGAATCGACCCATAAATATATCAGTCTGCAAATTTGCTTAATAAAAGTAGACTAAAACATCTATCGAGCCTCCAAGACTGCATGATGCTTCTACTCAAAAGTTAGTTGGCATCAGAACCCTTTAAATTTCCAAATAACAAGATCAGTTGAGATGGTACACAATTAGTCAGAAACAAGTTGCAATTGTGTGATGTGTCGGTTGAGGTGGGAGAGTGTAGATGGAGGGAGAGCAGCCAATTGGGGCTGTGGTGTTCCTAGGTGGCTAGTCTAGTATGCAATTTTAGTACTTCAAAGATCCGTACGGCTGTTTTCAATCTAATTGCGGATGGATATTCTGGTTCAGATGGATTTCCAATTTTCTTCTCCGTGAATTTTGGAAGCTGATGGAGTTCGACATGGTGGCAGTGGAGGAATTGCAAGTGGAGATTTGTCATCACGAGAGGTTGACTCGCTCTCGTCTTTTTCTGAACAAGGACATGGTACTGACATGTAGAGGATTTTCTCCCTACTACCCTCTCGAATACAATTTATATCATTTTGGCAAAGACCCTCAAAACCATCTTTGAGGAGTGTTGGACTACATCATTAACACTTTCTCATGGCTTTCATTCCCGGTAGACCATAATGGTTGGTGTGGTCATTCCTTCATAAATAATTGCTGGATTGAAAAGGAGGACCAAGTGATCACTTTCGAAGGTTGACTTTTCCCAAGTGTATGATTGTATGACTTGTGGCTTCATTTGAGTATTTCTCTCAAGGTGTGGTTTCCCAACCGAGTAGATTGCTTAGATGAAGAGGTGAGTCACGATACCCCATGCTCGGAGTTTGTTAATGTGCATCAGGAGGGGGGCATCTTTCGGTCGCGGAGGGGAATCAGTCAAGGATGTATAATGCCTCCATTGCTCTTCGTTCGGGTAGTTGATGCATTTTCGTCAATGTCTTCTCAAGCGACGGATGGTGACTTTAGTACGGGCAACCGTTCAGATAACTTGTCAATTTTTGTCTTACAATATCCCAACGGCATTCTCTTCTTAATGGAGGGGGTACATGTGAGGAGGAGATTATTACTCAGATGCTTTTTTTATGGTCGCTTGCGCCTCAAAAACAATAATGCCAAGTCTGTCTTTGTTCCATTAGGGAGGGAGGACGAGATTTTGGCATGTGGGACATTATCACAATCACAGAGGGGGGAATCCTAATCAACTAGTTAGGTATGTTGTTGGTTAGCAAATGCTTGCAACGGTCAAACTAGTTACCAATTGTGGAGAGGATTGAAGGCAAGCTTACGAGATGATGGGGTGCTCGTCTCTCGAGGAGAGGACACCTGGAAACCCTGATATCATGATTCCTGATTTTTCCCTATCCTCCAGACTGCCTGTGAGGATTCACGTATGCCGGGAAACCATGATATCATGGCAACAAATTTTGCTGAAATTCGATTGAATTTCAATTTTGACATGTGACTGAAATGACCGAATTTCAACCTTTAGGGCTACCGATAGAAGTGTTGGTAATTGAAATGGTCGAAACTTCGACCGAAATCTTGGTCGAAATTTCGTTTCCACCAGATGTCGATATGGTGACCAAAATCGATATTCACAATCTTGCTTGATATGTCAGTTTTTCTGGTCTAACTCGAAAGCCTCTCAAGGGATCCACTTGGTTAGTTAGAAGGATGTGATGTTATCGGATAGTGATGCGGATCGTGAGTCCTTTTTTAATCAAAAAAGGACGAAACACGCAATGGTGTTCATACCAGATATATTAAGTTAATGGAAAAATACCAGGGTTACCTTATAGGAGTCATAAGTAATTTGAGAGAGTCTTGGTATGGAACATAACATTTTCAATATAAAAAAGCAATTTGTGTCAAATATTACATTGTTGCTAACTAACCAAATTTCCCAAATGGGTCGATAATGACAGAAGGATCTCCTATGGGGGGCGATGCCTATCGTTGTAGATGGAGTTTCAAGAGATCTCAATGGGGGCCGTGAGTCATGAACCTAGATGATATGAATAAGGCTCTTCTTGCCAAATGTGTTCTTCGTGTTTGAGGTAATGGGTCAGACTTGCTTTATTCTTTGATGAAAAAGGTCTATGGTGTTCCTTCTGGTATCTCTTGGCAGCTTAAGATGTTACGGGCACCCTTGAACTTTTGGAAAGGGGCTTGCTCTATCAGGTTTTCCCTTCTTTGAGGCATGTATTGACAGACGATGATTGTTTCCTCTTATGACTAGACCACCCATTGAACCATGTGTTTCCAATTTCCCTTGATTGTTTGTGATGGCAACGACGGGAAGATGTTGGTTGGGAAGGCATCGAATTGTAGGGCTTGGTCCCCCTGCTTATGTTTTGAGTTTTTGAAGCATTGTATGGTGGAGTTGGCAGACTTATTTGGCGTATCCCTTAGTTGATTAGGACCATTAAACGTGGGTGGATGGTTTCTCCGCAATGAAGAAGGCCAACAAGGTGCTCTACTCTTTGATTCAGTTTAACCATGAGATTGTTGCATCGGTGTTGGGCAACTCTATAGCTGAAAGATTCTGCGATGGGTTAAGGTTTTCTAGTGGTTGTTTACGAGAGGTTGGTGATGATATGTGCCCGAAGGGCCATGGATCTCCATGGGGTCTAACAATTCATGTCAACATTGTTCTGGGGCGGAAGACTTGGACAAACTTTTAACACATGTCATGTGTCTGAGACATCTAGACAGAGGCCAACGCCAATGGCATCACTACTGGGAGTGCTCAAAGTTTCTAGGGCTCTACCGAGTCGCATGGTACCATCTTGGCACTTGTGAAGACACAGGGAGCTTCCATTCTTTGGGCCTTCGACTTTCAAGGAATGGTGTAATTTTTCGAAGGGACGATGTTGTTTAGTATTTTTTGCACTTATGCTCCTATGAGATTCTATAATTAGAGTTATGCCCCTACTTTTTTGTCATAACACTTGTGCCAATGTATTCTTACGAAATTCAAAGTATTGCCCTTCCATTAAAGTAAAACAGGGACATAAGTGTAATAATATATGGGTGGTACTATTAATTTTGTAAGTGTAGGGGCAAAAGTGTTATTTCAAAAAAGGTATGGAGATAACTGTAATTGTCGAATCTCATAGGGTCACAAGTGTAAAAAAACCCAGATTTGGTGTAGACAACGTTCTGGAACATACTAAGATCCTGTGGGATTCTTCGTATTTTTAAATTTAACTTGTGTATATAATAAACTTTATGGGTGCCTGCCTTTACGGCTTCACACTATTTTTTATTTCAAAATATATATTAGTATTATCGATAACATTAAAGTGGTGAAAAGTTACCGTTGAACTGGTTATGATAATGGCATTTGCTAATACCTTGTAGGCTTGTATGTTTTGCTAGGGGACTAAGGTTTCAAGGAATATATGGGAGGTCAAGCAAAGACGTGTGTGGGAATAAATTGATAATGAATGGAATGAATTCATTCAAGGAGTATGGGATTCTTATATAGCGTGAAACCCTACAGCATGCTTTAAGATAATTACATAAATAACCGTAGGGTTACAGGACTCAATAAATAGAATAAAACAAAGATAAGTAAATAACTTCAACACTCCCCCTCAAGTTAAGGAGCAAATCTATCGATAATGCCCAACTTGGAAGTCAACCATGATATGTGATTCATCGGCAGGACCTTTGTGAATATATCTAGAAGTTGAAGGTCCATGGAGATATGCAAATTAGTGATCTTCAATCCTCGTATTGTGTCTCGAATGAAATGGCAATCAACTTCAATGTGCTGGATCCGCTCATTGAAAACAGTATCGGTGGCAATATATGCAGCAATCTTTGTGTCACAGTAGAAATGAACGGGTGTAGTAACTATTGCAGGAAGACCAAACTCCTATGGAAAGGAGACAAGCCGGGTAATGTCACACCAGGTTTTAAAAAAAGTGAGGCATATCGAAACATTTTTCCAGTATCGCTTCGACACATAAGCCTTGAGACGTAGGTCTCACTCCGTAAAAAAGTGATAGCCTTCTCCCACTATAAGTAGCATCAGCTACATGGATTCTTGCTCAAATCTATGTTGAAAGATTCGACTATTTTTTACGTTGGTCGTCGACTACCTAACACAACCCCCTGTAAGAGTGGAATTTGGACCCTAGTCTTTTGTGTGGTAGACATAATGTACTACCACTAGACCATTAAGTGGGTACAATATGTCTCACTCCATAAAGAAAAATTTTCATAAAACACGATAATTGATCGTATTAAATTTTGCAAGTTCTAGAAATTAAATAGCTTCGATAAAAACGCATAACTTCATGGCATTTCAAGATTAATTTCATATTTCAGACATCCAAGTTCGCACTACGTGGGAGCTAACCTATCTTAAATCCCCAACAACAACGATAAAAGTTCAAAACTTGACATCAAGCTGAAACAGGGCCAATCTCATACCATAGCAACAGTAAGAAGAGCCCGAAGTGTAGAATAGTAGGCCATCGGGGAGAAGATATCATGATAGTCGACCCCATACGTCTGAGTGAACCCTCGTACAACCAACCTCGCCTTATAACACTCCATTGTACCATTTGCTTGGTGTTTTATAGTGAACACCCATTTGCAACTACCAATAGACGTCCCAGGGGGAACTGAGACTAAACTCCACATTCCACATGACTGTAATGCAGCCATTTCCTCCTCCATTGCAAGACGTCACAGACTATCTTGCATAGTCTCCTGGTATCTTGCAAAACTTGACATCAAGCTGAAACAGGGCCAATCTCATACCATAGCAACAGTAAGAAGAGCCCGAAGTGTAGAATAGTAGGCCATCGGGGAGAAGATATCATGATAGTCGACCCCATACGTCTGAGTGAACCCTCGTACAACCAACCTCGCCTTATAACACTCCATTGTACCATTTGCTTGGTGTTTTATAGTGAACACCCATTTGCAACTACCAATAGACGTCCCAGGGGGAACTGAGACTAAACTCCACATTCCACATGACTGTAATGCAGCCATTTCCTCCTCCATTGCAAGACGTCACAGACTATCTTGCATAGTCTCCTGGTATGACCGTGGAATCGCCACGACAGCTAAGCCAACAACAAACTTCTTGAAATATGCTGACATGCATGCTAAAGAAATAGTCGAAACAAGAGGATACGAAGCACAAGTATGCCTCTGCTTTCTGAGCGCAATAGGCACCTCAAGATCATCTACAACCACCTCTACATGCTCATTGGCCTCTTGGGAATGAACCTACTCACCTTGTACTATAGCTTATTGTAGAGACAACTCACCATTACCATCAGTAAAAATATTGTGACCAGAACATACTTGAGGCGTGCTGGATGATTGAAAAGGCCCAGGAGCAGTAGACGACTTGCGGATGTAGAAATGTAGGAAGAATCGGGATGTCCAGTGATGGGAGAATGAGTCCCATCTAGTATGATCATTGATCAGCCAAGAGTTATCTGTCTGTATGATGCAACTTTATCTCTATCACCACACATATGATGAGAGGCCCCCGAATCCATAATCCATACTGTAATGTCAAGCCTACTACAACTGGTAAGAGCATAAGCACTACTTGGGATACCAGTCGAGGCAGAAACAGTCACATCTGAAGTGCTCGAGGACTTGGAAGACAACAGGAGGCATGATTTCTCTTAGGTGAGAGACTAGGTCGTCAAATCTCTGATCAGAAGTAGATGTAACAGGAATCTCACTCTACTCAGCAGCAGGAGCAGAAGCTGGAAAATCTTGCTTGGAGTAGCATGTATCCTCGAAGTGGTCAGAACGGTGATAGTAGGTGCATGACGGACGAGGACCATGGCCACCTCCTCGACCACGGAACCCTCGACCTCTATGTTGTGAAGTACCTCATCTACTGCGAGATGCATCCATCGTAGAGGAGGTCTGTGATGAAGTGGATGATGGAACAATGATCCTACTTAGGCCACGGTATAACTTTTCCATAAGAGGAATAGTAGCATTTGTAAGAATTTGTGACCGAGCGGCATCATATTCTGGATCAAGTGTCGCTAAGAAGACACCAACCATCATGGCATTCCAGTACTCCTGCAGCTCGGGTGTAGCAGCAAGAGATACGAAGTTGTGAAGCTTCTCGAACACGATGCGGAGAGATGTATATAGAGAGTGCAGAGATCGTTCGTTCTACTTGATAGTGAATATGTCATGTTGTAACTGCAAGATCTTCGTTTCATTTCTTACCTATGAATAGGTAGCAGCAAGAATGTCCTACATTACCTTGGCAGTAGGTTGATGCAGAACATCATTGGCGATCTCTATCATCAACGTACCAGTCAATCAGACGTGTATATGCATCATCGGCTTCCCATGAGGCATTCATCACAATCCTGTCAGTTGGCTCCTCATCAGTAAGAATACGCTTCTTACCAGTAGACTATATCAGGCTCATGAACTACATGGCCTCAAGTTTGTAGTTCATTCCATCTGTCTTGACTATTAGCGTTGGACCTCGAAAGGTACTTGTGAAGGAAGTATCAACCTGGGTTTCTGACATGATCCTGAATCCAAAGACCAGGACTTATAAATCAAGGAAAAACTTGTCTACAAAAACACAAGGGGAATCGATTGCAGGTGTAGACTCAAACTGCAATCATTCACATCAATAAGAGGTGGGTCCGAGGGCACAAGAGGTAATTTATCAATCTAAAATCACCTTGAAAACCTCAAAATTAGATCGTATGTGATCACTTGATCATGAATATGATGTCCTAGAACAGCTAGTGATGCCACGGTGCAACCCTAGCCAAGATAGGGGCCAACGAGCATATGTGGGGAGGCGGAGAGGTGGTGTATAGCTGCACAGAGGCTGCTCCGAGCAACAACAGTGACGTAGGTGATAGACAGTGGGCGACATCGGAGGGCGGTGGCGCCGAGCGGTGGTGGCGGTAGGCAGGCAGCTCCAACGTTTGGGTTAAGGTTCAGGAAAGCAGTATGTGCATGTGTTCGGACAAGTCACCGAATAGTGATTAAGCGGTATGCAGGGGCATATGCGGTGTATGTGCAGTTCTACACGATTTTCTAATTTTTTTATTTAAAATAAATAAATATCTACGAAAATAACTACAATTGAACAAAATTTATGAATAACTGTGGTCTAATAGAAGATCTAAGCAAAAAATTTCAACTAGATCTCAAAACAATCACTTCACCAAAATATCAATAGAAAAGTTAGCAAACATACTAGTTGACAATAATTTCCAAAATATGTAAGTATCCGATATAAAACCAAAAATCAACACAAATAACATCAATAATGTACTAAATAAGAATTAAAAAAAGACATGTGCATTAATGAATCTATATTTTCTATAAAGTTTGACATCATTTCCAAAGAATAATGGATGTTTATGATTTACTTTAGCTTAAAAAAATATATTTGAACATTCATAATAGACGATTCATGCAATTAGGGTTTATAAATGGATATGTTAAACTATGTGATTTATGCGATTCAATGTAACTCAATGATTATTAGACTTACTAAACCTTAAGCGGTCGAACGGCCCGAATATGCGACCGTACTGTTCGTGTATACGGCCCACTTATGCGCAAGGGTTTTCCCAACTAAATTATCCATGTTCCGACAAGTATGAAAGAAAGGCGAGTGAGAGAGGGCACATTTTTCTGTTGAGACATATGTCACGTATCTACGGTATTTCTATAAAGTCCATCATCATCCAAGCATGGCTCCTCAATAAAAGTGATCGGGTGCCTATCCCCGATTGTCGAGTATCTATCCTCGACATCAAAAGGATGACTACTCTCCATCGAGTGCATAAACCCGATCATCGGGTGTCTATCCCCATCATCAACTACTCCATATGTAGTCCTTTACCTGGAATCGTCTCAGACTTTTACAACACATCCATAGTATGACAGACAGACACTACAAACTACTACGACATACTGGCCATCTTCTCGAGCATCGACTACTCTCTGTTCTGGACTTCTTCAACAGTGATTCTACTACAGGCACGACCTGATCGTCGCAGACCGTCCTCATGCAAGGTCTTCTACTAGCAGTGACTACTTCGAGTGGGTCTCCTCTAATCTCTCTTAGATGTATCAAGTGAAGATATGTTGTGTATTTTCTTTTGTAGCTTTCTCAGCTCCAGCTTGAGAGTGAGTGTTAGAGTGTGTAATAGTTGGATAATTAGATCTCTCCAAGATCCAATTTTCCCTCATGTTAGTCTCACCTTGTCTACCTGTGGGACTTCGATCTGTCTGTGCGGGCTATATAAGGAGCTCCACACCCCTTGTATCAACTGAAAGAATATCTGACCCTTGGAGGCCTACTCCAGTGGTTTCGTCCCGCTCCTCACGGAGTATGATTTCACGTAAAATTCCAGTGTTCTATAATTTGTGTTCTTGATTATCGATTTTTGCTTCTGCATTATTATTTCAACACAAAAAAAATTATTTCAACTGAATCCAACTAAAAAGATGCACATGTCAAGTAGAGAATTGAGTCAGACATTTTAGATAGGTATTTATTGCATTTTTAGAGGCATTTTTACATTATTAGACCCTATCGAAGACCATAGACCGAAATGTCGATGTTACTAGCAGTTTACCGTCCTGGGAAATGATATACCGTCGCTATTTAGCCCAAGTTGCAAAAAATAAAGGAAGTGCACATTATTTTTTATTTATTTTTTGGAAATTAAGATTTCTAATATGCGCTAATCAACAAATAAAATATAAATACAAACTTATTCACTAAAATAAATGTCTAAATAATGGTTTTGCAATAGCATTGTCATCGTAATCACTGCATTAAATGATATGTAGTACAGTGTATAGCATGCAGCTAAAGGTTAGGCATGCTGATGCAGCATGATAACAACTTTTGTGAACATTTATTTTGGTTATTTTATTTATCATTTGTTTTGTTTATTTCACTTATTTAATTCCCATGGCTCATTATAAAAGGCCTCTTTTTATCCTTTCCTTTTGATTTTTTCTTTCCCTAATTTTAGGGATTTGTTGCTTATCTTGAGGGGGAGTAGCCTCTATAAAGGGCCCCCTTTGTATTAGGGTTGATTAAGTTTAAATTTGAGAAAGTTTTCCCAACCTAATTCTCTCCCTCTCTATCTCTCTCTCTCCCCCTCTCTTCTCTCGGGCGTCGCCCTCCTCCCCTTTTTTTTCTCTCTCCCCGACTCTTTCTCCCCCCCCCCCCGTAACCTACAGCCTTCCCCTACCGCCGCCTCCCCTCTCTCCCCTCCCTCTCCCGCACGCCGCCCTCTCCCAACCTCCCTCCTCCCCCGCGCCAGCCTACGTCTCCCCGTCCTTCATCCCGCGCATCGTCGCGCCTACCACCCTCTGCACGCCTCCCATCGACATAGCCTTCCCTCACCGCTTCTCTACGCCGCTCCTCCTCAGTCCAGCGCCGCCTCGCCACAGCGCAACCCTTCCCCTCGCCCCACCTCCGCCGCACTCTCCCCCCCCCCCAACGCACGCCTTCGGCCAGGACCGCCCCGCTACAGTCCCGCTGCCACAGCCTCTCCCTCCCCTGCGCCCCTGTCAGCCGACCATTGTTGAGGCCGCCCGCCCGACCACCGGTTGCCGAGTTGTTGCGAAGTCAGCCCTGCGCACTGGATATCGCCCGAAACAAGCCACAGTCGTGTCTGACCAGATCTGAAGCGTGCCGACTTCCCCATCCAGTTGTGGTATGAGTGTTACTTCCTCCATTTACTCTACCAAATATTGTTAGTTTGTGGGTTGTTGTACCGTTAATTTGGTTTGGTGATCGATTGAGGTTCCGTGCCGCAAGTATCGTTATTTATTTCCCTTAATCGACTACTACTCGTGCCGTGTCGCCTTCTACAGTGAGAAACTGAACGAAGCCAAATCACGGTACTCCACGTATGATGTCGAATTTTATGCCGTGGTCCAAGCTCTCAAGCATTGGAGACATTACCTGATCCAACGTGAATTTATCCTTAACTCCGACCATGAAACCCTGAGATATTTGAACTCCCAGAAAACTCTTAACAAGCGTCATGCCAAATGGGTTAGTTTTCTCCAGGAATACACCTTCCATCTCAAGCACAAAGCCGGAACCCTGAACCGTGTGGCCGACGCGTTAAGCCGGCGAGCACATGCCCTGACCACAATGACCGTCAGCACAACAGGATTTGACACTCTCAAGGACCTCTACCCCACTGATCCTGACTTCGGCCAAGTTCATGCCGAATGTGTTGGTACTGGGCAGGACCCAACGGCCACCTATGTTCTTCATGAGGGTTTCCTATTCAAAGGCCACCAACTGTGCATCCCTGCCACGTCCCTTCGTGAGAATCTAATTTCAGAACTACACAACGGAGGTTTAGCTGGACACTTTGGAAGGGACAAGACCTTGACTCTTCTACAAGAGCGATTTTATTGGCCGCAGTTGCGAAAGGATGTGGCAAAATTCGTACAGAAATGCCAAACATGTCAAAGGTTCAAAGGCCACCGGCAGAACACTGGACTGTATACACCCCTGCCAATTCCTCTGCGACCCTGGGAAGATATCACCATGGATTTTGTGCTAGGCTTACCTCTTATTGTGCGGAAAGTTGACTTTATTTTTGTGGTTGTGGATAGGTTTTCAAAAATGGCACACTTCATTGCATGTAGAAAAACCTCAGATGCATCTCATGTCGCTGATTTGTTTTTTCGTGATGTCATCCGTTTGCATGGTGTCCCTCGTTCATTTACTTCGGACCGTGATACCCGATTTTTGAGTCACTTTTGGCGCACGCTATGGTCCTGTCTTGGTACTCGTTTGCAATATAGCACCGCTTATCATCCACAAACAGATGGGCAAACCGAAGTAGTTAACAGGTCATTGGGAAATTTATTGCGATGTCTTGCAGGGGACTCTCCGTCCAAATGGGATCTAATTCTTCCCCAAGCTGAATTCGCGTATAACAGTTCCACTAATAGGTCCACCGGAAAATCCCCTTTTGAGAGTGTGTACGGCTTTCCACTTACCCAATTTTTAGACCTAAAGCCCACAATCATGCAAGGGAGAAGTAGTGCAGCTAATGAGGATCTGGTCGAACACCTAACCCACATCCATACTGAAATCCGAGCCAAACTCCAATCCATGACCCAGAAATACCAAACCCAAGCCAACCTACACCGAAGAGAGAGCGAGTTCAGAATTGGAGAATTAGTGATGGTCCACCTTAAAAAAGAGAGGTTTCCTTTGAGAGTCCACCAAAAATTGAGTAACGAAAGATTGGTCCATTCCGAGTCCTCAAAAGGATTGGGCTCAATGCTTATCTACTTGATCTGCCGCCAGACTTCCAGACTTCGCCAGTCTTTAATGTATCAGATCTCTTCCTATATCATGGAGATGAACAGACAGATGCCACTGTACCAGAGATTCCTGATGATGATACGCGCCAACCGCCAGCCGCAACCGATGCTGAGCAGATTGAAGATATTGCAGACATCCGAGATATGACGACTAGACGTGGTCTCTTCCGACGATATCTAGTCAAATGGAAGGGACGACCTTTTACCGATTGCACCTGGATTGACGAGGATGAACTCCAACAACTCCGCCCCGATATATTTCAGAATTTCCACGATGCCATCTCGACGGAGCGAGATCCTTTTCAGCAGGGGGAGTTGATGCAGCATGATAACAACTTTTGTGAACATTTATTTTGGTTATTTTATTTATCATTTGTTTTGTTTATTTCACTTATTTAATTCCCATGTAAAAGGCTCATTATAAAAGGCCTCTTTTTATACTTTCCTTTTGATTTTTTCTTTCCCTAATTTTAGGGATTTGTTGCTTATCTTGAGGGGGAGTAGCCTCTATAAAAAGCCCCCTTTGTATTAGGGCTGATTAAGTTGAAATTTGAGAAAGTTTTCCCAACCTAATTCTCTCCCTCTCTCTCTCTCCCCCCCTCTCTTCTCTCGGGCGCCGCCTGCCTCCCCTTTTTTTTCTCTCTCCCCGACTCTTTCTTCCCCCCCTGTAACCTACAGCCTTCCCCTACCGCCGCCTCCCCTCTCTCCCCTCCCTCTCCCGCACGCCGCCCTCTCCCAACCTCCCTCCTCCCCCGCGCCAGCCTACGTCTCCCCGTCCTTCATCCCGCGCATCGCCGCGCCTCCCATCGACATAGCCTCCCCTCACCGCTTCTCTAAGCCGCTCCTCCTCAGTCCAGCGCCGCCTCGCCACAGCGCAACCCGTCCCCTCGCCCCACCTCCGCCGCACTTCCCCCCCCCAACGCGCGCCTTCGGCCAGGACCGCCCCGCTACAGTCCCGCTGCCACAGCCTCTCCCTCCCCTGCACCCCTGTCAGCCGACCATTGTTGACGCCGGCTTCGCCCCACTGCCCGCCCGACCACCGGCTGCCGAGTTGTTGCGAAGTCAGTCCTGCGCACTGGATATTGCCCGAAACAAGCCACCGTCGTGTCTGACCAAATCTGAAGCGTGCCGACTTCCCCATCCGGTTGTGGTATGAGTGTTACTTCCTCCATTTACTCTACCACATATTGTTAGTTTGTGGGTTGTTGTACCGTTAATTTGGTTTGGTGATCGATTGAGGTTTCGTGCCGCAAGTATCGTTATTTATTTCCCTTGATCGACTACTACTCGTGCTGCCCTAATTTTTGGAGACATCGGTGCTATATTCGAATAATTTGTCGTCTTATTATTGCTGATTTTGCGCAACATACTTCATATTAGTTGTCATTGTCGTCGGATCCATTAGTTTACATCTTTAGAATTGTTTAACTAGTTGCTATCTAAGTAGGTTTGCATCACATGCAGAACGGATACACAAATCGAGAACATAAATAACACTCTCATAAACTCAAAATTCATTATATACTAATACAATAGTAAGAACGCTTACCACTTCAATAGGTTGAAGAGAAATTCGTCCCTCGTCAGAAGTAAACCGATAATTTAAACATTTTTTAGCCCAAAAAATGGGGAAACACACAATGGCATCCGCCTCAAAGCCGATTATTAAACATAACTATATATTAACAAAAAAACCTCAATATAAGGATTTTTACACCCATAACCCTGAGTAATTTTGTAATTACAATCATAACCCTGCATAATTGTGAATTACTCCCAGGACCCTCAGTAATGCTTAACTCTTACACCCATAACCCCGTGTTAACTTCCATCCAATTTCCCGTTAAAGATGACGATATCCGTCAAATATTTTATATTTTATACCCTTTTCGTTCTCACTATTCACAAATAAGACCACCTTCTTCCTCCTCTTGTCTCCATCCTCACCCCCTTCATCTTCCAGCACCCACCTCTTCCTCTCCTCCCTCACTCCCTCCGGTCGACCACCTCCTCCTCCCCTTCATCCTCTAGAACCCACCTGCAAACTTCGGAACTACCCTCGTTGTCGTGAACATGAACCGGATACTTATATTTGATTCTTTACGTATTTTAATGAAGAAATAGCAGGTTGAGTTCCATGATAATCATATTTCTAGTTGACATAATTACTAGACCCGTGAATGTCAAAAGAGCATTTGCCCTTCAAAATGTCGTATAGTGGTGCGAGGCAGAAAACATTTTTCTCGAAAATGTCCAAGATGGAGCAAAGATAGTGTGTGTGGAAAGAGTTGACATCCTGTGGCTGGATGTCTCCGTAGAGAAAACATACCGTCATTTCGTCTTATACCGTAACTTGATATTTAAGGTTTGACGTCCTGTGTCGGCGGTGCTTTGATGATGGTGGAGGACGGCGAAAGCAAAGGTTGCAGGTGGAGGACGGCGGCAGCGAAGGTTGCAGGTGGAGGATGTATCCACCTTAAATGCACCTGAAGATGCTCATCCACCTCCCACTGACCACCATCATCAAAGCATTGCCGCCCGCCTGTGCGCACCCGCGTTGAAACTGCCCCCTCCACCGACACCCGTGCCGAAGTCTCTGTATCGAAGCTCCCTCCCCCCAGGCCGTGTCTCCTCCTCCTCTGCCCGCGTCGAAGCCCCTTCCCCAAGGTCGCGTCCCCCCCGCCACCCGTGTCGAAGCCCCCCCCGACCCCTGGAAGCACCCGCGTCGAAGCCCCCTTCCCCCACGTCGCGTCCCCTCCGTCGCGTCCCCTCCGTCGCAGTCGTCCGCTTTCGACCCATACCCCTGCGTCAAAGCCCCCTCCCCCATGCTGCATCCCCTCCGCCGCCGTCGCCCGCTTTCGAAGCCCCCCTGCACCCGCGTCAAATCCCCCTCCCCCAGGTTGCATCCCCTCCGTCGCCATCTTCGCTCACACGTCCCTCTGCCACTGCCTCTGATGCTCTGCTGAAGCCCACCCCACTCGTTATCAAGCATCCATCGAAGGTCCTCGTGCCAGCCACCAACAGCAAGAACCACCCCTCTGCAAGAAATTTTTGTCCTTTTTTTCTTGTTAATCCTAGTCGTTAGATGTAGATTGGTTAGATTAACTCATTCATATGGTTGAGTTAACGTATTAAACTAACGGAGGGTTATGGGCGTGAGACGGAGTGACTATCCAGGGTTCTTCGTGTAATTCACGACTATGCAGGGTTATGATTGTAATAAGAATTACTCAGGGTTATGGACGTAAAAATCCCTACAATATACTATACTAATTACATATGTCACGAACTTGTTGAGAATCTCGATCTACCTTAAAGCATAACTCGTTTGTTCATCGTATACATTGTAGAACTTACTATACACAATATCAAATGTTGGTGGGAGAAGCCATCCATCTAATGGGGGGTCTCGGGGGCAATACCATTGACATGGGGGTCCGGGAGAGCTAGAGTGCAACACCCTGAAATGAAATTTAATTTAAAGGCTCATATGATATGGGCTAAATAAAGAGATGGGCCAAATCAAACCCATTTTCCTATGAAAGAAATTGGTGTTAGTGATAGATGAGAAAAAGATACTGTCAATTTTGTCAACTAGGCGAAATCAAAATATTATCAATATTTCAATAAATTCCTGTGAAATTTCGATCCATGTTGATGAATTAGTTTTTTTGTTGTGTCAAGGACATCCAAACCTAATGAAACCTATGCACAATGTTCCGAACATTTTCAAAACTCTACCTAATTTTTTTAGGAATTTTTTGAGTTTCTGGCTATTTCCGGTTTTGAGAATCTCAAGGAACATTTTTTTAAGAAAACTAAATATCAAAGGCCTTTCTAATTTCCATAAACTCCTTCAACATGAACAACAATTTTCAGCTTTTAAGTTTTTGTAATTGGGTAAATTACATAGTAAAACTAAGTTTGAAGGACTTATTTGTAAATATTCAAATGAAATAAAAAACAATTTTCACATGAATTAAATATTCTAAAATGGAAATTTTCTTGGAAATAAAAGAACATTTACAAAATTGCATTTAAGTTTGAAAAAAATAAAAGGAAAGAAGAATCAAATTGTGAATCTTCTTGAAGGGGATGGCAAAGGGCCTCGTAATGCTATGGTCAGTAATGAAGGCGGTAGCCCATCGGTGGTCGGCGGACGGTGGAAGGAACAGATGAGTATCACGAGATCAAGGCTCTCGAGTGGAGCTCAAGGCAGAATAACACCTAGAGCTCGAGGATGGCAACCCTCGCGGCTCGAGTAAGGGTGACGAGCGGAGGAGAGAGAGAGGTTGGGGCAGGCATTAGCGTGGTGCGACGGCCAGAAAGAATGATGATGGTAAACGCATTGATAGATGGCGTTAAGGAAGAGGAGAATGAGGCAGTTGCAGAGCAGTTCGACGAGAAGAAGGGGAGGCATTGCCATTTTGCTAAAAGTGGTGGAGCAAGAACGATGGGGTGGTAGACGGAAGGCTGACACCCCTTTCGTGGAGAGGAAGGGAATGAGTTCCCTAATGACATCAGCAACATGTGAGTTTTTTTAACTTAAGCCCACTAAAGGCTTATATTTGTGGGCATAGTTTCAAGTTTTGTTGGACTTATAAAAGGACCGGTTAAGCCACTCAAACCCATAGTCCATCCGATGTAACTCTTCCACCACATCCTTGGACTCCAGACTCACCAGATCTTAAAACTCCCGGAAGAGGAAAACTAGAAAGCCATACGGGCCCGAGGACCTGTCTATATAATAGCATCATGAATAGATATCTTGTCCATGTGTACGGTGACAGGTGACAGTAAATACTTATTTACTCACCAGACGTCGAGATCATTCACAAAAGTCAGAGTCACTTAGTATTTACAAGCTAATTGATTTTTTTTAGAATTTTTATGCCTTCTAAATAATTTGATGAGGATTTTTGTAGGTGATGAAAAAACGAATGACATCCAAAGTATGAACAAATAGAGGTAACAAGTGATGTTTTGAATTAGTTTTCACACAATGTACACATGATATATGTTGAATCAGTGATTTAACAATGGGTTCAAGTTGAAGGCTAAAAACACTTATATTGTGCATTATCCGAAGTAGAATTTGATGGAGACTCATATTTGAAGATTCCTATGAAATTTGGAAGTGTTTTGAAATCACATGAAGGTACGTCAAAAGTTAAAGAATCTCGTTTTAGAATGCTGTGTATAATTATTGTTAGAAAATAGGAATGCGGAAGCGTATCAGAGAATAAAGAAATAAAAATTATTGAACATCGGGATTTTACGTGGAACCCTACTCCCTAGGAGCGGGATGAAATCACGGGAAATGCCTCAGAGGGTTGATCTATGCATTGCACTTTCTCATCTTGATACAATGGGTGTGGGGGTCTATATATATCCCCCACTGAGTCTCTACATCTCCAAACTGGTAGGTGTGGGACTAAACAACTGGATGGGGTAAATGGCTCCTAAAGAGATCTATTTAGCCTTCAACTCATATGGTGTACAACCAAATACTCCAACACTCCCCCTCAAGCTGGAGCATGCAATGCTCAGCTTGGACAAACAGAAAAAAAAAACTCAACTCACGCTACATGACACTACAGACAATATCAACTCAACGCGCACAACAGATGCTGTCGAGGACGTTGCTTCTCATGACGTGCAGGTGAGGAGGACGAACGGGCTGGAGTGTGAGTCAACTGCATCTCCTCGTAGGAGAGCATGTGCTCCGAACTGTGCCTTCCAGAGTCACTGCAACTGAAAATGAGTCTCCTCATCAGAGTACTCTGGTCTGCCACAACACGTGGACAACTGCTCCATTTTTGAAAAGGGCCAAATTGAAAAGACCGTAGAAGTGTAATCCTCGTCGGAGTCCACGATCGCTGGAGAATAGAGTCTGAAAGAAGTTCCCTCGTCGGAGAATTGGGTCTCTCCCATCTGACTCAGAGAATGGTACTCCACTATGGAGTCCCTATGATACCACGTGAAAACCCTTGCCAACATGGCATAGGGAATGGTCCTCTACTCTGGAGTCCCTATGGCTCAAATGAAAATCTGGCCGACAAAACAAGAAGAATGATGGGGACCAGACAAAAGATGGCAAACATCTGCACAACTCAATAAAGACCGCATTCATATGCGAGTCTGAAACTGAAGACCCAGAACCAACCGTTGAGTCTGAAACTGTGCATCAAAATGTGGACTCGGAATCAGAATATCGAGTCTGAAAATTGCGCATGGTGAATCTGATAACTTGTAGAGCCTGAACAACTGGTTGGTCTGGAGAATCTGTCATCTGAAGAAGACCTGCGACTTAACACAATACTCCCCCTTTCTCTCATACTTGTCGAAAAACATGGACGTCGACCAAGTTGGGAGAAGGCAAGAAAATGGGGTAAACAAACCAATTAGCCGATCACATTTTTTCGGCTTTTCAAGCAAATTTTTTCCTTCTTTCCTTTTTTTCCCATCTATTTCCATTTTTTATAGCCGTCACACAATTTTTTAAAAAAATAAGCCGTTGACACTTTTTCCGGCTTTCACTTATTTCTTTTTCCAAAATTTTTCCTACGTATGGTTTTTTTATATGTGCCTTTTCAAAAACAATTTTTTAAATACAACCCAACTTTGGATTTTTTTTCCCTTTTTTTCAACATACCCTGCCCACTTGGGCTCGGAATTTCGGCTCATACCCCTCCTTTTTCCTTTTTTTTAAATACGATAGGGCCCTTGGGTAAATAAACCAACACACCTCTGTTAAGGGTTCCCAATCGGATTGGGAACCCCCTCTCATATGGGGAAAAAATGGTGCCGCAACCACTGGGGATTGATCAAGGATGCGAGACGACACACCCTCCCGTGTCATGGTGATTATTTAGGGTTCCTAAAGAGAAACCATTCTCTTGAAGATCTGTACCCCCAAACTACAATACTTGTCGTCGTCGCCTGTGGGAGCCATCACTCCTGGAGGGCCATCGCGCGGAGGTGGAGTCGTCGCTAGGGATGAGGGAGGAGGAGGGAGCGTCTGCACGCAAGCATCTCATGATGATCCTCCACCACCTATGATCGTGCGACTTGTTGTGCATGAAAGGACCGCCTGCGAAAGTCGCGCCAATGGATCTTTGGGAATCATTGCTCTGGGAGTTGCGCGAGATGTTGCCGGGAGGAAGTTGGAGTCAGATTTTCTTGCGGGGATTTCGGGGCCGCTACCTGTTGTTCTTGCATGTACTTCATCACCTAGAGGAGCGGCAAGAGCTCGCACCGCCTGTGCGAGCCTGGCGAGGAAGGTGTCGTGAGAAGATAGTGAGGAGCGGAATTCTCTCATCGCTGGAGCGGCAAGCTGGGGCTGCAGCGCATCGCAGCTGGAGTAGCCGCTGAACTGGAAGGATGATAGCGACACGCTAGGGTTCCCCGATGAACTAGGTATGCGCCTGGAGGTATACGCCTGTGAGAGCAGCATCTTCGACACGAGGGATCTGCCTGAATAATCCAAGATCGAAACTGAGATAATCTGCCTGAATGAAGAAAAGTTGTGGTTTGAATAATCGAATGATCTAGGGTTCGAGGAACCCTAGAAATATGGATGAATTTGAATCTTCAAAAAAATCCATAACGCTCTCCAAATTATGATGATCAGGAACCCTAGATCTTTCTTGAATCTTGAACTTGAACAATCTCGAATATGAATCAAAGAACGAATCTTGAAGAATGACATCATAAAAAAAGAATCCGCTCTTGATAATCGAATCTCGAAAAATCATCAAACTCCTATGGAATCGACCCGCTCTGATACCTTGTTAGAAAATAGGAATGCGGAAGCGTATTAGAGAATAAAGAAATAAAAATTATTGAACACCGGGATTTTCCGTGGAACCCTATTCCCTAAGGAGTGGGAAGAAACCACGGGAGAACCTCAAAGGGTTGATCTATTCATTGCACTTTCTCATCTTGATACAATGGGTGTGGGGGTCTATATATAGCCCCCACGGAGTCTCCACATCTCCAAACTGGTAGATGTAGGACTAAACAACTGGATGGGGTAAATGGATCCAAGAGAGATCCATTTACCCTCCTACAACTCATATGGCGCACAACCAAATATTCCAACAATTATGAATTGTTTAAGATGCAAAAAAGTGAAAGTATTAAGGATATAAATGTTAGGTTCACTTCCATTGTAAACGAACTAAGAAATTTGGGAAGAGTATTCCTACAGGAGAACAAACGAACACGATCATAGACTCACTCTTGCAGGGAATTTGGAGGAATTTTCCTACCATAGAACTCGCGAACAAGTCCCACTCTTGTCGAAGTGGAAACATAAAGTGAGGACAATAAAAGAGTCAACTGACTTCAACACGATATCATCGAAGCATCTCATTGGTAAAATTCTTGCCTATGAAACAAAGTTAGAAAATAGAAAGAAAGAAAAAGAAAACTCCAAAAAGGATCTTTCTTTCACTGTAAACAAAAATTCAATGGAAGATTCTTATCAAGATAGTGATGAGAATTTGGCTCTCATCATCCAAAAAGTCAAGTTGATTCTGAAGTAGAAAAAGGAAGAATGAGTAGTAAAATGCTTATAATGCAATAAAATAGGCATGTGAATAAAGATCGCTCTAGACCAAAAAAAGTGTTAAATTTGAAAGAAAGCCAAAAAAGAAAAAAAACCCAAAGAAGAAAACAGGTTTTATAGCCAACCTCCATAAACAGAAAAGTAGGTTGCACTATCCCTTTTCAAAACCTAGAAAAGCTTCCATCAGTCTCTTACACTTGGGCATAAGGAACTCCAATGGTCATTCACATCTGACGTGTAAGTTCATCCTGCCAATGCATGCAAAGCGAATATCTATATAGAAAACTCCACTTCCAAAAGAGCACGCAAGAAGATGTGTGCAAGTGAAACGGCTTCTTATTTGTGCTTCACAACAGAAAAAATCCATCTAACATCCCAAAATTACCCGCACTAAGTGAACTCTCTTTCTTTTTCCCAAGTAAAGGAAGCTTGAAATATTTGAACATTGTCAAGGTTCTTAGGTATTGATCAAAAATTATATATTCTCACTCCCATGTGTGTGGTCCTTTTTGGCAATTTTACATTTCATTCTTTCAAATGTGCTTGATCAACACAGCCATAAAATCATCACCTATGTAGGCAAGTAGCCCAAAACTTTGCCACATAATCACATGAAAGTAAAGCAAACTGCTCCCCATCCTTTTTCCCATTATACTATGCCATGGAGATGTCCTCAACCAATGGCAATGCCATAAAGCCATCAGAGATATCACCTGCAAAAAAAACTCTATCTAAAAAAGTGTTTTCCGCACCCTTCTACAACCTATATCTTTGATTCTTTATCATATTCTCCGAAGCCAATACTCTAATGTATGAACACACCCCCACGGGACTGAGGAGTCTTCTACAAACTCAAAAGCTCTCATCATCCCTCAATTGTGAACAAAAATACCCAATGGACTTGGATTCAAGCAGATGGCAAAATTTTGTATGTCATCGTTATATGTTGAAATCCAGAAATGTAGAAGTGATCGATAAACAAGAAATAATAAAGCATTGAACACTTGGGATTTTACGTGGAACCCTGCTCCTTAAGGAGCGGGATGAAACCACGAGACAATGCCTCAAAGGGCCGGATCTTCTATTGAAGTTTCTCAATTAGTATAGGGGTGTGGAGCTTCTTATAGCCCCACTGACAAACTAGAGTCCCACTACTCATCCATGTGGGACTAAACAAGAGTGGGGCAATTGGATTTTGGAGAGATCCAATTATTCATCTATTAAATACTCCAACACTCCCTCTCAAGCTGGAGCTAAGAAAGTTGCAGCTTGCAATAAAAGAAAATATACAATACATTTCTTATATGTTTACACGCAAAATCCTCTGGTAAACAAGAAATCTGTCAACATATCTCTTTTTTAAAGAAAAAATGGCCTCCACCATATAAGCAAAATCCCACTCTAGATTCATTCCCAAGATCATGGTCATCCCCTTGCCAGCACAATAGAACCTGACAAAAGACAACAGATATGTTGCCGTCATACGATCTGAATTTCATCCTGCTGATCACTACAGAGTCGCATCACATTCCTCAGACTAGGACTCCCGAACATGGCAATATCACGCCCCATCACTACAATCGGCTAGCATTGCTATCTACTCCTGTTTTGAAGACTCCTTAGATTCAGCAAAACTGGAGCTTATTTATCTATTTCAAGACCACGAGATTCCAATACATCAACACTGATAAATGCACTCCACTTGTGGATGTTGTGCTATGCTCATTCATTCACCTCATTAATATTTCCAATAAGGAAGTTAATGCAAAGAGTCACTTCAGTTCGCCCCCAACATGAACCAAGGCTTAATTATTTCCATCAAAATAATTTCAGCAATGGTACAAGAAGCATCAGGAGAAATAAGCACAAACATTAAATGCCGTTGTAATAAATTTTGCAAAAATAAGGAAAAGTTAATACGAACAAATCTCGCTCATAAACAAGTGTCTCCATAATTGATGGAAATTGCTTGCTCATCTCTTGAACTAGGAGTGTTACCATATCCGCATCATCGAATTCTTTCAGCTGAGATAATACAAAATAAAGTCAATCGCAAATAAAGACTTGACAAAGGAACAAGTTTAGGAGGATTTAAGCCTTGAAAATAAACAAAAGCGCAAGTTCAGGATTTAAGCCCTGAAAGTAATATTAGATATTGTTTATGATGCTCAAAAAATCCAAAACTAATTGGATTCAGCTAACTGCATTTTTATGCGTCATCACAACCCAATCATTGCACCCTCGTTAACTGTTAGAAAGGAATGTGCAACATTAAAATGATACTGCTTCCTGAATCGAAAGTACAGAAAGTATAAATATGAGATATTTGCCACCAGCCCATTCAAATATATATTTCAAATTATTTTTCACTAACCAAGTGCATCATTTCCTTGTTAACTTTATGCTCTCCTTTTTGTGGGCCCTTAACATTAGACTCCTATCATGATATTGCATGCAATATATCTCTTCTAAGATAATCTGCCAAACACGAGAACAAAAGACTTCTGAAGTATTCAACTATATAAATGCTTCCATATAATCCATCCCATACAACTATGCAAGTAATAAGCTCGTATTATTTCTCTAGAAAAATAAGCATGCACCATGTTCAGAAAGAATACAATAATGCAGCAGACACTGTTAAGAAATATACTAGTGTACGTTACATCTGGGCAATGGTGACACAATCAAGTGCATGCAGTTTTTAGATAGATATATATATATATATATAAGGCATTCAGGGATATAGTTTTATATGGATTTAGATAGATATATATATAAGGCATTCAGGGATATAGTTTTATATGGAGGATGCAGTATGTAGAAGTGAAAACCATAAAGGAATAATTGAATAAAATACGTATTTATAAAAAGGGATGTGAAAATTTAGGAACGATTTAATTTCTCATACAAGAATAAAAGGAGACAAGAAATCAATTATGTGAATATATTGATACCAAGTTGACACTACTCGTGTCAGTGATGGAAGTTGTCACATGATCAAAATCCCGCTACCAAATTCGACCTATGCGGCATTAGCTAACCCGTAGTTAACCGGCCCTCCTAACTAGGACGATTACTGACATGCTCCAACTCTTCTCGAACTTCTGCTTGCTCATGCATCGGCGCTCCAACACAAGCACAAGCACGACTCCATGGATCATTCAAGAACGCGCTCAAGAACTCAACCACACAATCATACAAGCACGGGCACAAAGCTTCTTCTATTATTAGAAGGGGAAACCCGTCCTTATATACAAGACTCAAGGCAACCCAATGGACAGTCACTATTACATATATAATAATGACACATAAACACATAAGATCCCTCAAGTTCCATGTCAACTCTTCGTATTTCACAGCAACTCTTCTTCTTGTCTCTTTGATTCCATTGTTGTCCTTTCGTCTTCTCGTACGATTTTTTTAGGCCAAAAGAGGGGGGAACACGCATAGGTGCTCATCCCAATATTATTAAAAATTAAAAAAGGAAAAAGTACATGTTACATATTACAAAAGCCAAGATTCAATCAAACGCTTGTAGTGGACGCTAACATTCTCACGGTAGAAACGATGGCCTGAAAAAAGAACATCATTACGAGTTAGCCAAATGGCCCACAAGATTGCCACCTGGACAAGAACCTCTCTTCTTTGTCTGTTTTTTGCCCCTAGCATAGATGACCAGAAGGTTTTGAATGAGCAGGTGCACAACAATTCCAACCCCACCACGCCCCATATGGGCGAGGTAACCGAACAGAGAAAAAAAATATGGTCCAGCGACTCAATGGTGTTCCCACATAGGGGACAGCTCGACACTGTCGTGAAAATCTTAGCACATCGGTCCCACATCATGACGTGCTTCCTGCGAAACAGCCACATGAAGAACCCAATCCTCTCTAGGGGACCAAGCGACCAAACAAAGTTCTAGTCCAGGATCATATCAGCCGACAGAGCGGGTAGCGGTCTACAAATGGCCCCATAGGCCTTCCGTACGGAGAAAGTCCCATCCTTCCACACCCAGTGATCAAGGCCGGAGGAAGGCCTGCCAGCCTGCCCCAGTGAGTCCAATAAGCAAAGACCGTCCGGTCATCAGCACACTCGCACCCCAACGGTTGATGCCACATCGACCGTCCAATCATCAGCACACTCGCACTCTAACGCCTTGCTGATACAGTTTTACCATAACTCACCAAGTGTCGCCGAACACACGATCCTGAACCAAAGGGAACCCTCGGCCACAGACCCTCGTGCGGTAAACCCTTTCTTAGTACTCAACATGTTAAGGGGAAGTCCGCCAAAACTTCGCTATAGTGGCCTCCAAACCCCTCGCGTGTGTGTACTACTAAGCATGTTCGTCCACGCTCGTACTCAACACCTACGTACATAAGCATGTGTGACCACCTACGTACATATCGTATTGTTCCTTGATGCCTACCAATTCACTGCACACCGCCCTTCTATGCTCGTGTATGTATCGCTACGTGCATCTGTTGTCATGTCTTACACAGCTTCATGTACTCGTTGTGTTCGCACTGCTACAAGCTCCACGGCACTCTGTTACCGAGCAAGTGCCCTTTGTGACGCTTCGTCATTTTCACATAAGGTTGAGTCTCCAAGATTCCCGTGGATAACCCCCGAACCATCGACTTATTGTAGACTCCTAAAGTCAAGCTCCACCGCTCATGTCCGTGCATTCGCTACCAGGTCTGCTCAAACATTCTCGATCACGGAATTTGGGATGTGACGAAAGGCATAGTGGGAGGAGTGCCGCCTACAAGAAAGATGGAGGGTGGTGGGTGTTAAGATTGATAAAAGAATGTAATGAGTTGATTTATTCAAGAGGCCTAGGGGTCCTTCTGTAGGATAAAACCCTAGAGCATTCATAAACGAGAAATTACATAAATAGCCCCAAGGGGATACAAGCTAAACAAGATGAAACACAACATCGTCTCTAACAGTCCCCCTCAAGTTGGAGGATATCTCTCGATCATGCCCAACTCGGAGGTTATCCACGAGAGGCGCTTCTTTGGTAGGCCCTTCGTGAATGCATCTGTAAGCTGAAGATCGGCCGAGATGTGTGGGGTAGTAATCTTCCCTCCTCGTATGGCATCCTGAACAAAGCGGCAATCAATCTCTATGTGCTTAGTCCGCTCATGATATACATGGTTCGTAGCAGTGTATGTAGCGAATTTATTGTCACAATATAGAGGAACAGGGGTAGCGACAACAATACCAAGTTCCTGTAAAAAGGAGAGTAAACAAGTAATCTCACAAGTAGCCTGAGTCATCGACATATATTCTGCTTCTGCACTAGATCAGGAGACTACATTCTGCTTCTTGCCTCTTCAAGTGAAAAGATTTCTTCCAACCATCATAGCATATCATGTAGTGGAGCAACAATCCTCATGTGAACTCGTATAATCTACATCAGCATATGCTGCTACATCAGTGTGGCCATTTGCCCCATAAAAGAGGCATCATCCTGGTGATTCCTTCAAGTAGCACGAGATCTGAAGAACATCCTTCCAATGACTGTAACGTAGTTGCTCCATGTGTTGGTTGACTCCGCTCACAGATTAGGATATATCTGACCTAGTAACAGTAAGGTAAAGTAGTTTGTCTCCAGTCTTCCATGACGTGTAGTATCTTCGAAAATAGGATCAACTAAAGTGGAGTGCTTCCTCGGGTCTACAAGAATACCAAAGGGCTTGCATCCAAGCAATCCAACCTTAGTCGAGATGCTCACGCAATACTTCCTCTGTGAGAGGAGAAGTCCCTCTACAGTGGGTATCACTTCTATGCCAAGGAAGTAACGAAGTTGACCAAAGTCCTTCATGACGAAGATCTTCTGAAGGAAAGCCATGGACTCTAGTATGCCTTCATCATCATTATCAATGACAACCATATCATCAACATAAACAAGTATGACAGTACCCTCCGATCATCTTCTAATAAAAATAGAGGAGTCAGATGTTGTTCTCAAAAAGCCAAGAAAGTCAACCTCAGTAGTAAGTCTGTCAAACCATGCTCCAGGACTCTGCTTTAGGTCATAGATTGCCTTCCAAAGTCGATATACACACTCCCCCTTGATTTCCTAAGCAGAAGGTTGCATTATGTAAACCTCCTCAAGATCGCCATACAGGAGGGTATCCTTCACATCGAGCTGAAAGATAGGTCATCACTTGTTAGCAGCCACTTAAAGAATAATCCAAATAGAGCATATTTGTGCCATTGGGGAGGTCTCGAAGTAGTCGACCCCAAATGTTTATGAAGAACCTTTAACCACAAGTAGTGCTTTCAGTCTGTCAATC
The DNA here is from genome assembly GCA_037367405.1 of Ottelia alismoides. Classification (NCBI taxonomy): domain Eukaryota; kingdom Viridiplantae; phylum Streptophyta; class Magnoliopsida; order Alismatales; family Hydrocharitaceae; genus Ottelia; species Ottelia alismoides. The sequence goes on along the minus strand of JAZKJV010008896.1, from coordinate 154,076 downwards.
GACCTATCCGGTGATTGTTTAGTTGTGAAGACCCATATGCAAACCATAGGTCGAATCCCCATGGGACATGGTAGAAGGTCCCATGTTCCCCTAGACGTAAGGGCATCAATTTCCTCATTTGTTTCCCGTCGCCAGTCATAACTATGTAAAGCATTGTGATGGTCTCTAGGAACAGAAATAGTCATGAGAGCATCCGCATATCTCCTGTCAGAGCATGATAATCTAGCAGTAGAAGTGAAATGAGACATAGGGTAAAAGGTACATTGTCTCTTAGTTCTGCGGAATGCGATTGGAAGCTCCGAAGAAGCATCTGAGACGGCAGTTGATGCAGTGTAGAGCAAATAAATAGGTTCGTATTTAATTTTTGTCCGTTAATTAGGAGTAGGGTCGTACTTAATTGTCGTCCGTTAAATTAGATTCTAATTTTAATTTACCGTTAAATAAGTCATTGTAATTTTTATTTAAATAAAGAGAGCATGTGATCTCAATTAGTCAGTCAAATTAGGTAGTTAGTCGGTTAGAGTCAATTAAGATAAGTTAGATTTGAATTTTTTATTTTTGATTTATATTTTTGTAAGCATCCCTCCTATATAAAGGGGTGGTAGTCTATTATTTCAAAACAATTCATAAATTGGGAATTATCTCATCCTCTCCCTTTCTCTTCTCGCACCACGCGATCTCCGCACTTCTCTTCCCAAATCTCTCATAACTGGCAAGTTTTCTCGTCTCCATCCCTCTAATTTCTTCCACAAAATAATTTTTACACTGTCAAATTTTATTTTCCGTCGTTGTAAATTTCTATTTGCATCAATTGGTATCAAAACATGGAAATTAAATCGTTCTCACAATTCAACGATCCTGTCACTTATTGGAGGATGAAGTTCGATCTAAGATGTTAATCTCATAATTCGCATGCACGTTCACGTCAACAAAAATTCAAGCATCGCCTCTAGACAAGCATCAAGATGCAACAATGGATAGATTCATGATATAACATCGATATTTTTCATGGTACAATCGAAGAAGATCACAATGAAGACAAAAACAAAGAAGCAGAGAAAAGCCCAACTGAACTTGTTGTCCAGACCATTATCGATCAATCGTCGCATTCGAAATCAATTATTTCACCGCCTCCAGCCGTCTCGCACCACCCCCGCCTTGCCAGGTAACCCCCCTGTCTTCCTCGCAACCTCCCTCACCCTTAACACCTACAACATCCCAACCATCGCTACCACCCCCTCCCGCCACCCCCGCACTCCCGGCACGATTCCCAGCCCTATCGCCGCCCACCCCACCCTCCCCTCCTTCCGCTCCACCGACCTTCCTTCTCCCTTCCGCTGGCACCCTCCCTCGACCCGCCCCCCTTCCTCCATGTGTCGTCTCCACCCCAGTTCCTTGAACCCCTCGTCGACAACACTGCAGCCACTCCCACCTCCACCCCCTCACAGCCCCAGCACCCTCCACAACAATCCTTCCCCGCCACTCCTGCCGCCTCCCCACCCATGTTGTTGCTGCCAACGGTTTCCTTCCTCCCTCCAACAACACCAACCCTCCTCTCCCCTCTCCACTACCAACCTTTTCCTTCCCACCTTCCAAACGATACTGCCCCCTCTCCACCCCTTTCCCCACTGCAAACATCCCGCCCTCTCGCCCCTCCACCATCGCATGTGCTGCCTACCTCCGATGAGCCATTGTCGATGTCGTTTCAACAACCACGAGCTCACTGCACACGTGGTTACCACCATCGAGAACCATCCTGCAAATGCCACCACCTACTCCTCCGTTTTTTCCATCACCATCGCCACCAACACAAGAAGTTCCAGCCTGCATCACGTGGCCGTCGAGGAAAATATGGGAAGAGGAAACCCTAATGGATGATTTGGTTAAGTCTTTCTCTCTTAAAAGACAAGTATCCCGTAAGTTTTGGGATCAAGAATTGACTTGGAAAAATTATGCCCAAGCCCTCAATTCAAAAGCTTTTTTCCAAAGGGTCAACTTAAGAGGATTTGTTTTTGATGAAGGGGTACAAAAATTGCACTCCAACCCCCTGGAGCGGAAATACTTACACCAAGGTGTTGGATTAAAGAAGTTAGGGTTTCCCCTCATCCAATGAGGATTAGGATTGTGGGTTTCACCTATTTAAAGGCTTCATGATTTAGTTCATTACACATATCTCCTCCCCTCCTGAATTTGTGCCATTCATTTGATATGGACTCCACAAAAGCCGAGACGATCGATATACAGATGTCACATCAATTTTTGAGCATCACATCAAGGGGTCAAAATTCGCATGGACGCCGACATTTGCGCTACATATGCTCTTCCATCACGAAATTAATAGCTCCAACAATCGCAATATCTGGATTCCGATGTTTGCTCCACATCAGTTTTTCCAAAAAGTGATCAAAAACGTCGAATTAAAATCATCAAACCTCCAGTCAAAAGATCATGCAATTCTTCAGTAGACAAATTTTTCAAGCGGAGGAGAATTGATGCAGCGCGAAGCAAATAAATAGGGTCGTATTTAATTTTCATCTGTTAATTAGGAGTAGGGTCATACTTAATTGTTGTCTGTTAAATTAGAGTCAAATTTTAATTTACGGTTAAATAAGTCTTTACAATTTTTATTTAAATAAAGAGATCACATGTGATATTCATTAGTCGGTCAAATTAGGTAGTTAGTCGGTTAGAGTCAAGTAGGACAAGTTAGATTTGAATTTTAATTATTGGATTCTATTTTTGTAATCCCATCCCTCCTATAAAGGGGTGGTAGTCTATTGTTTTAAAACAGTTCAAGTTCAAGTTGAAATGAAATTGAGAATTATCTCATCTCTCTCCCTTTCTCTTCTCGTCCCACGTGATCTCTGTGCTTCTCTTCCCAAATCTCTCGTAACCGATGAGTTTTCTCTTCTCCATCCCTCTAATTTCTTCCACAAAATAATTTTTCCACCATCAAATTTTGTTTTCCACCATTGCAAATTTCTATTTGCATCAGCAGTGGTGGGGGCACTTAAAGATGGCAAGTCATCTAGCAACAAAGGAACATGTAAAGGCACGGGAGTAGGTGCAGATGTATGCTTGCACTTATATACAATTAGTGGAGGAGGGAGATCCAATAGTATATCTGTAACATATTGTGTTAAGAAACTAGTCTGTTCAAAGGACACATCTGCAAAGATATAGTGTCGATGCCCAGCAGGGTCATGGGACCTATAACCCTTCTGGGAGAGAGAATAACCAAGAAAGACACATTTGATCGCACGAGGTGACATTTTGTCAGCAATATGAAAATTGTGGACAAAACCTATACACCCAAAAATTCATAGAGGTAGTGGAAAGATTGACTCATTGGGATATAGTAACGCAAAAGGAGTGGACCCTTTTAAGGTCGTAGATGGTAAGACGAACAGCAGTAAGAATGGCATCTCCCTTGTAGGTTTTTGGAACCTTCATATGAGTGAGAAGAGACTGAGCAATGTCAAGAAGATGCAGAAGTTTCCATTCCACTACCCCATTTGACTGAGGTATACTGATAGAATGCTTGGTGGACAGTTCCTTGGGAAGCAAAGAAGGTTGTCAAGTCATGTTGAATGAATTCCAAAGCATTATCGGAACGAAATATTTGAACACCATTGGAGAAAACATGTTTGACATACTAAAAGAAATTCTACACACTTTTAATGATCTCTAAACATTCCTTTAACAAATAGGCCCAACAGGATCGACTATAATCATCAATAAAAATAGCAAATGATTTTTGGGGACCAACAGGATCTGAATGCGGATGCCGCGGCTTTGGGGACCATTCCTTGGATAATGGGGGGGGGGGATTTTAACGTCACTTTGCTCGCATGCGACCGCCCTCGTGGTAGGGGGGGAAGAGATCCCGGCTCGAATGATTTTTTGGATTTCATTCATGGATTGGCTCTTGAAGATTTGGTGGCTAATGATATTTCCTACACTTGGCGCAATTCATCTTCACGATCTCGTCTTGATAGATTTTTGGCTAATAATCGCTGGATGGAGGCCTTTCCGCTATGCTCGGTTTCTTCTAGACCGAGATCATATTCTGATCACTCCCCCATTATTTGGGAGGCTGACGAGTCCTCCCGTCCGCGTGGTATCTTCCGATATGAGCGGAGCTGGCTGCTGGAATCAGACTTTAAGAATCTCGTCCGCGATCATTGGTCTCAGACTTCTTATTCTGGTCATGCGGCTCTCCGCTTTGAACGTAAGCTTTCGTCCCTTCGACGTGCCCTCGCCTCGTTCAAATTTTCCACTCGCCAGGCTAGAATGGTTGCTCGCAACAACGCGGAGGAAATTATTCTTCGGCTCGATCGTATGGAGAACGATAGGGAGCTCTCTCCTCAGGAATTATCTGAGCGATCCTCGGCTTTACATCTAATCTCGGAGGACGACAGGAAGAAGGCGATCGAATGGAGACAGCGCTCTCGTATTCGTTGGATTAAGAGTGGGGATGCTAACACTGCCTTCTTCCACCGGGTCGCCAGTGCTCGCAAGCGCGCAAATCGTATCTCCTCCATTGAGTTTGGAGGCGTCTCTGTTCAGGGCTCTCGCGAGCTGGGCTCGGCTTTGGTTAACCACTTCAAGAGTTTCTTCGATCGTCAGGCCTCCTCTTCGTGGCGTTGGTCTGCCATCGGGATCCCTTCTCTCCCCTCCGCGGATGCGAATATTTTAACTCGGCCACTCTCGCTTGAGGAGCTTAAGAGGGCGGTTTGGGACCTTAACATCGACGCCTCCCCTGGCCCCGATGGTTTTCCCATTTCTTTCTATAGGGACTTCTGGGATGTGATCTCCAATGATGTCTTAGATGTCGCTCTCGAATTTTGCAATGGAAATCGGGGATTCGACAAGATTAACCGGGCCAGCTTGGTTCTTATTCCTAAGTCTCATGGGGCTACCCGTATCGAGGACTTTCGCCCTATTGCTATATCTAATGGCATCTATTTGATCATTGCCAAGGCTTTGGCTATTCGGCTTGCTCCCCTGCTTGACTCTCTAATTTCTCCCGCTCAGGCAGCCTTTATCCAGGGGAGAAAAATCTCCGACTGCTACGCGCTGGCGTCTGCAATTATTGATGGATGGCATAGAGATGGCACGAAGGGGATACTATGGAAAATTGATTTTGCTAAGGCTTATGATTCATTGGACTGGCGCTTCCTATGGGCGGTTTTAAAGGCTCGGGGTTTCCCTCCCTTGTGGATCTCCTGGGTCAGACGATGTGTTACTACTGTCTCCTTCTCCCTATCACTTAACGGACGCCCGGCTGGGGGCCTTTTTCAGCCGCGCAGGGGGGTTCGCCAGGGCTGCCCCCTCGCCCCTCTTCTTTTCGTTCTGGCGGCGGACGTTATGCCTCGTATGATCCAGGGTGTGGCAAATGCTGGATTTACTCGCGGATGCTACTTGGATAACTTTCATATTCCTCTTCTTCAATTTGCGGATGACACCCTTTGTTTTATTGAGGGAGGCCGGTCTCAAGCCTTGGGGATGGCCACTGCGATTCAACTTTTTTGCGAGATTTCGGGGCTCCGCATCAACCCGGCCAAATCAAAAGTGGTGCCTTTTGGCTTATCGGCTTTAGATGCCGGGGATTGCTCCGCTCTCTTGGGGGCTTCCCTTGGGGAACTTCCGTTGGAATACCTGGGTTTGCCGCTTTCATTGGGTCGTGCACGCTTGCGCGATTATCAGAGGGTGATTGAGAAGGTCGAGTCCAGATTGGCTGGTTGGCGTGCGTCGTTGCTTTCCAAAGGCGGTCGATTAGTTCTTATCAAATCTGTCCTCTCGGCAATACCCATATATTTCTTTTCGGCTCGCCAGCTGCCCAAAGGAATCCGGCTTCGCTTGGAGAGATCTATGAGGCGTTTTCTTTGGGGCAAAAATGGTTCTGACAGAAGAGGGATGCATTTAGTTGGGTGGGACGACATCTCCCGGCCGAAACGCGACGGAGGTCTTGGCGTTAGGCGTTTGGCGGTGGTTCGTGATGCTTGGCTCCTCAATTGGGCGATGAGACTTTTAGGCCGGGATGAGAATTTCATGGTGCAATGCCTCCGCGTGGCTGCGGGGAATGCCTTTGCCTCCGCTTTTGGCGGCCATTCTCAGGGCATCTCTCATTCATTCTGGCGCGATGTCTTCTCTGTCTTCAACTCTAACAGATCGATGGTTGCTCCTGCTATCGGCGATGGGAGATCCTTCCGCTTCTGGTCTGTGGATTGGTCCGGGAAGGGCATACTTATGAATCTTTTTCCTCGTCTTTATGCGATGGCCGGGGATAAGCTCGCTTCGGTGGCTTCTTGCTGGGGTGACGGCGTCTGGTGTCCTATTTTGTTGGGCACGCTCTCGGACCAGTGGTTCCTTGACTTCACCGCTATGATGACTCTCCTTGCGGACGCTACTTCGCCTTCTACGGGCCGCGACCATTTTGTTTGGTTGGACGGGATCTTCTCCTCTCGGAAGGCTTATCTCTCTATTCTCCCCCCTGTATTGAATGCGGATGCATCTTTTCTTCGCCACTGCAAGTTCATTTGGGATCTAAAGGTTCCGGAAAGGATTGGCGTCTTTCTTTGGATTCTTAGACGTGGAAGATTGCTTACCCGTGACCGCTGCGCCTCCATCTTCCCGAATATCTCTTCACTATGTGGTCTATGTGGCCTCGACGTCGAGACATCTGACCACCTTTTCCTGCATTGTCCCTTCGAGCGGGCCATCTGGGATGACGTGGGTTGGGTAAATCGCTCCTCCATGGATGCCTTCTGGGAGAGCCTTGCTGCAGCCTCTGCTCGTCCAAGGGCGGAAAAAGTTGTCCCCATTGCGCGTATCGGGAGTATTTGGCTGGGAAGAAACAACTTGGTTTTTGCGGGGCAGCGTTTTTATAAGGAAAATATTTATATTGCTGCAAATAACTTTTGTACGGACTGGTTATCCTTGTAACGTTTTTGTTTTTTTCCTTTTTGGGAGGCGGATGGTATCCTCTCTTTTATCATCTACCTTGACATATGTTGTAATCCCCGCTCCACGCTGTAAGTATTTTCTCTTTTCATTCTTAATAAATTGGGGTGAACACCTTTGAGTGTCTCCCCCTCTTTTGAGTGTCAAAAATAAAATAAAAATAGCAAAATAATTGTGTCCACTCAGAGTGCGGACCAAACATTCCCTATATATCGCAGTGGACAAGAGAAAAAGGAACTTCATGATGAGGCTCGATACGTGCAGTGAAGGACGCTAGATGATGTTTCTCGAACTAGCACACCTCACACTCAAAGTGCTTTAACATAGAGAGTCCAGGGTGCATCAAGGAGAAAACCGTGGAAGAAGGGTATCCAAAGCGAAGATGCCACAGAAGAGGATCGTCAGAGATAGACGTGACGCCAACAAAACTGAAGTCGGATGGAATGTCAAGATAATAGAGGTCATTCTTCTCATGTCCCCCACCAAAAAAACTGCCTCGCATGGATGTCCTGAAAACAACAGAACTCATCAAAAATAATCATACAATTAAGCTCAGTACATAGGTCCTGAACAAATAATAGACTAGGAAGAAAAGTTGTGGAATAACGAACTCCAGACAGACAAATTTGGAGAAAAACTCGACGGTGCCAATAGCAGTGACAGTGGCATGGGCCCCATTGGCAATCAAGCCATCTTCATAGAAGTTGAGGGTTGAGAAAAGGTAAGTAGACTACCTTCTCTCGTCAAATGTGTGGATGCCCCTGAGTTAATAATCCAAGCAAGGCTGGAAACATAAAAGAGTTGCTAATGTACCTGAGGTCATAGCGAGATTACTAGTGGGAGCAGAAGTAGCACTATCACTAGCAGAGAGGATGGAGTTTTGTAGGAGTTGCTGCAGACGAGAATATTTGGAAGCTGTGAAGGGTGTTTGAGTTCCACCAGTGTTGATCGGGCATATCATTCGTTGTAATCATAAGTGGGCTCATACAAAGATGTATCATAGACGACGTTGGCATCATGTTGCATGCCAAACTTTGCCCAACAGTGCTTAGACGGGTGGTTCCAGCGTCCACAATGTATGCATGCTGGATACCGGAAAGTAGTAAAATAACGTCCACAACCACGACCAAAGTCACATCCACAACTTGACTCGCACCCACGATCACGACCTAAGTCACAGCCTCATTCTCCCTGGAAGCATTGTCGTCCTCTGTTCCATGACAATGCATAGTGAGTTGTAGTCTCTACATATGGTATGGTGGAAGGGCGTCCAATAGGTGTCTCAAGTTCCTGCTGACGAGTGACGACCAAAGATGATCCCAATCGATGGCAGGGTATCAGTCGTTAAAAATTGGTCCTTCACAGGCTTGTATCATGGATGTTTGTCCAGAGAGAAATCGATAAACTTGTCATTCAATAATGCTCCCACGCATGTTGATGACAACATGTTGACTGGAAAATCATGAGTTCCTTAGAAAGGCTAGTTAGCAGCATGCAGTATTCGACAAGACTCGAATCTCCTTGAGTTGCTGACCAGGTCTGCATGTAGTTATCAGAGAGTCAAGACTTGATTGTCTTATGGGAGTATGTTCGTTCCAGATTCTCCAACATCACCCTTGCAGAACCCTTGTAGAGATGATATGTCGCAATATTTTAATCGACATTGTTCGTTATCCAAGTGATAACATGGAAATTGTTAGCATACCAGTTGTCGTAGTCCTTGTCCATCTCCTAGACCAGATCCTTGATAAGAATATGATTCTTGTGCTAACTACCGATGAACACCTTGAAGGATCTAGACCAATGAACGTAGTTTTTGTGCCCTTTAATTTGACAGAAGTGCCATGTATCATCATAGAAAAAGTCGAATACATGGGCTTGGTTTCGATGGACATCATCGTGGTCACACAAGTCAAGAAAAAGTGACCTAGAAAAAGAGTAGTTGCTTTAATCAAGCATAAAGGGTGAACTAGGTCACCCTTTCAACCCCTTTTCGGGTGTCTGCAACCGCAAATTGTGGCTGTGACACCACAAATCAGACTTTACAAAGATCGTGGTACAGCGCAACGGTGTTGGTGGGGGCTACGGAGTGGCCTAGGGTCCCTGTGGTGTAGCCCAACGACCTTGGCAGGGGCAAAAGAGCCCTAGCAAAGCCTGACGACGTTGAAGGAGGCCATCAATGATCTGGCGAAGGCCAAAGGAGGCCTAGCGATAGGTGGCGGCCTGGCAGCGCTGAAGGAGGTCGAGCGATGCTGATCTAGGCATGGTGGAGGCCCGATGAAGCCATAAGAAGGCTTGACAATGCTGCCTGAAGGCCTACAGGCCTTGGTTGTATGAGGCGGACCCTCGGAGACCTTGCACGAAGCCATAGGCATGGTACGGGGCCCGTACGAGGGCTGGTGGCGGCTGCGAAGAGGCGGAGGCTGGTGGTGGCGGCGAGATCTAGGTCAGAACACCGATCTAGGACTGTTGATCTACTACCATGTGGAGATTGATGAAAAAGTGCAATGAGTTTATTTATTCAAGAAGTTTAGGATCCTTATATCGGATGAAATCCTAAAGCACTCATAAATGAGAAATTACATAAATAGCCATGAGGGTTACAACTAAATAAGATGAAACATAAGACGTCTCTACGAGTGGGGATGCAACAAAGGCATTAAATAGAGGGCACATAAAGCCATGACATAGCCTTTTGATAAGGTAAACTAGTATAAATCGGTGTCATGTAGTTGTATGCTTACTTATGGTCGCGTGTATATAGTGCTAGGAATATTTTTATTGGATCATGTTTTTGTGTAACGAGAAATTCATCCATCTATTACACTTTCAAATCCATGCCACTTCTTTTCACTATGTTCGACGAAAACAAGTTAAAGCTTCACGCTTAAGGAAACATTTGAGGTCCAAATAATTTAATAATCATGACTCAAACAAACCACGGAAAAAATAGTGTCTTATATACATTCCTCACAAAGAAGTCTCATGCCCACAACTCTCAGTGGTCACTATACTGTGAGGTCCCACCAACCTAGCGAAGAGCCTCTAATAATTATAAAATCTTCATCGTATACTAATAGGAATTCATCGAACGGAAAGCAGCCGTCCATGTCCCATCAGACCAGGCCTCGGAGACAAGCAAATCATGGTTAATCGCTAGAGCAAAGAGTCGAGGGAATCTAGAGCAGATGGGACGATCCGCCAACCGGTTGTCAGATCAAAATAGAAAGAGCATTTATCCACCAACACCGGAACCATCTGTGTGTACACCTCCAGTAAAACATATCAGATACCCTTCCAGAAGGAAATAGCAAAGGCCCCGAGATTGATGCCATGAGACTAGCCATCACCCCTCCTCCAAGAGGAAACACCTTACAACTGACTTTTTTTTGACGCTCAAAAAAGGGGAGGCACTCAACGGTGCTCGCCCCAATGCATTAATAAAGTACATAAAGAAATACTTACAAGAGAAAAGACGAACAACAGCCGAAAAAACAAAAAGCGGATGGTATCCAAGATGAGATACCCCCTGTTACAAAAAGAACATCCTACCCAGAAGACCAATCAAGAAGGAAGCGCGAAGCCGAAATACGTATATTCTCCGCGTAGAACCTCTGCCGAGCAAAAAGAGCTTCATTTCTTCCCAGCCAAATGCTCCATAACCGCGCAATCAGGTCCAGCAGATCCACCCGAGGCCTGCCCCTAGAGTTCACCAAGCTTTCGCAGAACGAGACAAAGGTCGAGAGGTTGAGCCAGCCCAGGTCATCCCAAAGGGCACGAACACAGCCACAGTGAAAGAAAAGGTGCTCTATAGTTTCTGTCTCCGTGTCACAAAGGCCACAGTTGTGCGAGGCATTGGGAAACATAATTGCACAGCGGTCACGAGTTAACAGTCTACCACGCCGCAAGAGCCAGAGGAATATGCCAATGCGCTCAGGGAGCTTGAGACCCCACAAGAATCGACAATCACGCAAGAAGGTTGCGTCATCCCCGACAATGGGAGGAAGAAGAGCCTGGTACGCCTTTCTGGTAGAGAACGAGCCTTTCTTCCAAACCAAATGATCACGACCAATAGTAGGCTTGGAAGCGTCCGTGAGAGCAGCCATGAGAGAGATGAAGTCTTCCAAACGCTGGTCCGATAAATTAGCTGCAATCGAAGGGCACCAAGAGCCACCGTCCCAGCAAGAGGCCACAGTAGCATCTTTGTCAACCACAAACGCGGACAAGCGAGGGTATAAGTCCTGGAAAGCACCCCTCCCGGTCCAATCATCCGCCCAGAAGAGAAACGAATTCCCATCGTCGAGCTTAGGTTTAAATAATGATCCGTTGCGATTAATGGCATCAACCACTCCACGCCAAAAGGATGAAAAGTGACCCTGTAATCGGCCCCGAGAGGCAGAAATCATGTCGACCCCCGCCGCCTCCCTCAAACAATTTAACATGAAGTTCTCCTCCCGGCCCCATACACTAGCTGCCCATTTGAGCAAAAGGGCATCGTTCACCACCTCCACCCGCCTTACGCCCAAGCCCCCCTCCCGCTTAGGCCGCGTAACCTCATCCCCAAGGTTTAAAAAAGCGCGAGGCGGTCCGAGGCGTTTTGCCTAAAATTGAGGCGAGGCGTAAGCCTCGAGGCGCTCGAGGCGTAAGCCTCAATTTTTTGGAAAAAAAATTAAAATTAGAGCAAAATACATTGGAAAAAGTATATGATAATGTTAAGTTTTCCCCAAAACACATTTAAGAATAGTTTGACACTAGTAAAAGATACAATACATAAGCGATGAAGGCATTGTAGTTCAAAAAAACTAATACTAAGCTACCAATATATGGAATATCAAGTTCTATATGAGTATTGAGTTAAAGTCTATACTTAATACTAAAGTACAATAAAAACCATAATTTTTAGTGTTCAAAGTAAAAAAATACCAACGTACCCTGAATCCCAACCATTTGTCTTGCTGGACGTTGTTGGAGAACCATATGCATCCCCTCCTGCCATATGATACCCCAACAAGACGGGGGTCTCGCTGTTATTTTCAAACTTTCTTCTTCATATATACGATAATTAATCTAATATTCCCAACTTATATAACTAAATAACAACATCAAGTTGAAAACTTGCAACTAATATAAAATATTTATTACAATTGAAACTCAAATCTGTGTGCAATAGAAATAGTATATGTAGGTGTATAATAAATGGAACATGATGTATACAAGATCATGGAGCTTCACTTATTTCAAGCGATAAATTCTCTTTGAACGCCCCCTCCCCTCGACCCTTCGGTTTTACAAAAAAAAAGGTACCCAAAATTAAAAAAAAATGCGATTTTTGGAGGCTTACGCCTCAGCCTCGCCTCGAGCGCCTCACGCCTCGAGCGCCTCAGGCGAGGCTGAGGCGTACGCCTCTTATGATGTACCTGAGGCGTGCGCCTCGGGGCGTTTTGGGCCCGCCTCGCCTCGAGGCGTACGCCTTTGCGCCTCGAGGCGCCGCCTTTTAAAACCATGCTCATCCCAACCCACCAGATGCACGCCCCGTCTCCCACCCCCCTTCTTTCCCCAAAGGAAGCCCCGCATACACTTCTCCAGCCTTGTTCGGATCCCCTTTGGCATTCCACGCACAGATAAAAAGTAAATTGGGATCGAAGATAATACTGATTTGAGTAAAAGTAACCGACCGCCCCGGGATAGAAGAGTCGCGCGCCACCCGGCCAACCGAGCCTCCATCTTCTCCACAACCGCCCTCCAATCACGAATGCGAGCGCGGCCCACCGTCAAAGGCAACCCCAGATAATCAAAAGGGAGGTCGCCCGGAGGAGAGCCCAGCAGCCGCGCACACTCCCCAACCTCCGCCGGTGGCGTAGAGAAAGGAACGACCTTGGACTTATTCCCGTTAATGAGGAGGCCCGATAGCTCGCTGAATAATTGTAGGGTAATAGCCATACTCGAGACGTTGGAGGTACCACCCTCGATGAAGCAGATAGTGTCATCAGCAAACTGTATAAGTGGGACATGATAGGGGCCAAAGGAGCAACCGCGAGTGAGCCCAGCTGCGGCCACACCATCAATCATGCGAGGCAAGACGTCCACCGCCAAAACAAATAATAGGGGAACAAGGGGACACCCCTGCCGCACCCCCCTCCGGGGTTGGAAGGAGCCCCCAGCCGAGCGCCCATTGACAAGAATGGAAAGGGAAGCTGTGGTCACACAGCGCCGCACCCAGGAGATCCAAGTCGATGGAAACCCCCTCCTCTTAAGTACCGACCACAGAAATCGCCAATCAAGGGTATCGTAAGCCTTCGCAAAGTCAATCTTCCAAAGAATCCCCTTCGTACGATTTTTTCGCCACGCCTCTATAATCTCCGACACCACCGCATAGCAATCACTGATTTGCCTTCCGCGAACAATAGCGGTCTGTGAAGGCGAGATGAGCGAGTCGAGGAGGGGAGCGAGCCGCCTGGCCAGAGCCTTAGCAATGATTAAGTAAATGGCGTTGGATATGGAAATAGGCCTAAAATCCTCAATTCGAGTGGCCGAGGGAGACTTTGGAATAAGAACAATAAGAGCCCTGTTGATTTTATCCAAGGCACGGTTACCCTCATAGAAATCACGCGTGACATCCAAAACGTCATTAGCGAGCACGTCCCAAAAGTCCCTGTAAAAAGACACAGGGAAGCCATCGGGACCCGGAGCAGCATCGAAGTTGAGATCCCAGACAGCCCCCATGAGGTCCTCCATAGAAAGAGGTCGGATAAGTGCCTCCGCATCCGGCGGTGAAAGAGTGGAGGCCCCACGCCCCGACCATCTCCACGTCCGCGATGATTTGCGCCCAAACGCGCCCTTAAAATAATCCCCCAGAGCCTCGCCCATCTCCTTCTCCCCATGGATGAGAGAGTCATTGACCATAAGAGAAGAAATAGAATTGGCACGTCGTCTGCCACTACAATCCTGTGGAAAAAAGCAGTGTTCGCATTCCCTTAAGCCACCGCAACCGCGAACGCTGGCGCCATTCGATCGACCTCTTCCGGTCCTCCACCCTAGCCTGTTCAGCAGCCGCAGCACGCGCGGCCAGCTCGTCCGGAAGCAAATCCCTGTCGTTCTCAACGAGGTCCAACCTCATTATCACTTCGTCAGCCTCCTTGCGAGCGGCAATACGTGCCTGACGAGATTCCCTTTTAAAAGAAGCCAATATCTTTCTGAGCGATGAGAGTTTATGATCGAAGCGTCGGGCAGCACTACCCGCATATGTGGTCTGAGCCCAGTGATTTCGCACGAGGTCCTTGAAACCCGGCTCGAGAAGCCAACACCTCTCATATCGGAAGAGTCCTCGAGGACGATGATCGTCCCCAGAATCCCAAATAATGGGGTTGTGGTCAAAGAAAGACCGCGGTCGAGAGGACACCGCGCATAAAGGAAAGACCTCCATCAGGCGAATATTCGTCAAGAATCTGTCGATCCGCGATCTTGAAGCATTATTCCTCCAAGTGTAAGAAATATCATTGGGTACAAGCCCCTCCAGAGCCAAGTCCCGAATGAGCTCCATAAAATCAACTGATCCCGGATCCTGCCCCCCGCGGCCACGAGGGCGGTCGTGCGAGAGCAGTGTGTCATTGAAGTCACCCCCCAAAAGCCAAGGAATGTCCCCAAAAGCGTGAGCGTCCTCACGTAAATCCTCCCAAAGTTCCCGGCGAGTGATATGAGAAGTAGGCGCGTAGACACAAGTAAAAGCCACGCACGCATTACATTCAGACAAGGTCAAAACCACAGAGAGGGAGTGTCGCCCAACCCGCATAGATGAGAAGGAGAATCGCGAGGAACGCCAAGCCACAATGACTCCGCCCCCCACGCCAATCGCATCCAACGAGCGAAAGACATCCATATGGCCAGCACCGAAGGATCTCCACAAATCGTCATCCATCGCCGACAGTTTTGTTTCTTGAATAAAAGCAATGTCGCACTCCCATTCCAAGAGACGCGCCCCCAAAGCGCGCTTTCGATCAAGTTCCCCGAGACCACGGGCATTCCAGGACAAAATCTTCATTAACACCAAGAGGGGCCCCGAGTCCACAACGAGTGAGGACAAAATCATCATAAACCACCAAGTGATCATCCCCCAATTGGGGATAGGTCTGCCGCCTCCGCCACCGCCTCGCGCAGCGACTGACAAGAAGAAATGAAAGAATCTCCAAGGCGAGAAGGCCGTCTTCGACTGTAGCTTCGACCAAATCGAGAGGGGGGAGAATTCCCCGCAGGCAAATAAGCAGGAGCGCCACCAGAGGAGCTAGCCAAAGCAGCCCCAGGAGTCCCGCCACCAGCCGGTGATCCCCGAGGAGAGGACATCCCCTGGGAGACTGGGGAGAGAATCGTAACGGCACCCACATTTGCCATAGAAGCAGGAGGATCGCCCTGGGAAGATGAGGAGGTAGTCGGCAGCATGAAGGTGGGAGAATGCATTTCTTCCAGATGGGCCGACGAAGAGTAGGCCACCGAAGCAATGGGCTGTGGACACAGATATTCGGTTGTCCATAGAATAGGCTCCGAAACCACAACCGGGTCTGGCATAACCCGCGAAGTGGCCCAGGTACAGATAGCACCGGATCCGAAAGTTGGAAGCATTGGGAGCCTTGACACGTGCCGCGAGAAGTCCGGATGCAAGGAATCCGCTGACAGAAAGGAAGGAAGTGAGGGATGCGTATCGACCTCGAGAAAGTCCAATGCCACCAAATCTCGGCTGCCATCACACGCACGCGCGTCCCAAGGGGCCTCAGACGATACCCCTGAACCGTTGCCCTCCCCTAGCGTCGCTTCGAAAACATCCCTGAAAGTGGACACGTAGCGAGTAGAATCCCAACCGTCAAGCCCGTGCCGAGAGTCCGACCTGCCACCGCGCGCAGCCGAAGGAGACGGTGATGAATCCGGCGCCGGCGCCGGCGCCAATAGAAGGAATTCCACCTTGAAGGTCCAGCTACCCAGAGACAACCTCTCGAAGAGAACCTTGCCAGCCATAGACTCGATAAACCTCGGAGAGCACTCGATAAGGATCCGCCCACATGTCCAATCGGCGTTTGGCACAAGACCATCGTCAAGAACAGCCAGGACTTGCCCCCAGCGGCCGACCACCTTCGATAGAGCATGCACCGTGCGGGAAAGGAATGGCACCCCCCGAACTTCGGCCACACAAACCTCCGAGAGGGAGGCCGCACCATCTGCCACCCGCAGCCGCCACCACTTGACATCCGCATCACCGGAACGACGAAGGACGTTCTCCCGTTGCACCGGGGAGAGCCCACGAACACAGCATCTAGACGCATCCAGGATGACGAAATCCCCGGAGAAGTCTTCACCCAGGAATCCCAGCGTAGTCGCACGAATGGCCTCCCATCCAACGCCCGGCCTTAGCAGGACACCCACAGCAGCGAGGTGCTCCGCAGGAGCAACATGCGAGCCCTCCAAAGACCCAACTCCATGCACCCCCGCTCCTTGAAGTGCCAACCCGACCGCCTTCGCCTCAAGCAATCACTCCCCTCGCACCACATCCCCGCCTCCAAGTTCCTCATGCAGACGCTCCCCGCGCAACACAGCAGCAGCCTCCAAGTTCCCATGCACAGGTACCTCCGAACCGGGAGGAACTCCCGACCCACTTCCCACGTCAAAACGGGAGCAGAAAGCATGCGATTCCCCCCCCCCACAGGTCCAGGACCACCACCCACCTCCTCCGAGGGTGCACCACCTTTACCAACTACCTGCGCAAATGAGCGAGAATCTCTGACAGCATGCGATCCTTCAGCACGTCGACGCGTCTCCGGGCGCTGCGAGCCCAAGCGATGCCAGCCCAAGCGATTCCGGTTACCTTCATCTGCCGCAGAAGACCAGCAAGACGACATGCGATGTCCCACCTTGCCACAGAGGAAGCACCGGGGTGGCGCTTGGCACGCGGAGGCGATGTGACCTCACGCGCCACTGCGGAAGCACCGCTTCCCCAGCTTCGCATGCGAGACCTTCATCCACGCACCACCCCCGACCGCCATCTCAAAGTTGACTCCTCCTCCCCGCCTGTCGGCAACCTCGCAAGCACCGCCTTTCTCCCCATGCACCTTCGGTCGCTACGAGCGTCGCTCCATCCTCCCAGTCCAGGACTCTTCTCCAAACCACCTTACAACTGACTTAAAAAGTAAACTTGGCTACAGTGGAATGTTCAGATGCAGAGACAGCCCAAAAATGTGCCCTGACACGGAGAGACGGTTTCTGAAAGAAATATGGTGAGAGAAAAGAGATTGAGGTTAAAAAGAAGAAGGGAAAGGGCACGCCTACAGCACATGATTCAATAACAAAGCACGAAGATTGGCAATTTAGTAAGAGAACACATCGTACCATGAGGGGGGTTGGAAGAGAGGTGCTAAAATATAGGAGGGAGGAAGAGAACTAAGGAGAGATCATGGAGCTGAACTCAGAATTCTTTTTCCAATATGATATTTTCTTAAGAAGCAAAATGTCTAAAATAGCCATACAAGTTAATATCGAAGAAAATTTGACAATTTGCTAGAAAAAGGACATTAAACTAAGCATCCTAACTGTTATCCTTAACAATAAATTTCAAAAACTGAACAATTATTAACAAATTATCCTAACATATAAAAACTAAGCCCAAAATGGAAAATTATGTATTGAATCTAATGATAACAAATTCAAATTTTAGTGAATTTTCAGAATTTTAAATTGCATCATTTGTTAGTAAAAGCTAACTAATACAGGTCCTTTTAGAAACTTGTTGAAACGTGTTCTCTATTAAAATTATGGGAAAAAATTGAGACAACTGGAAAAAAATAGTATAATATGTATGAAAATTCTGAACCACGATAACAATTACATGCCTCTGGGAAAGCACAAGAAGAAAATAGAGAATGAATCATAGAGGTAACTCTTACTAATTTATTCAAATCTTCTGCACTTGGAAGAAAAACTGCTTGAAAAAGCATGCAATAAACAAACTTGATCTTGTGCCATAGAGGCATCTTTCCCCATGTCCTTCCTAATGTGATCTGTCCAGAAAGAAAACATTCGCAAATTTATGACGCAATTGCAAGCATTTATTATTGGACCAAAGATCGCATTTTCCCTGAACTTGTCCATCCAGCTTGAGCAAAATGTTATATTTGAAGGAGGGTAATTTTGTAGATAATGTTAGGTGTGTGCCAGCTAGGTGGTTGAGGTTGCAACATGAGGTTACTTCCAAAGTCATGATTATCCTAGAAAAGCTGAATATTGCTCAAAACTTTGAGCAATATTCAGCTTTTCTAGGATAATCATGAGTTTGGAAGTAACCTCATGTTGGCATGTTGCAACCTCAACTACCAATTTAAGTTGATATAGACTTCCATTCTAAATTAATCATGTTGCTATTAATGAATCATACCCTAGGTTGATGAGGTCGGTTTTAGCAGAAACATTGCGGGCTAACCCACAAGTCATCTCAATGGACAACAAGCACACACTAAAATGCCATATGAAGTTACATTATGGGCCAATATATACTCCAAAGCTTATCCTGTTTATCTTAAACACAGAACCAATCAGGACTTAGAAACATTGGAATTCAAACTATATCCATAATCCCGAGCTATGTGCCATTGTATCTTTGACCAGCTTTTACCATTGTATCTTTGACCAGCTTTTAAGTTGACAAAAGATGTGACAGCTCAGATGATGAGGAAAGAAACTAGAAATACAGCAAGTGTCATCGTGATGGTTGAAGTGCTCAAATGATAGGAGACTGAAACCAGTACAGTGCACTGAACGCACTAACATATCCTGTCTTTTTCTTATGCGATATCTTTTCAAAAATGCACGGGGCAATTTTATGGCAGCACCTACAAATAGAGAAATTCATCGATGCATGTATCTCTTCTTCAACATTATCTTTGAACGATGATATAGAAGAAAGTCAGATACACACAGTTTATGCTGGAAATGTAATAGCTTATAACTATAATTGCTTGGAAGTCAGATCAAGGATTAATTGATCCTAGATGCTTCCAAAGTTGTTCCTAAGGTATAAAAGTTATTTTCTCTCACTGGTTGATGTTGAACCCAGGCAAATTTCTAATATTTTATGAAACATACCATTTTTTACCTTAATTAACTTCCATTATCTCCAAATAACCTCCATTAATTCGCCCAAATCAATTCGCTTTGCCTCAATCATGATGCAGTTTTCGGAACACGTACACACAAGCTCGTTAACAAAAAAATATTTAAAACATATTTTTTTAAAGAAAGTTGATAAAGTAAAATAGTTTTAACTTGCGGCTCGACTCATCATTAACTCCCATGAACCTAAAGAAATATTTAAAAATGCAATTCAAACTAGCTAAACAGTGAATCCAATACTAAAGAATAAACATAACTTACTTGGACAGGGCGATCACCAAGAATGACCTTGGCCCCATAACTCATGGCCTCCTCGAATGCCACCCGAAACTCAGAACCAGGTAGAACTTCAAGTTGATTAGCTATCTAGAAGTGCGTAATGAAATCAACTAATAGTGAATTTAAACATTATAAGAAATTCCAACAATAATGACAGACTTTGAATGATCAAATGCCCAGAATTTGGTCTTAAGTTGCATGCCTTGGCCAAAAACCAGCTATATAGAATTCCTAAAGGGTTCATTTTTTTCTTCTTCCACATGTCCATCATCTCTCCAACAGTTGGCACATGCTGAAAATATTGAACAAAAAGTATATTATAATAATATGCTGCATTTTAATCAAGATATCGAAATTAAACTAATTATTTGATAAAAGCACACGTAAACGTTTTTGCAAGAGGAAGAGGATGATTTCTCCTAATAATAGTCCATCGCTATTTTTATTTTATTTTTGAAACAAGAGAGGGGGAAACGCTCATAAGTGTATGTCCCAGGATTTGAACCCGAGTCTTTTTTGGGTGGTAGGCACATTGCTCTACCACCATACCGTTAAGTGGCTTCCCACCATTATTTTTATAAAAGGTGTGATAAGGTGCCATGTCTACAAAATCAAAGAATACTCAGAATCTCGCAATCTCAAGTACAGGGAGCTACCAGATAAAAATATAAATAAGACAGTGAAACAATCAGCATCAAAGAGAACAAGGCATATTTCCGATCCGGTCCTTTCCCATACTTGACAAAAATCAAGAACATTTCTAAAAGCACTGCCGGCATCTTCACAGCACCAAAGCCGCAGACATGTTGGCGATGGAAGAGAATCATCAAGTGGTTTAATACATTCTTAAACTAAAATTCATAAAATTTGACGATTGGAGAATAAGGTGTTAGCGAATCCACGCCCTTGATAGAATGAGGAGCCTACCAAGTTGTTACCGAGTTCGCCAACCATCTCCTTTTTGAATATCAAAAAGATCCATCAATTCATGTAGCTAACAAAAGAGTCATTCCTCGATAGACCAGGCTCCTTTGCATGAACATGCATAGAAAATTTGTAGCCTTCTCCACCGCAAGACCAACTGACTAAACCTGGTTAGCCGTTACAGAATTTATATCAGTGCCCAGGGTATTCAATCATGATCCATTCTTCAACGCTGACATAATTTCATCGTATCTCACCGTCAAAGTCATTGTGAATATCAGGTAACAAGCTTTTCAGACATTGTTGAGATATTTATATCTCTTTAGTATTATCTTGTAATTTTTCATTTTCTTTGTCTCTCAATGTAATTTTCCCTTAGAGCTTTTATTCTATATAAGAGAGCTCTAGGTTGTTGATCACCCAGACCCAGTCTTGCAAAATAGTTGTCACCATGTCCGACAAAAATGCTGACGTTCCATCTCTGGGTGCCTTCAAAGTTCTCGCACCCATCGTCAAGATGGATGGAAAACTATGAATTGTGGGCCATGTTGTTCATGAGTCTAATGCAATGCAATGGCAAGAAGTATATTCTCACACAGGCAGAACATGTTGACAAGACTGCGATTAATACCTCGTGGGAGGCAGATGACGCATATGCACGTGTGTGGCTTTCAGAGACGGTGTCCACGGAGATAGCCAATATTACATTGAATAAACCAACGGCCAAGGCTATGTGGGACATTCTTGCTGCTACTTACTCTACAACAAAGAACGAATCAAAGATTCTGCAACTTCAGCACGACATCTTCACATCCAAGCAGAATGGTCGCCCTCTTCATACGCTTTACACTTCTTTGAGTGGTATGTTTGAGAAGTTACATGGTTATATTCCCTTGACCACCACACCAGAGCAGCTCAAGGCATATAGAGATTCGATGATGACCGGAGTTTTTCTAGCATCACTTGACTCTGAGTAAGATGTTGCTAGAGCACAGATTCTAACTGATGCCACTATACCCCCGATGGAGGAGGCATATCATAGGTTGAGCAAGCTCTCCATATCTTCATATGGTACTCAAGTGTCTCAGACTTCCTCTGCCATGGTAGCATCTCATGTTAGGGGGAGCCCTACGCAGTTCCGTGGTCGTGGTGATCGTGGAAGTGGAGGGGGGTAGTCGACCCACTCGTCAACCGTGCACCTACTGTCACAGGCCAGGTCACTCATGGGTTTCCAGCTTCGACACGTGTTGCAGAACAAATCCAGCAGGGCAGCACTTCTTCAACTGCATCTGATCTAAGATTTGATGAGTTAGTTTTTTTTTTTTTTGAAATCTGCAAGGTAGGGGGAAGCACTCGGTGGTGCCCGTCCCATCAAAAATTAATTAAAAAGCAAAAAATTTACAACGCACGCTTATAACACCCCAAAAACACAAAACATAAAAGGATCAATACAACATCCACTCATCTACCAGTCTCCTTGAAAAGCACTCTACATTTTCTTTGTAGAACCTCTGGCCCGAGAAAACCAAATCATTTCTGCCACGCCAAATCGCCCACAGAATAGCCATTGGGTAGAGCCGCTCCCTTCTAGACCTCGCCTTATTCTCATACACTGCATTCCAGGAAGCCTGGAACTCATCGGACCGGCACCACAGAATCCCCGCCTCCTGCCATATCTGCAATATCACAGGGCAAGTAAAGAAAAGGTGATCCATCGATTCGATAGCATTGTCACATATTAAGCATTTGTCCGAAATGATGCCCAGGAGTTTCACGCACCGATCACGTGTCATCAACCACTTGCGCCTAAGGAGCCACAAGAAAATCCCCACACGCTCAAGAAGATTAAGGGCCCATATAGTAGCACAGTCCCTGTTCAGCACCTCCGAGGTCGTCGGCGGTGGTCTAGAGATGGCCCCGTAAGCGCCCTTAACCGTGAAGCTCTCCTCCTTCCAGAGCCAGTGATCCCTACCCCCAACAGGGGCACCCACACTACCCACAGCGTCCAGCAGCGCCAAGAAATCCTCAAACCACCGTTTCGAGAAGTTAGCAGAGAAAGTAGGCCACCAGGACACGTCAACCCAGCAATCCTCCACCGAAATGAGCTTATCTTCCGCCAGCGCAAATAACCGCGGAAAACGAGAACAAAGAGCTCCCACCCCCGACCAGTCGTCGCTCCAAAAAGCAAAGGAGTCCCCCCTACCAAGAACCGGCCTGAAGAGATTAATATTACTTACAAACGTCTTCACCACGCCCCTCCAGAAAGGTGTCATAGCCGCACAGTTGAGTAAAAGCGACTGGGACGCGCCCCTCACCCCGTAGATGCTCCGAAGCACCATGCAAACAAGCTCATCACCTGGTCCCCATATCCTACTAGTCCATTTAAGCATAAGCGCCGCATTCATCTGCTCAAGAGACCTTAACCCCAAACCCCCCCAATCCTTTCTCCGTACAACATCCTCCCAACCAACAAGATGGACCCCAGCACGCCCACTAGAGACGTTGCCCCATAGAAAAGCGCGCATCTTCCTCTCGAGCCTCGCCTGGATCCCCTTAGGTAACTTGCGCAAAGCCTCGCCCTCCCCAGACCCAGAGAAATGCCGAGATAGTCCAAAGGGAGCGAGGCGCGTGAAGAAGCCAAACAAACCGCCAACTCGTTAGCAGCACATTCCACTTGCCCGAACGGGATAAAGCAAGACTTACAGTCATTTTTCTTTAACCCAGATAGCTCCGAGAAAATCACCAAAGTCGTGGCCATGGCGCTGGCCTCCTCGACCCCTCCCTCAATGAGGAAGAGAGTGTCATCCGCGTATTGTAAGATCGGCACATGCACCTCGCCCCTCGAAAATCCTCTAGAGAGACCACGACAGACCACGCCCGCCACCATGTCCCCTAGAACGTCCGCCGCAATGATGAAAAGTAGAGGAGTGAGGGGGCACCCATGCCGCACCCCCTTACGGGGTTGGATCCAACTCCCTTCCGGCCTACCGTTGATCAGCACCGAGAAAGACGCCGTGGTGATACAACGCCTCACCCAAGAAATTCACCGCTCTGGGAAACATAACCTCCTCAAGACAGAACACAGAAATCTCCAATCAAGGCTATCATAAGCTTTGGCAAAGTCCACCTTCCACAGTATAGCACTGGTGTCCCTCCTCCGCCAATCAGCAATGATCTCGAAAGCAATCGTCGTACAATCAGAGATCTGACGGCCCGGAATGAAAGCTGACTGCACAGGGAAAATCAAGCCCCCAAGAATGCCAACCAATCTCCTCGCTAAAACCTTGGCAATGATAAGACAGAGGGCGTTAGATACAGCAATGGGGCGATAATCCTCGATGGAAGCCGGCGTCGTACATTTGGGAAGTAGAACAATAAGCGCCCGATTGATACGGTCAAAGCCCCTATTCCCATTGCAGAATTCCAGAACCACATCAAGCACCTCCTGACCAACAAGGTCCCAAAAATCCTTGTAAAAAGAAACCGAAAAACCATCGGGGCCAGGCGCAGCGTCACCGTTAAGGTCCCACACGGCGTCCTTAACCTCCTCCAAAGTGACGTCACGAATAAGCGAATCGCAGGCATGCGCCTCCACCACCCTATAATCACGACCTAACCATCTCCACCGCCGCGAAATCACATCAGCGGAAACGGCCCTGAAGTGATTAGCAATAGACGAGCCCATGTTTTTATTCCCTTCCACCACAACCCCATCAACAGTGATTGAATGCAAGGCATTGGACCTGCGCCTTCCACTAGCAATACGGTGAAAATGCGCAGTATTCGCGTCCCCCTCCTTCAACCAGGTGCTCCTCGACCGCTGCCTCCACTCGGCAACACGCTTCTTGTCCTCCAAAGTAACCGCCCTCTGAGCCCTCAACCGCGAATCCAACACAGCCGGCAAGAGAGGCCTCACATCCTCAATCATGTCCAGGTCTCTAATCACCTCCTCAGCGACCTTTCTAGCCACACATCTAGCAGCCCTCGTATCTCTCTTGAACGACGCAAGCCTGCGCCTCAAAGAGTCGAGTTTTTGGACAAACTTGCACGCGGCAGAACCCGACGGCTTCGACTCAGATCAGTGCGACATCACAACCTCCCTGAAGCCGTCCTCCAGCATCCAGCACTTCTCGTATCTAAAAAGTCCCCTACGATCCGAGGTAACCCCAAAGCACCATATCAGCGGGGAATGGTCGGACCAAGACCTAGGTTTGGCCCCCACCGAAGCCAAAGGGAAGCACTCCAACAGCTCGCTTGAGACGAAGAAACGATCCAGCCGCGAGCCCGAGTCCTGGCCACCTCTCCCACCGGGCATGTCCGAAGATAACAATGTTACGTTGAAATCTCCGCCCACCACCCACGGGACCCCCCCGACCGCCCTCCCGACCTCCAACAGATCCTCCCACAACTCCCCCCCTCCTCCCACTATCACAAGGCCCATAAACACACGACACCACCAATTGCTCAAAAGAGGCAGTACCTTTAAGGAACACCGTTAGCACATGTCGACCCCGAATCTCCGAGGTACACGACCATAACGCCGAGCGCCACGCCACCAACAGCCCCCCCGAAGCCCCCGAGGCATCAATAGTTCTGAAGTGATCAATACCACCAGCCCCAGACGTCACCCACGTCCTTTCCGCCAACGACTGCAACTTCGTTTCCTGCAGCATGATGATATTCGCAAACCCATTCAGTTACTCTAGATCCCATAACTTTCCGCTTATCCGGATCCCCAAGACCACGTATATTTCAGGAAAGGACCTTCATTTAGGAACAACGTCTGGCCCCTGCACCTGAGCTACTCTGGCAGCCGCCGCCACCGCAACCATGAAAGGGGGGCACGGGCTAGGTTGCGATCTTGAAACCCTTGCTCTGCTCCTCCTTCTATACCTCTTCCCACTTCTTCTGTCACTGCATTCCGCCTCCACGCCACGAGCAGGGCGAATGACGTCCTCCCGCTCCCCGCCAGCCACCTGACTGGAAGCAGCCATGTCGGGTGACTGCAACTGCTGGGTTCCGCCATCGACCAGAGAAAACGCGGGAGCAGCAACTGGCAACCGCTGAGGTGCACCCTCAAGAATATCCCTAAACCTCTAAGGGGGGAACACTTGCGAAGAAGTTCCCGAACAAGAAGGGATGGAGAGGACACTCTTAGTGCCCGACCGCCCGAAGTCTACGCCCGGATCCGAGAAAAGCCATGAAGTAGACCGACCGCCCAAATGGTGACCCGAATCCGCACCATGACCCGAGTAACAGAACTCAATATGCGAAAAGGCCATCAGCGGAGTCGGAACAACATACCGTTTGCCCACGTCACCATGCAGATGGAATGTTTCTGACTGAAGCCGCACCGGTTCAAAGCAGTTCTCAAAGCATCGTGTACCAACGACCCTGTGAGCACTTCCTTCGAAGAGTTGCCTTGGGAAACCAACCGCCATCGACGAGCCCAACGCGTCCCTCGACCTTTCGTCTACCGCTGTCCCCGCCGCCACCGCCGGCCACGAAACCACCGGAGGGGGCGGAGGATCATCTATGGAAAGCTTGAACGCGAAGGAATATCTCCCCACGGTCATCTCCGCGAACTCGCTGCGCCCACCAATCTTGTCAAGGAAGGACTTAGAGCACTCGAACAGGATCTTGGTCTCCTCCACTGCCGAGCCTGGCCGAAATCCATCGTTGAGGACTTCCCGAACACATCCCCAACGAATCAGCGCCCTTCGCAAACACCCAACTGACCGGGAAAGGAAGGGTACTCCCCTTACCGTAGCCACGCAAACCTCCAACTCCTTGCGACACTCATCACCGAAGCGCAACCTTCTCCACGACACGTTCCCGACGTCCCCATTATGAATCAGCCTTCCCACCTGAGCTTCCGATAGGCCTCGAACACAGCAACGCCTACTATCAAGCATGACCACGTCTCCAGCGAACTGTGCCCCGAGGAAGCCACGCAAATGCGACGCGACACCTTCCATGTCGATAACTTCTCTAATCGCGATGCCGATAACCGCATGCATCTTGGAAGCATGCACCTTTTGAACATGCAGGTTACGAAATCCTCTGTAAGTAGGCCCTCCTCCTCCTGACCCAGCATTAGCAGGACCACAACCCTCCGCGCTTAGCTTCACGCCCGCCGATGATGACCTCCCGACCACTTCCGCATAGCTGGGTCCCCCTTGATGCACCGCTGCAGAGCCTCCCCCTTGTACCCACCTCGGTAGGCCGCCTGCCTTCTGATTGTATTCTTCATAGTGACCGACAAGGAAGCCATGCACGAGGCTTGTCGATGGCCAACCTTCCCGCATGAGAAGCACCTCGGCGGTAACGAACACACCATAGCAACATGGCCACTCTCCCCGCAGCGGAAGCACCGACAACCCGGCTTCTTGTGAGAGACGACCGTCCACTCCCCACCGATTCCGACGATTCCCTCCCTTTCGCCTTTGCTCTCCATTTCGCCACACTCCCTCTGCTCTGCATTTCTCCTCTCTCCTTCAGTCATCCGATTTGATGAGTTAGTAGCGAGGCTCAGGGAGCCTTCTCCTGGGTCAACCAGCTCTCCATCAGGATCATCCGATGTAGCAGCCTCGGTCTACATCAGGTACAACATGTCTTTACTAGCTGTTACAGAGCATATTTGTCAGAATGGATTATGGATTCGGGAGCTTCCCATCATCTATGTGGTGACAGAGGGCAGTTTAGTTCTATAGCCCAACTCAGTCTGGAAGATCAGTCATGATAGCAGATGGGATACATTCTCCCATTACTAGTCAGGGGGAGGTGCAGTTAACCCCTACAATACGGCTCCAGGACGTTCTTTACGCTCCTGAATTCTCTAAGAACTTACTATCTATTAGTCAAATCAGGTTTTACATATGGGGTCTCAAGCTTCCGGAAAGGATTGGGATCTTTATGTGGCTTCTTAGACGTGGACGACTTCCTACTCGCGACCGTCTTCTATCAATCTTCCCAAACTTGCCCAATGTATGCGGATTATGCGGTTCGGCTGCCGAGACGGCTGACCATCTCTTCCTCCTCTGCGACCTAGTGCGGCCCATTTGGGAGGACATTGCTTGGTTGAATCATTCGTCGTTGGAGTCTTTTTGGGAGAGCTTTGCAATCGCTGCAAATCGTCCGAGGGCGGAGAGACTGATTCCCATTGCGCGCATTTGGAGTATCTGGATGGGAAGGAACAAATTTCTATTTGCGGGGCAGAGATTCTATTTAGAAAATATTTGTATTGACGCGAACCGCTTTTGGTTGGACTGGTCATCTGGTTAGAGTTTTTATGTATTGGGGCGACTGGTATCATTATTGATATCGGCCTCCCCTATTTCTCCCTTTCTGCTCCCCCTGTAAGTACTTCTTTTTCTCCTCTTTAATAAAATGGGGCGAACACCTACGGGTGTCTCCCCCTTTTTGGAGTGTCAAAAAAAAATCAGGTTTTACATTGTCGTATCATTTTTGACATGTCTGCTCTTTTGTTTCAAGACATTCTAATGGGCGGGGTGATTGGTTCTGACCATGAGCAAGGAGGTCTCTACAACTTGGAGCAGCCTCCTTATGCAGGTGCCTCTTTTCTTTACACTGGATCTGTCTCTCCTTGTATATGGCATCTTCAGTTTGGTCGTCTTCCTCTGCAAAGTTACGTCACATTCTTCCTTAGTTCTCTCCTCGTTTTATTTTTCAGTGCGAGGCATGCCAGTTTGGGAAGCATCATAGGTCCGCATTCCAGAGTCCTCAGGGTCGAAGTAGTCATGGTCTATTCGAGCTGATTCATTTTGATATTTAGGATCCAAGCCATGTCCTAGATCTTCAGGGGCATAGGTATTATCTTGTTGTTGTTGAGTTCTCTAGACTGTCATGGGCATTTCTTCTTAAGAACAAGGCTGATGATGGTCACGTCATTCAGTCCTTTATTAATGAAATAAGGAATGTATTTTCTGTGAATGTCGAGTTTATACAATCTGATAATGCACTTGAATTATGTAGTACACAACTTTCTCAGTTCCGTAGATCCTATAGTATTGTGCATCAGACATCTTGTGCGTACATTTCTCAACACAATGGGGTGACTGAGAAAAAACACCGCCATCTCTTGTATATTACCAGGATTCTTCTGATTCAAAGGCGTGCTCCCCATTCTTACTGTGGGGATGTGGTTCTCACTGCATGTTATTTAGTGAATCGTATGTCTTCATCGATTATGGGGGAAAATATCTCGTTCTCGATTGTGTTTCCCGAGACAGATCTTTTCTCTCTCACGCCTCATGTTTTTGGATCCGTTGCTTTTGTCCATCAGATGTCTCCAGGTCTGGATAAGCTCTATCCTAGAGCAGTCAAGTGTATGTCCGTTGGGTACTCCAAGACCCAAAAGGGGTATCGTTGCTTTGACCCTGCTCGACGAAGGTATTATGTTAGTGCAGATGTCACCTTTTTTGAATTCATTATGTATTTCTCTCCTATAGGTAACAATAACGTTCCTTCAGAAATTGGAGAAGAGGTTTATATGCCTCTACTTCATGTCTCACACATTCCAGATGTCACTACATCACCTACTCCACCACCGCCTCCACCACCACGTACCACACCTATTTTCTTTCCTCAGATTTACCAGCATCGACCTCGTGTTCATGTGCCTCTTCCATCATCCAGCACACCCAAGATATGTTCTGCGCATTTGAGTTCTACTAATCGCACTGGTGATTTGAGTATGCAGGATGACGTGCAGGATGTCGTAGTTGATCCTCCTTCAGAAGTTATTGTGGACTTAGACGTGTCTATTGCACTCCGTGGGAAGGGGCGTGCATGTACTATGAATCCTCTTTCTTCTCATATTTCCTTGGCATGGCTATCTAAAGACTATCAGAGGTTTGTTGTTGTCTTATCAGCTGTGTAGATTCCACGGACCTGTCAATAAGCTATGCAGAGTGGTCCATGGCGTCTTACTATGGAAGAAGAGATGGTTGTTCTACAGTCTCGTGGTACATGGAGTGTCGTCCCTTATCCCCCATGTGCTTCTGTTGTTGGTAGTAAATGGGTGTTAACAATTAAACATAGTGCATATGGTTCAGTGGATAGATACAAGGCCAGGTTGGTTGCTCGGGGGTTCACCCAAACCTATAGGGTGGATTATCAAGACACTTTTTCTCATGTTACACACCATTCTACTACAGGCGTTCTTATTGTTGTTGTTGCGGTCCAGGACTGGCCGTTTTTCCAATTGGATGTGAAAAATGCTTTCTTGTATGGAGATTTGCAAGAAAAAGTATATATGCAGCAGCCACCAGGGTTTGCTACTGAGGGGGAGTCCAGGATGGTGTGCAAACTCCATAAGGTCATATATGGCCTCAAGCAGAGTCCAAGGGCTTGATTTCAGAAGCTCTCGGAGTTGATTGAACAACATAGATTTATCAGATCTACTGCAGATCACTCTCTTTTTGTTAAGAGAACCCAGAACGGGACGATTGTTATTTTAAATGTATATAGATGATATTATTGTTATAGGAAGTGATAACCAGGGTATTCATGCAGCTAAGGATTTTCTTGAACAACAGTTTGTGACCAAGGACTTTGGCAAACTGCACTTCACAAATGAATAGCATATCCTCCCGTAAGTTGACTTATATAGTGCTCCCTTTTGGCATCAAAAAGATCAGTGTATGCCCTTGAGAAAATAGGAGGAAACAGCAAGATAATATTTTCAGTAGCCAAAAACCACGTTTTCGGTACTTCCAGTTATTTCGTCCTCTACAAAGGGCATCAAATAACCTCTTAAATATCCTATGATGACCAAAAGCCTGAACACATTAGTAGTAACACACAATAACACACACAATGCAGTGACGGCTCCCAGATTATTAAACACATGTGATGGATAATTTGTTGACAATAAAATTGCTCCTCAGTACAAAGATATGGAATCAAATGAGTGCAAATATTTGAAGATAGAGACAAGAACCTGCAAAGACTGAGGCGGCTGAAGAATAGCAATGCGGCTGGCACACAGTTCCAGAAAAACGACCTGACCCCGGTCAAAGCACCGCACAGGAAATTACAAAGGCAGAGCAGCAACAGCAAACAACTCATCTGCTAACAAAACAAAACAATTCCAGACCCTCCAATACCTGAGGTTTCAAGTAGCTAATGACGGCCTGAACTTCTCGGCAAGATTCCTACATGCAACAACCAACATAAGAATGAGACAGAGAGTCAAAACTATATAATACCTATATCCCAACAATCTCCAGTTTAATCATCCCTTCCCGTGATAGTCAAGCGACAAACAAGTCATGTCGAACTCAATTACCCGTAATTCCAATGATCCGTGCACATAAACATCAATGCTGCATTTTATATACAACCAGAATTCCTCAGAGTCCAATTCCAATCACCTGAGAAACATGCGCCGTCCCCACGATGTAGACGTTGCATACTCCTCCCTCTGACGACTCGCACTCCAAATGCACGACGCTCTTTGAGAGCTCCTCTGGTAGCACCGCTCCGCCGCCCCCGACGTCGCCCTGCCCCTCCGTGGACTCCCCCGTCTCCACTTCCGCGCGATCGTCAACCAAGGGGGAGGCCGCACCGCTCGCATCGTCGCCTTTCCCCTCGTCCTCGAAGACGGAGTAGATGATAGGTTCGGGGACGTGGACGAAGTCGTCCGCGAGAGGGACGGCGGAGGCGGGGGGATCGGAGAGGGGAGTGTCCATGCGGCGGGAGGAAAGGAAGCGGGGGTGGCGACGGAGAAATGGAGGGGAGGAGCCGCGGCGGAAGCGGAGGTGGCTGAAGAGCGATGCGGGGGAAACTTGTTGAGGGAGATCGAAGCGGAATGGAAGAATGGGGTGGTCAATCGGGAGAGGTTCATGCGCTGCTACGGCAGTCCGGCTGTGCGGTTGTTTCCTAAATCCACACGGCGTGAAGGGTTAGTACGGTGCAGTGCATCCTTACCGCGTGCGCTTAGTTACCGGAGTACCGACTTTTTTTCCTCCTCTTTTCCTAATGAATGAAGGGATAATTACACCCATAACCCTGAGTAATTCCTCAATCTCAATCATGACCCTGCATAATCGCGAATTAAACGAGAAATCCTGAGTAGTCACTCCGTCTCACACTCATGACCCTCCGTTAGTTTTCTCCTTAACCCAACCATATTATTGAGTTAATCTAACCCTTAATCTATCCAACGGATGCTAACTTAAAAAAATAAAAAATATTGTCCTGATCCCCTCCCCTTCTTCCTCCTCCATCCCCCACCGGTGGGTTGCCGGTCTCCCGCAACTGATCTGCCCCGCCCCCACCGACTTGCAGAGCTCCCCCCGCCCCCGTGTCAACCGAGCTCCCCCCCCACGGCAACCTGTATCTCATAGCTGGTATCCCTTAGCTGCACGCGGCCACTGTTCAACCCAACAGCGATCCGGTGTTTGTTGGCGATGTTAGGGGGAGCCCAAGCAACGCTGGTGACGGGTCCATTTTCGTATTCCACGGAAACAAGCTCGGAGACATGGAACAGATCCCGGTTGTCTTTCTCGCTGCTGACAAGTATGACATTATCTCCCAGGGCAACAGCGAGATCTCTGTTATTGCGCCAGTCCATGAGATTGAGGCGCTCATCTTCGACCAAAGATGGGGATTCCAGTGCCCCGTAGGGCTCCAGCTGAGGCGGCCGTGCACGTCGAACGGGTCTAACGGGCTTGTGATTCCGATCCGTGTATGTGCGTTCCCTTCCGATGGATGGGTCCACTTCCCCCTCGTCGTCTTCGAAGAGAACATCCCAGAGGCGCCTCACGTAAAGGGAATCTGAGGACGTTGGCTTCTCCGAGATGGGAGGCCGTGAAGCTATCCACCGGAAATGCCTCGTCGACGGGGGGGCCGGGGGGGGAGCAGGAGCTCGCAGAGAGGGACGGGAGGGGGGGAATGATGGCGGCGGGCAGGGGGTTGCAGGCAGTCGACGTCGATAGGAGGGGGGTTCGAGCTGGCAGAGCAGGAGCTCGCTCGGGTGCGGGGGGCAGGGGGTTGCTGGCAGCCGGCATCGACCCGCCGGCCTGGAGGAGGATGTAGAGGGAGAGGAGAAGAATGGCATATTTTGTAAATAAGAATGGATATTAGGGGTAGTATTGTAAACTTAACTTCTATTTTACATGTGTTTGGCATGTTCATTTGTCATCTCATACATCATCTCATCGATCTGAAGTGTCGACCTCCTCTATCTCATTAGGTAACCATTTCAACACCATACGAATATGTCCCCGTGTTGTTTAGATGCCTCTCCAATGCATGCAATATACAGTCATTACATTCCTTCTAATTCTCTACATGATGCCACATATGTAGTCGGCATCCACCACTAGTATACCTCGAATGTCCGACATATGGTACTTTCATCGTTGCTCATACCTTTCACAGTCATGCAAACATCTGGTTTCTATGATCCTCGGATGAACGTTGATGTGCTCAGATGATACAGTACGTTGAGGCCCTGCAAATTGTTGATTGACTCGAGCTCGACTCGGTCCAAATCGGTTAGGAAAATTTGGATGGGAAAGGCTAAAGGTGATGGTTAGGTTAAATCGAGGAGCGGAGGAGATTGAAATGGATCAGGTAATGGAGATGTAATCGGTGATGAATTTTGGGATTCGGATTGAAGAGTGATGAATCTCGTGTTCATCATGTTAAATTTTAATTATTAAACTCCTTACTTAAATAATTCAATAAAAATCACTAATAATTCCTCATTATTATCACGTATGATATTGTATATAAATTATGTATAATTACCTATATTCTAACTATATTTATTATATTTAATTATAACCATTTTCCTTGTCTTTTTATCTTATTAAAAATCCCTAAAAATTAGGATTAATATTGTATATAATTGTCCTAACCTTTAAAAGAGATTAAAAATACAAAAAATGTCAAAACCCCAAAGCGGTGTTTTTAACCGTTTAAAAATACCTCTAAAAAATACTTTTTGTACAAATGACCTCTTTTGACCTTTTGTCCAACACGAAACTTGTAGCTCGTCGAGAACTACAAGTTTCATGCTTTAACTTTTTCATTATTTTGCCTCTAATTATTTCTTTTAGAATTATCTTTATTTTTATTCTTTGAATTTTCTGATTGGGCCACGTGGCACCCTCTAGGGCGTACACGTGGCCTGCTTCTCTCTCTGCCACCTGGCCCCTCCTGGAGCTGTCTGATCCTCTCCTACTCGCCTTCATTCTAGCCGCTCATCGCTCGCCCCATCTCCACCATCTGATCTGATCTCATATTAGATTTCCACCACTCCCATCCGCTTCAATCTAGCCACCCAATCCACTACCTATCCTACGACCATCCTCTCACCACGTCATGCCCTCCATCCTAACCCTTAGATCAACCCGCTTCTTCATCCTCACCGTCCAACCATGTCTCTCTCCAGACGTAGATTAGATCATCTGATCTAATCATGACCATCCCCCAGTGCACGACCCTCGATCGTTGGATTGAGCGATCCAACGGTCCATGTGTGTTGTCTACCTCCTAACGCCCTCAGCCCAAAAGTTACGCATGCATTCAACTCTGCCCCTTCCGTTCTTAGCCACCGCTCATCTCCTCCAACCGAACACATAATGTCGCCTACACATCGCCTATTCCTCCGACATCCACAAGCATCCCTCCTCCATCACTCCTTCAACATTAAATCTCGGCTACAAACCCTCATCTTCATCTCATGCAACGTCCATCACCTCCTGTAAAAATCCCCACTCCGCCAACTATGTTCACCATCCACCAATCAAGGGGGATCCACCCTAGCCTCCTCCGCCCTTCGGTGATAACGGAGGGCAGCTTTGTCGAGGCGGCAATGGTCGTTATCCCCCTGTGTGATCCATGGTCCTCCGACCATGTTGCGGCCATCCCCATGCACAGTTGAGCACCGAAGCCAGGCTGACTTTGTCGTGCGACGTCGGGAGCGGCATTCGCCGCTCAACCAAGCCGCCTCGATTGCCATCTCCTTCTTTCGACCTCCAGGTACCTCTTCCCCATGGTTTCTCGCCGACTTTCTCACAATTTTCCCACTGCTCACGATAATCTCCATCCTCGTCTAACCACCTCACATGCTCCGTCGTGCCACCCTCAACCTCGCCACCGTCTCCGATCATCTCCCCTCCTCTTCCATCACCTGCTCCGCAGCACTCCATTTCCTCCGACGACTCGTCGGAGGACCCATTAGAGCCACCACCTTCTCCGCCCGATCATGCTCCCGCCTCACCACCACTTCACTCCCACGCACTTCATGAATGCACGTTCGGCTATTCTAATACTTCAAGTACTTCCAATCGTCAGTGACTGGAGCTTCGCTACCCTCGCCGACCTCGAGTTTTCTCTCCGATGAGGCAACGTCGATCACCTTCTACGACTATCCACACGACTTCTCCTCGCTTCATCCGTCATCGCATGAAGATAACAGATCTTCAGGGATCTCCCTTGGACGCTTAGGAGGCCGACGGAGCTTTGGCGTGCTCGTCGGAGCTCCAAATACGTCGCTCCTCCTCCGATGAGGACGAAGTGCATGCATCATTGGATGGTGTCATTACGACGGCCATCTAATGGCCCAGAGAGTTCCACATTGCCAGCACCGAAGCGAAAGGCTCAGGTCACCCTAGCCATCCCTGAGCCACTAGATCCAAACCATGTGCCTCTCGAAGCCGCGCTACCCCCGAGCATGACCTCTCGCGTGCCATGCACGTGCGAGGGTCGGGTAAATTACAAGAACATCCTGCATATTTTTCAGAATCACAACAAAGCCCCTGGGCGCATGTCTCACGTATGTGTCTGAGGACATTTACATCTACACCTCGTCAACTTTTGGAATTTGCAAAAAGGCCCCCACGCATTGAGAAAATTTCATAGGGGTCTAGTCAGTTTTCCAAAATGCAAATAGGTCCCTCCAGTGACCTATTTCTAACTATTTATCCTTTTATTTCCCGCATTTTTATCGCATTCATACCCATGTATTGTTTCCTTTATATCTTGAGCATTGTCGGTCCAAATTACATGATTTCGATGTCATTTTGTTACTTATTTCGTCATTTATCTCATGGCATGTTTGATTTTCTCATCTGACACTAATTTAAGTGTGATGCATTTTTTATGATATACATTATCCTTTGCTCTATAAAGTTTTGCCATTGATAGTTGCTTGCTTTGGATTTTTATGCTCAATTGACTCTGATTTCAAATACAAATCCGTGCTTATGACTTGTAGGTCATTTTCGTAATTAATATCTAGCATGCATATCCTTTGCACTTATTCACACATTATGCGTTGCTATCTTACAAATGCATCGAAAAATCAACTAAAAACTACATGCAACATATAATTGCATTGTTCTGCATTTTAGTGTGCACATCTGCTTGATGACTTGAAAATGAGGATTTATTCACACATACATCTATTTGACCTATTTTTTATTACTAGACAAAGTAGCTTGTATACTTGTGTTCAAACTTGGTAGACTTGTCAAGTATAATAATCCACAACATTCAAAAGATTGTGGTTGTTGCTGACCGAAATCTGCCTCCTATGCTAAGACAATTGATTATTAAAGAGGCAGATCTTCGCGTTCATCAAATGACGTCCTTGTCGGGGACACGACTCACCTTAATTTATTTGTCGAATTTTGATACATTCTGTTGATTGTTTTCAAAATTAGCAGGTCTTCTCTTCATGCAGTGTTCTCGCAGCATTTCTGCTGATTATTTTCCTTGTTATTTTTCTAATATTTCTCTTTTGTGGGTGGGCCCATGAAGATCGATGATGCTTCATATCCACGGAGGCATGGAGTTGGGAGCTCCCACTAGGAAGGCCACACAGGAATTGACGAAGAATTAAAGGAAGTTTAGTTAGCTCGTCATGCATTTTTCATGTTGTAAAAAAATTTGTGTATCATATGCATTGTTAGTTTTCCTTATGAAAACCTCAAATACCGAACATGGATTAAAATGCAAATATTGACTGAGTCTGGATTTAATTACAAAATATGCACTTTTCCGGTGACCAAAAATTCAAGTAATGAGTTCATTGTGCAGTGCTCGTCGATAGCTTTATAACGAGTCCAAGAACGCAAAAAATCGAGTTTGGGAGCCCAAGTTACGATTGATTTAGCGAGACGGTGTCCAGTTCAATTTCGGATCCGGATCCGAACTCGTGTTCAACCTAATAAAATCACCTCCATCTCCCCCCAAGTCGCCCAAACCCCCTCCCCTTCGGCCAGGATCTCTCCCTCCTCCCCTCACCCCGGAACTCGTCGGAATGCTTTGAATCAGCGATCCAAAGCTGTAATCACGTAGAGAAGGTCCAAGGCATCTCCGTGTGCGGTGTGCACCGTCATGGGAGCACCAACCGTGACGTTCTCCGTAGGAGGAGAAACCGATTTAGCGAGATCTTAGAGGTGCGACTTCACCTTCCTCTTTGCTGCAGATTTCAAGAGTCGTAAAATTGAAAAGAAGAGTTTCAGGAAATGTGGTTAATGAAGTCAGGAATAAGAGACATTTCTCCTGGGCATAAGGTGGATTGGGTGTCGCAATCATTTGAGGGTTGTAATATAAATGATGAATTGAAAGTACAATTGGGTAGTGTGGCTAAGTGGACGTGTTGGGAACTTAGTTAGGATGCATTGTACCCCATCGCATGCCTGCGGAGGCACCCCAACCCTGAGGCATCCTCTTTGCCTCAGAGTCATAGTGTGAGGTCTAATCATGATCAAGACCACGGAGTATCCATGAAGCTTGGTTACTCATATCCATATCTAATAACAATAAATAAAAAATGTTATTCTTGTGAGATCAGTTACCCATTTACTTTCTCTTTTGCACACATTTAAATTATAAATTGTTGCTTAAATCACATTCAGCAACTTTTCTCATAGCATACCTACGCGTGGATCCGCAAGTTCACAACAGTGAGCAGCTTGGGAGTCACCACTTTTTGTGCAACTTCACGACTCCTTTTTGTGGTATAGTGGTTGGCAGTTCTTTTACTTCCTATGCTTAGTTTCTTTTTTAGAGACTTGACATGTAAAAAGTATAATGTATGTGTGGACATCTTTTATTATTCATGAATGTATACTTTTGTGGACATGGATGGACAATGGAAATATAAGAATTGTAAATCGGTTGGATGAGAAGCAAAAAAAATAAAAATGAAATACCTTTGTATTGTTGCTATTTTCTCATGCTTTTTGAAGGGCAAGTATTCGAATGTGGAATATGTGTGTGGATCGGTTTGCCGAGTACCCGGATCCTAGGGGGACAAGGGCGTTACAGACCTCATTTGAGGTCTCGTGTGTATAAAAAAAAAGAGAAAGAAAAAAAGAAGAAGAAAAAAAGAGAGTAGATCACTAGATGATCTATCCCCCCCAACACACATACTTGCACACATACACACACCCCCCCTACACGCATGCACATATCCACTGTATATTTCACACAATCACCCCCACCCTCCTTTCACATCCTAATATGTACACAATGCACACACCCCTCTCATCTTCCTTATAACCATATGTGAAAATACACCCCTCCCCCTCATCCCCGTGTATCTTTGTATAATTCAAACTCCCCTCCCCCTCCCCCATCCCCCCCCTCAAAATTCTAGATCATCTACTTAGGCTATTTTCAGCCTAAGTATAGGTGGAACCCGATCATCATACATCCCTCGCTCTATCTTCCTATACTCAGGTCAATTTTTTACTTAAGCATAGGGGGATCCTCCTCCTCAGTTCCGCTATATCATCCTATATCTAACCGAGCCATGGCTTCACTACGAGGGCATAGAAAAAGTCAAGTATAGGGGATTTATTGTATATTATAGTATATCTACTTTAGTCATAGTTTGTATATTTTTATACTTTTTGGAAAAATCTCTTTCGGCTTGGTTCAAGTGAACCTGTGAACTTATTTTTGCATAAATTCCTGTAAATTTGTTTTCTTAAATTTCAGGGATTAACTTTTTGTAAATAAAATCTTTTTTCAAAAACTCCATAAAATTTTGAAAACTTAAAAACTTTTCTTTGATCGAGACTCTAATTACTAGGCTTAAAAACGAGCAGCTACTCTTCAGTGAGGGAACTTCGGTCTCCCTTAGCAGAGTTAGTGGTTTAGAGGACACTGTATATGGCTCCGTCCTCAAGTAACATGGGTATGTCTGACGGTCCATACTTACACCCGTACTACCTGAGAGTAGATGCAACTATTCATATGAGTCTGGGCCAGTCATAGTCTACCAAAAGAATCAAAAATGAAAATTAAAATCTATAAAAAATTGCAAAAAGAAAATAAAAAAGAAAAGGAAAATAAAAATCACAAACCGAGGAGTTGGTGTATTCCTGACACATTCACTCACTCAAGGCTTGAGGATTTTGAGGACACTTGATTTCCGAGATCTTGAGAATCTGAGTTAGCCAGCCTTAGTCATTAGGGTTTTGAACTTAATAATCCACACTTCCCTAGTTCGAAAGATTTGAGCGTTATATTGCACTCTTCATCCCTACCTTCAAAAAGAATATGATCAACACTTCACCCTTGCAATCGCATGATTGATGAGACGGGTTTGGTTATCACTTGAGGAACTAGAACTAGAGATTTGAGTCTAGACTCGATATAATGATGCTCGAGGATGGGATAAAGTTAATGAAGGCTTCAAGCAACCTGAGTGTCAGCAAAATCTTAGCCAGTATGCGAAAAAGTTCATATGCTATCTCTTTGATATTTACCTATGTACCAAAGTATGATGAAACATAATTAAATTGTTGATCAGCATGTGCCAACTTTTGGTAAAAGCAGTGGAGCCAGCAATAAAATTGAAACGAGAATAGAGAGAAAGAAACGCTATATCCATCAAAGTTAAATTACAAAGAGCTTCCACTAAAGGTGAGCGCTCCCGAGTATTTTTCAAAGCGTCCACTTGGACCAAGCACTAATTAGGACCAAGGAGTCGAGCTAGCATCATAAAAGGGTTTTGCATCGTATAGTGATACAAGTCTGGTGTAGAATGTATCTTAGATACTCAAAAAAGACACACCTCGGTGTACTCTTAGAAAAACAAGTGCAGATGACTACGAATTCTCTTGACTGACACATTGATCAACAAATTAAAAATCTTTATGTGTTGAGGAATAAGGCACTCGAGAGGCCCCTTGTCCCAATGTGAGGGAGAGAAAAAAGGACATAATCCTATGCCCTCCATCATTCGGTCGTCCATCTACATTTCAAGTTTGACAAACTAAAGAGACGGTTGATTGAAGCAACAATAGACCCATTCCCTAGTGTTGAGGATTATATCTAGAGGAGAGTCTCCTGGACTAGAACCTCGGGTGATGTATCGACTCGACTCACATGAATGCAGTACACTAAATTTCATATCCTTATATTTTATGTACAAAAAGAGAGTATGATAATTAGAGAAGTTGGATTCCTTCTGACTAGAGCATGGTCGATGAATCTCCATTTCATCACCTTTATTCTATCATTTTGGCCTTAAAAACCTATCTAATGCATGTAAATAGCATCAATTTATGCATAATAGCATTCATTATTTACTGTATTAGTTGTATATAAAATAAGATTTTTAATGCCAAAATTATAGAGAGAAGAAAAGAAAAAGGAATAAAATATTGCAAATAATTTATGGCCCTAACCCCGAGACCAAGTCCAGAATGGAGTTGGTCGTCAAGGAATAAAGTTGAGGGAGATAGGGGTCATAAATACCATAAAAATACCATTTATTCATTCATTATTTATACATTTTTTGACACCTATTTTATTCTTTAATATTTATTCGTAAATTAAAGAAACTTTTTACATGAAAGTTGAGATAATAATGTGAAAAAAATACAAAATTGAGTTTGTACAAAAACAATACACACGTGCATTTTATACACAAAATAAAAAGCCAAAATCAAACTTCACATACCCATATCTTTCAAATAAAAACTCAAAATATATCAAAATCACTCTAATTGCATATAACTTTTCACAAGCTATTTAATGGTGGTGGTTTTATATTTTTTAGAGTTACTATGTAAAAGTTAGGTTTTGGGCTCCTATTGCACATTCTACCGATTAAAATATTCATTTGATTCATTCTTTGTTTTTTTACAAATTTATTTTTTATAATTTTGTAAATATTATTTATAACATATGTATATATTAAATTTAAAATAAAACCAAAATAAAAATGCAAAAGAAAATAAATCTATGTGAACACATAGATAAAATACTAATGTTTCTACTTGTAAATAAATAAAAGGAAAATATATTCTTTTATTATTTATTAATTCATATTTATACTATATTAAAAATACAAAAATAAAATAAAAATAATCAAAATACTTTAAAAAGAAAAATGTATATAAAACATAGGTAAAATACCTATAAATATACCTATATAATTCATACATCTATTTATTCAAAAGTACAAATGCCCGCATAAAAATAAGATAAAAATATATTTATACTCACAAAAATAGGATATAAATATATAAAATAAAAGAATGAAATAATAAAATAAAATATATAAAATAAAAATAAAAATGCACAAAACATAAATGAATATACCTATAAATACGCTAATAAAAATTAACTACTAACAAATAATGTAAAAATAAATAAAAATTACAATAAAACACTACATAAAATAATAAACACTTCTTTATTTTATACACAAAAATAATAAAATCATTTACTATTTTTAATTTATTATTTTTGAATAAAATAACATGTTTTGTCATGTAGCAGTCCCGGTTGGACCAATCAGCGCGTTCTGATGGTTGACCTGGGTCAACTTAACCCCCTGCCTCTTGATTTGATGCAGCGTGTCTTTTCCCCAATGTTCTTGCATTTTTCCCGCATGATATGTCCACCAACCAAAGGCGTGTTCTTTATATGAAATGCTTCCAGATCATTGTAGATCCACGCCATGTCCTTTGATCCATTGTATATAACATGGATTCTTTAAAATCAGCCGGTCAAATAAGGGTGTCACACATGTACATGAATAAACCTTCTTCATCCTCCTCTCAATTTTGGTCATTTTTCTAAGTCATAAATTCCCTGAGATTGGCGCATCCACGTAACAGGGGGAGGTCCCCTGAGCTCCACGGCGGCTCGCGGATGGAGGAGGTGCACCCACGACGGCGCTCCGACGACGTCTCTGCTCCTTGGCTCCAGCCAGGTATGAGCTGCGCACTTTATCATTTTTAGTTAGTTTTTCATTCCAGCTTTTTAATTATGCAAGTAGATTAATCATTAGTATATCATTATAGCGTAGGATCGAGGATTCGTAGTTCGTCAGGGCTCCGCTGTGACGAATGATTCCACCATGATTCGCCCGTTTTCGATCCCTCTGACCGCCTCATATCCTTTCCCTACACCTTCTGAACTCCTCGCACCCCATCATTTCACCCAGACGATGATATGGAGAACGGGTCTCCACCTCCGCCACCCTCACCGAAGACCTCCGCCCGACTCCACCTTCCATTTAGTACAACCAAATAAGGCCCTAGACCCTTCCTTGTCTCACGCGTAACGTCTTTGAAGGTCCAGAGGGCCAAAGGACTCCAAAGGGAGTTGATTTTTTTGTAGGAACGGAGGTTCCTGGAGCTCCATTTTTTTCCGAGCTCGCCGTGACTCTACACCTGCTCTCGGACCTCCGTGCGACCACCATTAGCTGCAGACTGCCTCCCCGAACGAGTAGAGCTTATCTCCATCGAAGAAGATCGTCGGAGGAGGGAGGAAATCGAGGACGAAGCTCGAAGAAGAAGCCCTCTTTCCATGTTCTTCGTGGAGAGCAGATGCCATCGGATTTGGGGAGGTGCCCCAGATTGACCTCAGCCGTTGGATGCTGCCCCGTCATCACCATCAGATCGTTCCCAACGATCTAATCCAGGTCGTCCAACGTGGAAGCGTCATCCACCGTTGCGAGCGCGAGACGAGTATACGTGAAGCAATCCAGACCATTTGCTTGCACGCTATTAAGGGGTAAATTGCATATCTCACCCCACCTTTTGTATTTATTTTTTAGTCATGTAAATAAAATCTAATGTTTATAAATAATTGGAAATTTTATAAATGGACCCACGTACTTCCTGTAATTGCAATTAGGTCCATTCCACATCACCTCGTGTTTTGTTCCACATAAGGTGGCAAAATTACATGTAAGCCCATGCTAGTATTGTAAATTAATTTTAAGTCCAATAAAATGATATTCACGTTGTATATTTTTAAAAAATTGCTGAGAGGCCCCTAAACTTTTTGTTAATTACATTTTGGTCCCTCCTAGCCACGTCACATGTAATCCCACGTGATGGGGTAAATTTCACATGTTCCCTAGCGGATGTTGTAATTGTAAAATGGTTCTTAAAGATTAAATAAATGTTCATATACATCGGTACATTTGCAGATGAACACCTGATATTTATTTTTATTGCATTTATGCCCCTACTAGGACATGTATTTTGCGTGCTTTGTCTAATTATTAAAAATACCTACATTGCTCCTAAAAATCCACAAAAATAGGGATAAATGCTTCATGCCTTGTACTTTCTTGCTATAATTTTTAATTGGTATTTTTACATTTTATATGTTTATTAAAATGAAAAGGAACCTAAATAATCCATATTTAGCTATAAAAATTCCAAAAAATAAAAAACAAAATTTGAAAAATCACAAAAAATTATATGTGTATTTTGGTATTTATTGGGTCCAGAAAATAAAACCCCTAAAAAAGAAGGAGAAACGAAAAAAATAAATCTCCAAAATACAACAAAAAATACAAAATTTCTACAAGAATACCCAAAAATATCTTTTATATTTTATAATTATCCATATAATGTTATTTATAACTTAAAATTAATTTAGGCAATTTTGGGACCTATTTATTCTGTTTAAAATCCAAATTAATTTCGGGTTAAAATACATAAAAGTTTGCAAAAAATCCAGAAAATAGCAAAAATAGAAAATATAAAAATCATAAAAACATTATATTTGCTAAATTCTATATTTTTTACATATTTTTATCCATATAGCATATATATTCCTTACATTGTATATATACAAATCCATATAGAGTTATTGTATTTAAATCAAAAGAAATATAAAAATTGAAAAGCATAAAAAGAAAATACAAAATTATAAATCCAAAAAAATAATAAAAATTTATATAAAATTAAAAACACACAAAAACAATAAATGGACAAGAGATACATCACAGATTTTTGTAGTACATTTACCATGCCTCTGATGAATCCCCATTCATCACTCTTTATTCCTTTATTTTAGCTAGAAATCTTTGCAAAACACCATGTAAATACTTGTAAATAGAATAAATTGACAAATTGCCTACTTCATGTAAATAGCCACAATTAGCATGTTTTTGCACAAAAAAAAGGAATAAAGAAATAAAGAAAAAGAGAGAAATATTTAGAATAAATATTGAGTGACCCGAACCCAAGGGAAGGCCAATCATTGGCCTGACCACAAAATAAAATAAGTAGAGAGATACGGTCATTCATCTATGTATAGATATTCCCCCTCTTAGGTATATATTGTATTTTCATCAAATAAAAATATTTATGTATCCCTCATAATGTGTATATATTTATAAAAAATATAATAAAAACGATAAAAATAAAAATAAAACAAAAATAAATTCTCTCTCTTCCCCTTGTATATATCAGGTATATAAAATAAAAGATATATTTATTTCACCCTGTAAATAATTAATAAAAATCAAATAAAAATCTTTTTATTCCAAATTTTATGGTGTAAATAAATAAAATATAAAGTTGGGGTAATTGCACATAAATAAAATGATTAAAAATTAAAAAATACATAGGTACGTATACTTGTATATAATAATAATAGAATGTATATATAATTTATTTTTCAAAAAAATAAATAAAAATCACTAAAAAATACTTTGAAAATAAGTAAATATTTTTTATTTTGAAAATATTTTGAAATAAAGCCATTTACTATTTTTAATTTAATTTACAAATAATTAATAAATGGCGCGCTCTGATTGGTCCACGGAGGATGTTGCCCCCGATCAACTCTCCCCCCGGGACCACCCCCCTCGCGGATCCTCGTGCCGACCCATTTTCACCGATTTATCCCACACTGATCCGCCAACCATTCCCTCAAACCCCATGCTTCATTTCTCGCTCATCGATCCGAGATTCACGCCCAGGCATCTTCTTAGGGATCCGAGCTTTGGATTGCGCGCCTGATATCCTTTTTCTCGGAACCCTATAGTATAAAGCTTCGCCTTCCG
This sequence comes from Ottelia alismoides, assembly GCA_037367405.1. Taxonomy (NCBI): domain Eukaryota; kingdom Viridiplantae; phylum Streptophyta; class Magnoliopsida; order Alismatales; family Hydrocharitaceae; genus Ottelia; species Ottelia alismoides. The sequence goes on along the minus strand of JAZKJV010008896.1, from coordinate 109,444 downwards.
CCGCACATTCACGTACCTTAGGCTCCCATCTTCGAACCCCGTGACCTCCATCTTCTTCCTCGAGTGACAGCGAGTGCGGAGGGTGTTGTAGAGAGTGATTGGAGGTGTATGCTCCTGGTCCGGTGACCATCATCGTCGAGCTCCGTCGCCGGCATAGCCCGAGCCTCTAGAGGCATCACTCCATCGAGGCGAAGACCATAGGAGACCCAACAGCTCCGGCCTAGACGCGTCCGACGATCAGGTATCTTCTTTAGCTTCCAGATCATCGTGTAGCTTCGATTGTTCCCTTTTTGCTCCACCAACTCTGCCCCAGTGGCCGGAGCCCCGACATCTCATCCTCACCGTATCGATAGACGCCTTGACCCATCGTCACCTTCCTTCCACGATCTGATCACCTCGAACTTGGCTATCCGAGCCAATATCGGGTCTGGTTCCTTCCGCCGCCTCCGCCGGGACCCCCTTCGCCTACCCACACCGCTTCCCTTTATTGTTTCGCAAATAACCATGCCGGAGTCTTCCTCCGATCATGAGCTTTCATTTGCAGGTGAATAAGCGTGAGATATCCCCCAGAGTCACATCTTCCATCCTTCGCCGGAGTTGTCTGGCTCCCTCCTCCCTCGCCGGAGGATCTGACCATTTGGGGCTTCATCGACCACCACCATCTGACGCGGAACGACATCGCGAGGAGAACCCTCCTCTCCGATCTTCCATCGGACACTCGGAGCACTCCCAGATCGCTGGAGAAGTTCTCCCAGGAGGAGTTCTTCCAGGCCATCACGCCACCGTCGGATCGTACCTCGCCTCCAGTTATCATCTGAGTCGTTCGTCGCCTGCCGCTGACATGCCGTTAGATCAATGATCTGACGACCACGTGCACCCCATGTTCGCCCTTGTGCCAGGACCGTTGGATCTTCCAGGAGGCGTCATCAGAGCCGTACGCACGACAGTTGCTCACCGCCTGACACGTCACGCCTCACGCGCCCCGTAAGCGCTCTGGCTGGGTAACTTGGGCCCGACCCCCTGCATTTTATTTTAGTTTCTGTTTAGCTAATTAAATAAACACGTACATTTGGAACATTTACATAGGAGGACATGTAGTTTATGTTATTTGCATTTCCGTCCTCACTGTGTGGACTCACGTGCGTCGCCACGTGGGGTTTGGTTAATTGCATGTTCAGGACTGTGTTTTTATGACTGTTATGGAATGAAAGTTTAGTTTCAGATATTTACATATATACCCCTGTGCGTAGATGAATTTGAGCATGTTTAGAAATTAGTGTGCATTTTACACTTGAGCTCCTATACCTTCTACATGTGTTTCAGTTTAGCCCCAAAAGTTATTTTTCTTGCACTTTGGTCCCTGTGTGTTGTGCCTTATTTTGTGATTGAATAAAATATCAAATCGACTCCAAATTTGGTGAAATTTAGATACGTGGCTCCTACCATAGTGTAAAAATTTCACTAATTTTTGGGACATTTTTATTACTGTTTGTTATTTTTAAAAATTCAAAAATACTTATTTTTGCTATTGTTTGAAATATAAAATCGACTAAAAAAATTTAAAACCCTCCAAAAATTCTAAAAAATTAGGTATTGTTGGTTTTAGTGTTTTCTTGCTTCAGACCAATTTCTATTGCATTTGAATATATAAAACCCCTAAAAATTATAAAACCCTAAAAACCTTATAAAAATTATTAAAAATTGTATAAAATTTTAAAAAATGCAATTTTTGTTCCTGTGAGTTTTTATTCCTAGTTTTCATAAAAATTGTCTCCAGATTTTATTAGTTATTTATCTATTTATAAATAACCTTTCAAATCTGGTTGCACGTTAGTTCCCTGATTTTGCCATTTTCTATTTTTATAAAATTAACAAAAAATATAAAAATCTTAAAAATTACCAAAACACTTAAAAATATATAAAACACAAAAATAATTTTATTTTAATTTTCTGACTTGACTTTATGTGTTGAATAAATTATTGTTTGGGTTCTTTTTGCCTTGTTTTATATTTTCTTCATAATATAAAAACACAAAAAATTTAAAAATACATAAAAACCACTAAAAAGATTTTCTTCATTTTATTCATCTCTGATTACTTCGTAGGCTACATGGACAATCCGTGCTCCTTGTGTTCGACCCTGGTCGCTATACGAGGTTAAATAAATAGCGAGACCGCCATTCGATTTTTACTGATTACTTTTATTTAGTGGTCTGATTTTCTTGATTGACTGAGCCTCGTTATTCGGGTCGCAACGACCTTTGATTGATTTTTACCTTAGCCCGATAGTGATCGATTATTTTTCGGTCATCAGAATGGTGCCGTTGCCGGGGAGCACGACTTAATAGTCGGTTTTGATTTTTCGCGGGTTTTCTTTTTCGTAGCTTTTTTGTTCATTGCTGTATGTAAATATTTCTTATGATTTATATGCATATTTTTATAATAATCTGGTCTAACACATTTCTGTCTTATTTTCTTGCGAGGGCTCGAGGACCGAGGCCGTTTTTTCGGAAGCCGACGCATCCGCGGGAATCGGAGGTGGCTCTTTGCTGCATAGAGCCGCAGGAGAGCGTGAGGAGCCGAGCAGGAGTACGACAGCCGCAGAATAGCCGCAAATAACTGCTAGATAGCCGTAGAGTAGTTTAGTTTTATTTTCAGCAGACTATTATTGTAATAATAAAGGGACTTGGACTTTATCGGTGACTACCGGGGTCTGTTTCACCGAGCACTGGTGTGCTCGGGGGACCTCACCGCATTTTTCGCCGATTTTCGTTTTATCACATTTTATCAGAATTGCTTATTTGATTCACGCGGTTTTGGTCTTAGCTTATAATTTTCTTCTGATGGTGACGTAATTGATTTGGATTCAATCTCTAATTATCTGCCTATTCCTATTAGATCGTAATTGGACATAATTAATTAATTCACAAGAAAAAAAGTCGGATTACTTAGACTCTAGTCCAAGTGCCTTGAGGAATCACATACAACACGTGCAGGATCCGTTGTGACGGATACCGAGTGGCTCCCACGATAGGACTCCCGACTTAGGTTTGAGTACCCGACTACTGTTCTTATCGTGTAGAAATTGCTCTATATATGGCCGGTTTCTCGTGCATCATATAGGTTGTTTATTTCCTATCTTTACATTTATGCGCGAATTACTTTGCATGTACACTGTTGCAGTCATGTACGCATCTCTTAATCTGCATGCATCATTGATTTTATCGCGCATCGGCTTTTTCATCTTCCCCCTGTTTTCGGGCTTAAATAACCAGGAGAACCGAAAAATTCGTTAGGCGTTGTTTGCTTGAAAAATACATAAAAAGAAAAAAACCTATAAAATTGAGACTGCTAAACACACTTGACCCTAAAAGACACTTCACATAAAAAAATGTCATGGGGAGAGCAATCCCCTCCTTGTCTGGTTTGGATGAGCGAGAGAGCGACCCACACACTAGTCTAGAGCAATATCCAAACCCCGATCAGACTACCGGCCTTTTATACGGGATAGTCTGGTGGGAGGATTGGATTCCCATCAGCTCGCGTAACCGCTCTGATAGACTGACATTATCACCTAAAATAAAAATTGACAAGATAATCGACCGATCTCTTACAGTCATCAGCTCTGTGTTGTGTAGGTGAACCTGGGATTTGTTTGCTCATCTTGTGTATTTCCAGATCTCATCTGCCTGACTTGCCTAATCAAGATGATGGACAGGAGGTCTCTTAGGCAGCCTTTGGTTGTACCGCTTTTCAGCACTCCAGACCATTCATGTAGGTTGGTTCGTGAGAGTCGAGATCTGCTCTCCGAACCCGAGTTCGATTCCACCCTGTTTCCCCTTGACCACCCTTCTACCAGTCCTGAGATGCCAGTGCCCGATGAGAGACAACAATCAGCTGATTTATCGGCACCTGAGTTTGGGTCTTTTTCCTTTGCAGAGACCATGGCCAACAGTGAGTATCACACTGAGGGTTAGAGACTAGAGACGACGACATACATGTTAAACCAAGGTGCGATCAACAACACCTTGTTGGCTTTCCTCGAGATGATGCAGCGTCAGATTCGGGATCAGGAATCCTTCATGGTGGAGATGAGGAGAGAGATGGAGAGGTTGAGGACAGAGAGAGATCAGCCGGGAGCCGCAGGAGTATGGGACATTCCAAATCAGCCGTAGGAGCCGGTCCGGCCGGCAACAGCAACAGGTCAGCCGAGACCGATGCGGGAGTTGCACAACCCCGGATCGACACTTACGCACCGATGGATCGTTCTTCCAGCGATCGTGGGGGACTTCAAGTTCCCCCCACAGACGATTCAGCTACTCCCTTGCTTCAACGGACTCGCGACAAAGGAGCCCCATCTTAATCTCCAGGAGTTTGAGATTATCTGCAGCACTGTTCATGATCGACATGTGGATGAGGACACGATTCAGATGATGGCTTTCCCGTTCTCCCTTGTTGACAGAGCAGTCAAATGGATAAGAATTTGGGGAGATTTGTCTACACCTGGGAGTAGCTCCGCACCGAGTACTTGAACAAGTACTATCCACTCGGGCGGACCAATGCAGCGAGGGCCCTGATCAGCAACTTCTCCATACTCCCCAACGAGCAGTTCCACGAGGCATGGGAGAGGTTTAGAGAGCTTACCGACAGATGCCCACACTAGGACATCTCGAAGCCGAACCTAGTTCAGAGCTTCTTTTGCGGACTGACACCATAGCTGCAGGGCCTGTGAATGCTTCTTCTGGCGGTTCCTACTTCGCCAAGGATGAGGATCAGGTCTGGTCATCTATGAGGAGAAGGCCGAGAACTACACCGTGATGTCCCAGACCCGCCTCTACACTCAGGGACGTCCCCAGCCACAGGCCGTGCAGTTTCAGAGGACAGCACGGGTCAATGCCGGTCCTTCCACTTCATCTACAGCAGCCGCACAGACAGAGTCTACAACCACAAACATGGGCATCATCAGCGAGAAGACCGGATCGAGTTGATCGAGAAGAAGTAATGTCAGGGATGCTGTAGATGGATCAGATGGCATAGACGCTGAGGCACATGAAGACAGATCATGTGTATCCTTGAGACATAGACGGCTTCTCAGCCCTGTCTCAGATCACAAGGAGATTCGAGCAGCAGTAGTAGCTCGTCCTAGCACTCCAGTCAGCCTAGACAGGTTCACCTTGTACAGGCGGAGTCGTACTAGCAGCCACCGCTGTTCTACTAGCCACCACCATCCCAGGACACTCAGGTGGTGGTGTATCAGTCGGATCAGCCCTTGACAGTACTCCCCCACCCACCTACGAGCAGGAGCCGTTGATGGATGTCAACGGGATATGGTATGACCGACCCCAACTCGGTATCCGACGAGACCATCCCGGATTCCACTGGTCGGCCGGAGGCACCAGTTCCCAACAGTAGCCTCCCGTTCAAGGTAACCAATACGGTCAGCGCAAACAGCACCAGCAGCCCCAGCCCCAGTACAGCAGCAGCAGCAGCCATCCCAGCAACAACATTATGGTCGTCATCCCTATCAGCAGGGACAATCTTGGAGGCGAGAGCAGCCTCAGCAGCAGTATCATCAGCAGTATCCCTCTCGCCCTCACCAACAGCAACAACCTCCCTACCAACGAGGCCACCCGTCAGGTTCTCATGGGCCCGACCTATGAGAACCCCGCACTTGATGATCTATCCCGCCTCATGACCGAGCATCATGCCACATTTCGACAGGAGATGGATGAGTTCCGTCAGGAGATGAGGGAGATTGTGAGAGGGAAGGCCGCCATCCCTGCCTAGATTGAGCCGAACCCCAACAACCTCTAGAGGAAGTCTGAGTAGGTAGAGTTCACTGAGATTACCACTACTACTGCTACACTTGGTGATATGTCTGCATACATGTTTGATGCAGATTTTGTTACACTTAGGAGCGATAGGATGCCAGCAGACGGTGCCTCGTCTGAGCGATGATCTCACACCACTTCAAGAGCGCCAGGCGAGGAGGAGAGCGGTGCTGACGCCGCTAGAGATGATGACGGTGGTGCTGACGCCACCATGGATGTTGATCCCACCGACGGTACTGAGGCCGTCGCTTCACCAGATGGAGGAGGTGGTACTGATGCCACCAGACCAGTTGTTGTGCCAAAGCGCGGTACTAACGCCGCGATTCCAGATGCCGAGGGTGGTTATGAGGCCACCATTTTCAGTTCTGCTAGTTCTGTTATTTTTCCTTCCGTACATGTATCTCAAGACATTTTTGCAAATAAAGGAAAGGGTTTATTATTCTCGGATCCATCTATGTTGCTTGATGATGTATGTGTGGATTATGTTGTTCATGAGCATTCCAGACCCTTTCCTAGTCCTTCACCTGAGAAGGACCCGGTAGTCCTCTTTCCCCGAGCACTCCACTTGGCTAAGGGGGAGAAAAAAGAAAATCCTAAAAAGAACCATCAGATAGAGTTCAGACAGCATATGATGGACAGATTTCATATACAACTGACTCTATATGAGGTCTTGGAGCACATACCTCTCTTCCAAAGATCACTCAGAGACAGGACCACAGTTAGGAGGAAGAGGCGGAACCGTCAGTCAGAGATTCATGTACTCACTCGTGCCACTTGTTTCGCGATCTAGAATCGTCTCCCAGCCAAGAGGCCAGATGCAGGAACCTTGTATGTCAGATGCCACATTCATGAGCAGAGGTTCGACCGCACTCTATTAGACAGCGGTTCTTCGATCAACTTTCTTCCGGCAGCCCTTCTTGACTGCTTCGAGTTGGGCCCTCTGTGACAGAGTAGGACAGTCCTTCAGTTTGCTTATCGATCTGTCAAGAAGCCAGGGTTGCTGAAGGACGTTGTCGTCATGATTCAGGGCCTGAAATTCCCTTTGGACTTCGTTGTGTTGGACATGGAGATCCCCGAGTCCGTTACCGATACCCCTAAAATTTTAGGACGCCCGTTCTTGGCCACAGCCAAGGCAGTGTCCGACCATGATAGCGGGAAGGTGTACTTTCGCGTCGAGGGTGAGAGTATACAAATAGAGACGGTTGAGGAGACTAAAGCCAGAGATCCAGTTTTCTTGGAGCCGACTTCAGAGTCAGGGCAGATGACAGAGGCATGGCGAGACATCCACAAGGACTGCAATTTTGTGATTACAAACGACGAGGCGGTTTGGGCAGATCTAGTAGCACAGGCCATCCTCTCACCTTCAGAGTTCGCTGACGCAGAGACCTAGCAGAGGAGAACTTGGAGAGCGCATTCCTGGTCCAGGATATATCTCAGGCAGCAGATCAGGTTCCCGATTGTAAGGCAGATTTTTGTTGTGATCCTGATACAGATCCCTCGGAGCCAAATATTGACTGGGCAGAGTTAGATGATTTGATACCGTGTCTGACTTCTACTCAGCCTACAACTAGGGAGGAGGCTGATTTCATACAGAGCAGCCTTCGCCAGATTCGGATTGCGAGTGAGAGTTCTCATTCTCCCATGCAGATTCGACATTCACTCAGACTTTTCAGAGGCCAGATCCGCCAGCACCTTCTTGTCCATAGCTGAAGCCGCTACCGTCATCACTGAAGTATAGATTCCTTGCGGGTGAGCATGAGATGTACCCAGTCATTATATCCGCTGATTTGACTGGAGAGCAGGAATCCCGTCTGATGGGGGTTTTTGAAAAGAACCGCAAGGCGATAGGATGGAGTGTAGCCGATCTCCAGGGGATAAGTCCGACCATGTGCTTCCACCATATCTATCTCGAGGAGGACGCGAAGCCGTCGTGTGAGTTCCAACAGCAGCTGAACCCGAATCTTCGAGATGTTGTCATGAAGGAAATCTCGAAATGGTGGAGCGCCGATTTTATCTACCCCATCTCCGACTCCAAATGGGTCAGTCTGTTGCATGTGGTGCCCAAGAAGACGGGCATCACCATAGTTGTTAGTGAGTCTGGTGAGGAGATCGTTACTTGGGTACCCACTTCTTGACGGGTCTGTGTGGACTAGAGACAATTGAAGCAGACCACCAAGAAGGATCATTTCCCCTACCTTTTATTGATCAGATTATTGAGAGGCTGGCAGGGAAGAGCCATTATTATTTCTTGGATGGGTACTCCGGATATAATCAGGTGACCGTCGCGCCCGAGGATCATGACAAGACCTCCTTCACCGATTCCTTCGGGACATATGCTTCAGACGCATGCCATTTGGAATGTGCAACGCTCCGGCGACATTCCAGAGATGCATGTTGTCCATATTTTCAGACATGGTGGGGGAGTGCTTGAAGGTCTTTATGGGTGATTTCTCGGTCTACAACGACGGATTCGATTCTTGTCTTGACTGTTTAGACCGAGTCCTTCAGCGATGCATTGAGGTTCACCTTGTATTGTCTTAGGAGAAGAGTCACTTCATGGTGACTCAAGGGATGGTGCTTGGCCATATCATCTCAAACAGGGGCATGTAGTTGATCCAGCCAAGGTGGATGTCATTAGAAAACTCAATCCACCGTCCAACTTGTGGCAGTTACGGTTTTTTCTGGGGAACGTCGGTTTCTACCGACGCTTCATTCATGATTTCAGTAGGGTTGCCCGACCGCTGACTAATCTGCTGACGAAATATACCGAGTTCCTTGTTGATGATAAGTGTCTATCATCATTTGAGACTCTCAAGAGTTGTGTTGTAAAAGCTCCTGTTCTCCAGCCGCCTGATTGGTCTCTCCCATTCGAGATCCTAACGGATGCCTCCGATTTTGCCGTAGGGGCCGTGCTGGCACAGAGGAGGGATGGAGTCCCCTTTGCTATTCACTACGCTAGCCGTACCTTGGATGCCGCCCAGCGGAACTACACAATCATTGAGAAGGAGATGCTAGCTGTAGTCTTCGCCCTAGATAAGTTCAGATCTTACATCATTGGATCTAGATTGACCATCTATACTGATCATATCGCCATCAGGTACCTCATGGCAAAGAAGGATGTCAAAGCCAGATTGACCAGATGGATCATTCTACTCCAGGAGTTTGATATAGAGATTAAGGATAAGCTTGGAGTCAAGAATGTTGTGGCGGGTCATCTCTCCCGATTAGAGTATCTTGAGGATTCCGAGCAGATTGAGCCTATATGTGAGACCTTCCTAGATGAGGCGATAATTGCTATCATCTCTCTCCCATGGTATGCCGATATTGTGAACTACCTTGTCGCCAAGAAAGTTCCTCAAGATTGGCCGAGGCAGAAACTTGAGACCTTCCTCGCGAAGGCCAAATTTTACCATTGGGAGGATTCTGTCCTTTATCATGAAGGAGGGGATAGCATATGGCGTCGGTACATTCTTCAGGAGGAGCACCATAGCGTCCTTACTTACTGCCACAAGCTGGAGGCAGGGGGACATCACTCTGGATGGAGAACTGCACAGAAAGTGCTCCAATCCGACCTATGGTGGCCTACTCTCTTCGAGGACTCTGATGAGTTCGTGAAGAGGTGTACTGACTGTCGTAGGATGGGCACTTGTAGACAGCGTGATATGATGATGATGCAGCCCATTCACTTCTGTGAGGTTTTTGACGCACGGGGGCATCGATTTCATGGGTCCGTTCCATAGGAGTTAGGGATTTGAGTACATTCTGTTGGCCGTGGATTATGTGAGTCGTTGGGTTGAGGCCATCCCCGCCCGAACCGCAGATGCTATGACTGTTTGCAGATTTTCGAGGAAGAAAATAATTTCACGGTTCGGGGTACCTCGAATGTTGATATCTGACAGGGGGTCTCATTTCGTCAACGATAAAATAAAGGCCCTTGCTAGCGAGTTCAGCATAGACCATCGAGTAGCCACTCCGTACCACCCTCAGACGAATGGTCTTGTTGAAGTGTCGAACAGGGAGATCAAGACTATATTGCAGAAAGTCGTCCGCCCCGACCGAAAGGATTGGTCACAGCTTTTGGACTCGGTCTTGCGGGCATATAGGACGTCTTTCAAGACTCCTTTGGGTACATCTCCCTTTCGCCTCGTTTATGGCAAGCCCTGCCATTTACCTGTTGAGCTGAGACATAGGTCACTTTGGGTTGTTACTGATATACTTTTGGTTCCAGCGAGTGTTAGGAGATCAGAGGAGGGCAGAGTTAGCAGCCCTGGAGGAGCTTCGTAATACAGCCTTTTCGAACAACTTACAGTATAATGAGAGAGTAAAGGAGTGGCATGATTCTCATATCAGCCACAAGCAGTTTGAGCCAAGACAGAGAGTATGGTTGTTTGATGCCATGCTACGTTTATTCTCAGGGAAGCTACAGAGCAAATGGAAGGGACCCTATCTGGTTCGAAAGGTGCATGACAATGGGAGTATTGATATATCTGAGTTGTCTTCTGATGCTACCTTTTGTGTTAACGTCCAGCGGCTCAAGCCATATCTAGATCATGAGCCGCGGGTCATTGACGTTGCCCCGATTCATTTTGCGTGAGATGTCGTCTCTTGACTCACATCTATTGCATCTCACGCCTGATTATCATTGTTCTACCGACTTGTATAGATCCAGTTGTCCATATCACTCCATTTCTTTAGTCCCACACCCCTTTCTCATCTTATGATTATGCTATACTTAGGGTGTGCTTTACCTAAGTATGGGGGTGTAGGAGTCTCGGGTATTCTATCAATTCTTTCTACCTCTGTTTTGTTGCATGTACTTAGGGACACTTTTCCCTAAGTATGGGGGGGGTAGACCCTGTACATCCTTCAACTCAGATTTCCCTTCATGTACAACTTGCTATACTTAGGATTACTTGATACTAAGTATAGGGGGAAACACCGAGACCTCCTCATTCTATTCTTTCATTCATCTTTGTATATACCATTTCTTTTTACTTTCCTATACTAAGCACGAGTTAGGTCTTCTTCATCGCTCTTGATTCACTCTGCGGACATTATTCGAGCTAAGTATAGGGGGTGTCGTATATATTTCATATATACTTTAGCCATAACTCGTACTTTGTGGGAGTATGTAAATAAATAAAATGGCTAAAAATCCATAAAAATTTAAGAATTTTCCTTGTACATAAAATTCTTCCTGCACATACCTATCTATTTATAAAAATTATGTTTGTACAAATGTTTGTAAAAATGATTTGTGTAAATAGTTTGCAAATATTTTGATATCAAAACTATGTATATAGTACAAAATTTTTGTAAAATGTTTGAAAAACAAAAAGTTTGCAAAATCTTGTGTAATTTTTTGTAAATATTTTGCAAAACTTTGCATTCATACATATATCCATCTTTTCAAATATTTTTCAAAAATTTTGCACATTTGTAAAATCTCGTAAAATTGCATATTTGTAAATATTTGTATAGTTTTTCTAAATCATGGTTGACATTTAAACTGGCCTTGAATTAAATTGGAAAATGGAGCTTGGTTAATACCTTATCCACCTAATTCTAAGAGGAACCTTATAGAGCTTAGGATTAAGACTTTTCAGGTCCATTGGGACATAATTCTTTGAGTCCACTAGGCTATGAGCATATGTCATCTTGATGAGCCTAAGTAGAGCACTTAACAACACACACATGACTCTCAGAGACAATGGCTTTACTTGCACCAGCACTCTACACTTAGCTCTCCAAGGATGAGGTGGTGAGGAGGCAATTTCCTTTAGCTTGGGGTAGCATATGAGGGTAGTACTTCTAGGTGGAACCTCACTTCTTCTTATAGTGAAGGAAGTGCGTCTCAACTTGGTCTGGTGGTTATGAAGTCTAAAGACAGGAGTTGTGGGTTGCAATAAAGCTTCAAAAGAGGGATAGTCTACTGGCTCAAGAGGAAAAATTCCTTATGTATATATGATGCACCATGTAGATATGTTGTACATATGCACATAAAAAAATGTGTGCAAAGAAAGAAAAACTCCAAAAAAAGTGGTGGGTCCGAGAGAAAATGATAATCCCACCGGAGTGTATATAGTCAAATAAAGCAAAGCTTATGTTACACAAGACCATCTCATGAAGTTTGCAGACTCAGCTACACTGGTTAGAGCTCCCGGGGATACATGGCTACACTGGTCATGATCCATTCTCTTCTTCCCCCTCTTCTTGAGCCGGTTGTACTTGAACTTAGAAGGGAATACCCTGCTCCTTGAGGAAAGAGTTGCTAGACTGAGGCATTAGAGTTACCAGGTTATGGGAGGTTGTTTCTTTGTCACTTCTGATGTGGGGAGCTACATATCACTTACATTGTACAAGGAAAGACTCATGGTCATTAGAGTTTGTGTATATAGACTTGTTCTGATCTGGGTTATTGAGGAGTCTTGACCATAGGTTGGAGGAACTTAGAGGTTGTTAAGTTTTAAGGTTAAGTCCAAATAAGGTTTCGACAAATTAATAATCCAAAGGTCTGACTGAGCTCCATACTTCAATTTAATGAAAGAAAGTTTAATAATCAACATTGATTTCCCATCATTTTCTCTTTCTTTTGCACTTCTTTTTAAAATAAGTGTTTGCTAAGGGACTAGCAAAAGTAAAGTATAGGGGGTGATGAATCCCATTCAGCACTCTTCATTTCTTTATTTTAGCTAGAAATCTTTGCAAAACACCATGTAAATACTTGTAAATAGAATAAATTGACAAATTGCATGCTTCATGTAAATAGCCACAATTAGAATGTTTTTACACAAAAATAAAGGAATAAAGAAATAAAGAAAAAGAGGGAAATATTTAGAATAAATATTGAGTGAGCCGAACCCAAGGGAAGGCCAATCATTGGCCTGACTGCAAAATAAAATAAGTAGAGAGATAGGGCCATTCATCTATGTATAGATATTCCCCCTCTAAGGTATATATTGTATTTTCATCAAATAAAAATATTTATGTGTCCCTCATAATGTGTATATATTTATAAAAAATATAATAAAAACGATAAAAATAAAACAAAAATAAATTCTCTCTCTTCCCCTTGTATATACCAGGTATATAAAATAAAAGATATATTTATTTCACCCTTGTAAATAATTAATAAAAATCAAATAAAAATATTTTTATTCCAAATTTTATGATGTAAACAAATAAAATATAAAATTGGGATAATTGTACATAAATAAAATGATTGAAAACAAAAAAATACATAGGTACATACACCTGTATATAATAACAATAATACAATGTATATACATAATTTGTTTATTCAAAAAAATAAATAAAAATCACTAAAAAATACTTTTACAATAAATAAACATTTTTTATTTTGAAAATATTTTGAAATAAAGCCATTTACTATTTTTAATTTAATTTACAAACAATTAATAAATGGCACGCTCTGATTGGTCAACGGAGGATGTTGCCCCTGGTCAACTGTCCCCTCAGGACGACCTCCCTCGTGGATCCTCGTGCCGTCCCGTTTTCACCGATTTATCCCGCATTGATCTGCCAACCATTCCCTCAAACCCCGGGCACCATTTGTCACTCATCAATCCGAGATTCACGCTCGGGCATCTTCTTAGGGATCCGAGCTTTGGATTACGTGCCCGATCTCCTTCTTTCTTGGACCCCTGCAGTATAAAGCTTCGCCTTCCGCCGCACATTCATGTGCCTTTGGCTCCCATCTTCGATCCTCGTGACCTCCATCTTCTTCCTCGAGTGACAGCAAGTGCGGAGGGTGTTGTAGAGAGTGATTGGAGGTGTTTGCCCCTGGTCCGACGACCATCATCGTTGAGCCCCGCCGTCGGCGTAGCCCGAGCCTCTGGAAGCGTCGCTCCGTCGAGGCAAAGACCGTAGGAGACCCAGCAGCTCCAGCCTAGACGCTTCCGACCACCAGGTATCTTCTTTAGCTTCCAGATCATCGTGTAGCTTCAATTGTTCCCTTTTTGCTCCGCCAGCTCCGTCCTAGTGGCCGGAGCCCCGACACCTCATCCTCACCGTATCGATAGACGCCTCGACCCATCGTCACCTTCATTCCACGATCTGATCACCTCGATCTTGGCTATCCGAGCCAAGATTGGGTCTGGTTCCTTCCGCCACCTCCGCTGGGACCCCCTTCGCCTACCCACACCGCTTCCCTTTGTTGTTTCGCAAATAACCATGATGGAGTCTTCCTCCGAGCAAGATCTTTCATTTGCAGGTGAATAAGCGCGAGATATCCCCCAAAGTCGCGTCTTCCATCCTTCGTCAGAGTCGCCCAGCTCCCTCCTCCCTCGTTGAAGGATCTGACCGTTGGGGGCTTCATCGACCACCACCATCTGACGCAGAACGTCATCGCGAGGAGAACCCTCCTCTGGACGCTCGGAGCACTACCAGCTCGCCGGAGAAGTTCGCCCAGGAGGAGTTCTTCCAGGCCATCTCCCTACCATCAGATCGCACCTCGCCTCCAGTTATCATCTGAGTTGTTCATCGCCTGCCACTGACAGGCCGTAAGATCCACGATATGACAGCCACGTGCACCCCACGTTCGCCCTTGCGTCAGGACCGTTGGATATTCTAGGAGGCATCATCAGAGCCGTACGCACGGCAACCGCTCACCGCCAGACACGTCATACCTCACGCGCCCTGCACGCGTTGTGGCTGGGTAACTTGCACCCGAGCCCCTGCATTTTATTTTAGTTTCTGTTTAGTTTATTAAATAAATTCACACATTTGGAACATTTAGATAGGAGGACATGTAGTTTGTGTTATTTATGTTTCAATCCTTACTGTGTGGGCTCACGTGCGTCGCCACGTGGGGCTTTGGTTAATTGCATGTTCAGGGCTGGGTTTTTATGACTGTTGTGGAATGAAAGTTTAGTTTCAGATATTTACATATATACCCCTGTGCGTAGATGAATTTGAGCATGTGTTGAAACTTTTGTGCATTTTACTTGAGCCCCTATACTTTCTACACGTGTTTCAGTTTCCGCCTAAAAGTTATTTTTCTTGCACTTTAGTCCCTATGTGTTATGCCTTATTTTGTGATTGAATAAAATATTAAATCAACTTCGAATTTGGTGAAATTTGGATATGTGGCTCCTGCCATTGTGTAAAAATTTCACTAATTTTTTATGATATTTTTATTACTGCTTGTTATTTTTAAAAATTCAAAAACACTTTTTGTGCTACTGTTTGAAATATAAAATCAACTAAAAATATTAAACCCTCCAAAAATTCTAAAAAAATAGGTACTATTGGTTTTATAGTGTTTCTTGCTTCAGACCAATTTTTACTGCATTTGGATATATAAAATCCCTAAAATTTATAAAACCCTAAAAACCTCATAAAAATTATTAAAAATTGTATAAAATTCAAAAAAATGCAAATTTTGTTCATGTATCTTAGTTTTTATTCCTAGTTTTCATAAAAATTGTCTCCGGATTTTATTAGGTTATTTGTCTATTTATAAATAACCTTTCAAATCTGGCTGCACATTAGTTCCCTGATTTTTCCTTTTTCTATTTTTATAAAATTAACAAAAAAATATAAAAATCTGATAAAATTACCAAAAACACTTAAAAGTATATAAAACACAAAAATAATTTTATTTCAATTTTCTGGCTTGACTTTGTGTGTTGAATAAATTGTTGTTCGGGTTCTTTTTGCCTTGTTTTATATTTTCTTCATAATATAAAAACACAAAAAATTTTAAAAATACACAAAAACCACGAAAAAGATTTTCTTCATTTTATTCATCTCTGACTACTTCGTAGGCCACTTGGCCAATCCATGCTCCTTGTGTTCGACCCTGGTCGCTATACTAGGTTAAATAAATAACGATACCACTATTCGGTTTTTACTTATTACTTTTATTTGGTGGTCTGATTTTCTTGATTGACTGAGCCTCATTATTCTGGTCGCAACGACCTTTGATTGATTTTTGCCTTAGCCCGATATTGATTGATTATTTTTTGATCATCAGCCTCCTTCTCTTGTTTGCTCCTAGTATTTGACCTCTACACATGCTTACACCTATACACATTTGCATGTAGAGTTATAATAAATTTTAACTCCACATTTTTGTTGTTCATTGCTTTATTCATATTGTGGGTTATATGTTGGTTGGTTGAGGATTATTGAGCGGTCAACGCATGGACTATTGATCCGCCTTGTGGATTAATACATCCTTAATTCTCCTCGTTCATCAAATGGTGTCGTTGCCAGGGAGCAACATCACGCAATAGGAGATTATTTGATTTCTATCTTACATCCCTTATTCATTCATTTATTTATTATTATATTCATATACTTATTCAATTTTTACTATTACTTTATATTTTTTATTGACTGTTCTGACCACTCTCTTTGTTTGTCTTTGATGCGATGGACTGTCGCGTGAAGGAGGACCTCTTAAGAAGATTCGTGCATCCCAGCAAGGTGGAGTCAACCTTTCTTTCTCGGTTGACAGGAGAGAGCATCAAAAGCAGATGGAGAAGAATCTTTGCAGATAGACTACTTTGTTTGCATTTTATTCATTATGTATATTCATGTGAGAGAGTGACTCTATAATTGTAATAATGCAGGACTCTCAGATACACTTCGACTTCCCGAGGTCCCGTTCCCAAGGGATTGTTCCCTTGAGGGCCTCGACGGTTTTGACGATTTTTCGTTTTTATTTTTTAAATTATTTTGTGTGAATGAGACATGGCTTAGGAATTGTTTGCCGATAGATTAAGGTCCAAAGCCCCTAAAATATTTGCATGTACCTGTAGATGCGCTTCTGGACTTAGTCAAATAATAATCGTTAATTATTTAGCTTCGAACCCACGCATCGTGAGATACGTCATATAGCGCTGGCAGGACCCATTGTGGCGGGCACCGAGATGTCTCCAAGATCGGACTTTAGGGTTTGACTATGAATAATCAACATCTCGTGCTTCACGATACTAACAACTACTACTTTAGGGTGATTTCATCGGCTTGCATTTGCATATATCATAGGCTTCAATTCTGTCTTGCATCCCGTATGGAGAGAGCTGGGAAGCGTTATAAGTCTTCTTACTTTGCATGCATCATCATTTTTTGACTTGCATGGATTTTTCGATCTTCTCCCTCTGATTTTGCTCACCTAGGATGCTAAATGGAAATTGGAAACCCCATTAGGCACGTGCGTTGAAAAATAACAAAAAAAAGTGATAACCAAAATAAAATTGGGACTGCGAACTACACTTGATCTCTGAAATAAAATATAGTGGATTCCTTGTATTGGGGAGAACAACCCCCTCCTTGTATGTGCATTTTATTCCTACGCACACGCTAAGGATTACCGCCCAAATCCCAAGCCTGTCTTCGGAGTGTGTAACTTTGTGATGATCACCTAACTCTAAAATCGACAAGATAAAAAGACCACATCTCGGTCTTCACTGGGTTGAGTGGGTGGATCGGGGGCCTGCTTGATGTATTGATTGTGACTTGGAGTCTGTTTGCATTTCCATACCTCTTTGAGTTTTGTGGTCCCATCCGTGTGAGTCATCCTTTTTCATCCTCGAGCCTCTCTACCTCTTATATATATATATATATCCTCATTTGCTTTGAGTCGTGATATTGGGTCTTGACCTTCATCTTCGTCGGATCTTGCCACTTTTATACTCGCCCATGTCACCCACATTTAGTCCGGTTCATAGAGATCCTCTCCCCGGACCATAATTTTGATTCATCTCGCCCACCCTTCTCGTGTCCCCCGTATCATCCTTCTATTATCTGGGATTGTTGTGCTTATAGATATAGCATGCATCATTATTTATGTTTTATATTGATTATTTGAGTAAAGTCGGGCTCTTCTTAAGGATGTTGAGATTGAGATACTTCTTTTAATGGATTTGACTCTCGATATGCACATGAGTGCTTATTGAGGACTTTGATGATACACGATCATTAGGTGTGATTATTATTTGATGATTTTGGTCTCGCACACCGTATTGAGGATGTGGTACGCTTTGATGATTCGATGATGATTTCATGTGCTTCGACTGATCAATCGATATTGAGGTTCCCACCATACCGATTCGGAGATTTTATTGATTGACCTTGATTTGTACTTAAGAGCGATGGTGTGCAAAACCCACATGATCTCTCATCTTCTTGATTGACCCATCCCCGATCTCCTGATTCTTTCATCCACACGTGGCACTTGAGGATTCCTGATTATATTTTGTGCCATATCAACTAGATTGATTGACATGAGGGACATATTGTGATTGACATGATTACTTATCCCTCGCATGATCTTATGCCCTCCAGTGGGTTGATTGATTGATTGCTTGTTGAGGGCCTGAGATTTGATGTCAGTAATACCAAGAATTAATTTACATAATTCTTATCACTCCTTGAGGACTATCTGCGGGAGGATGCAACATTTTTTTACACGCGAGTGGGCGGATTCCTCCTTTTGCTCCATCGGTTTCATACGCTGACTATGTCTTCACCTTTATGGCGTCTGAAACCGCATCGTCTAATTTGACTGTTTGGCCTCCACGCTGATTGTGCGCCCGATCCGTAGGTGCACGAGGCCAATGTACTAGACTCCTTCGAGTCTTATCTCCTTAACTGTCCT
Organism: Ottelia alismoides; assembly: GCA_037367405.1. Lineage (NCBI taxonomy): Eukaryota > Viridiplantae > Streptophyta > Magnoliopsida > Alismatales > Hydrocharitaceae > Ottelia > Ottelia alismoides. Next base: position 90,985 of record JAZKJV010008896.1, on the reverse strand, counting down.
CGCAAGGATGAGCTTCACATTTCTGATTATTCATTTCCCAGTTCATAGTGCTCTCCGAGAGTTATATGCGAGAGACTATGACACCTTGCTATATCTTGCGGTCTCATCTGCTGGTAGACGATCTGTCGTCTACCGAGACCCTTCTGATTGACTCTTTCGAGTACTCTCTCTCTCTCTCTCCTTGACAACCCTCACAATGATGATATCTGATCTAATTATTCATTGCTTAGTTTCCATGGTTCCCCGAGGACTATCTGCGGGAAAATGCAACATTTTCTGTACGCTTGGTTCCCCTTGCTAATTGTGGCTCCGATCTGGCGGAGCATGGAATCGAGTCGTCTGATATATTTTATGGTCCCGCTATCTTCTTGTAACCAACCTGTTGGATCTTGGGACCCATTTGCTTGGACCCCTTTCAGTCTGCTCTCCTTGATTGTCCTCGCAAGGATGAACCACATTTCTCTGATTATTCGATGCTTAGTTGGCAGTACGCTCCCCGAGGATTGTTCGTGGGATGCTGCCACATTCTATTGATCTATCGGTTTCTTCTGCTGCTAGATGGTTTGTCGCCTACCGAGACTGCTTCTGTTGATTCGTCTGATGGATCTGGATCCTTTGAGCCAGCTCACCTTGACGACCTTCGCAAGGGTGAGCTTCGGTTCTGATTATTCATTGTCGAACAAGTATTACTCCCCGAGGGTTATATGCTGGAGAGTACATCATTTTCTTGGTACTCGGCTTCACTGTTGGTGTCTCCCATTTGGTGGAGCACGAAGTAAAGTCTTCTGATTGATGTACTCGGTCTCCTCCCTGGTTGTCTCCTCTATGTTGGAACACAGAGCTGAGTCTTCTGGTCATTCTCTGATTTCGCTCATCTTGAGGACCCTCGCAGGGTTTAACCATGTATTGTGTTGTTTGGTGTATTCCTGCGACTTTCTGACTCTATGATAACTGTATATCACGTTGTAGTCTCCTGCTCTTCAGTTTTAGACCTTGATTGACTGGGAGGAGTCTGTACTGTTTTCTTCCTCCAAGTCTTACCACATCGGCTCTACTCACTCATCCCATCCTCATGAGTCGTTGTTCGGGTTCATGCTATCGATCCCTGGTTTAGTTTTCGATCTCTTGTCCCTGGTAGTTTATACCCTCTTGATTGTATATCTGGGTGTCTTTTTACTGTCTGACTGCATCCTCGTTCTCACAGGGAGACGACGACGAGAATACGGTATTCGCTTACCAGATATCGTCATGTACTTTACATTCTTTTCTTATTGTATATACCTATTGTGTATTCTATTCCCTTTTTCTTCCGTACATTTTGTGTGCCCAAGATCTTGCGCCATATATGTGTGACTATACTTATGACGTACTTTGTTCTAAGTATAGGGGGACAAAGGTCGTATTGTTATTTCTACGTTCCCTTTCATCACTCATGTCGTTGCTTATACTTAGGGATATCTCGCCCTAGGTATAGATGGAGTGATGCATACATTCTCCGTGATATGTTCATCTATATGTATATATCTGTCTTTTCTTCTTTTATTCTTTTCCTTCTTATTTGTATTTTTCTCCATAAAAGCTGTCACCCTTTTTGTCAGTTTTCTATACTGAGGACATACTTTGTCCTAAATATATGGGGGGTGCCCCCCTGATTCGTTCGTTCTTTGATCCCCTCCACTGTCTCCTCTCTTTTTGATTTGCTCTATTGTACTTAGGGATATCTCACCCTAAGTATAGGGGGAGACAGCCCGAGCTATGATCGATTTCTACCCACCCTCGACCCTCTTTACGTTGTGTACAGTCTGCTAAACCTTGGATTATTTGATCCTAAGTATAGAGGGACGACAACACTCTTATTCATTCATCTCTTCATTTTCATTTGTTACTATTTCAATCGTTGTAGTCTAGACTTTTCTATACTCAGTACGAGTTATGTCTTCTCTATCTTCCCGATCTACGAGGACATATCTCATGCTAAGTATAGGGGGGTTGTATATACTTTGTATATACTTTAGCCATAACTCATACTTTAGTATTATTAATAATAAATATGGCTAAAAATACTATATAATTCATTAAAAATCATTTAATAACGCTTCTTGATCCTCAAATTCTTTTTGCATATACTGCTTAATAAATCAGGTTAAAAATACTTTTGCAAAATGATTTTGAAAAATGGTGTGAACCATTTGGAAAACTTTATGTGAAATGTTTTCAACCTTTGTAAAACTATTTTGATTGTAAAAATTCTTTTCTTTGTGTGGAATAAATGATTTGAAAACCTATTTGCAAATGATTTTGAAAATGTGTGTACAGATAATTTTGAAAAATGTATAGATATTGTTTGAAAAATCTTTGCAAAATGGCTTCCAATACTTGAAAATATTTGCAAAAACTATTTTGTACTATAGTTTTGAAAATTATTTTCAAATAAATTTGAGTAATAAAAGCATCAGTAAAAATAAAACATGTACCAAGTATATATATCTCTATAAAATAACTTTCAAAACTTGTTAATTATTTAAATTCTTAAAATCTTGTAAATAAACATAAGCACGTCTGTGTAAATAGTTGTACACATATTTTACTTATTGTGCCAAAATTCTTTTTATTTGCATAATCCTTTGAAAATTGCATTATTCTTTGCATCGTTGTAAATAGCATTTGCATAGCATTCATATTCTTTTGATTGAGATTGATGAATGAAGTAGTCAAATAAAGTCGAAGATTGGAGCTTTGGTTGGGCCTTACTGCACCTAATTGCACTGGAACCTTATGGGAAGTAGGTTTAAGGTACTTCAGGTCTATTTAGACTTAATTCTTTTAGACTCAGGGCTGGATTCAAGTTACCTCAACTGACTAACTAGAATTTTTCGAGACGCACGCATAACTCTTGTCGACCGTGACCTAACTTGGACACTCGCACCTTTCACTTGGCTCGACTCAATTAGAGTGGTGAGGGGGGTGGATTTGCTGGTCTGAGACGCACATGGGTGGAAACATTCGTCCTCATCTTGGGAGGGGAAGTGCACCCCAACCTGGTCTAGTTTCAATGAAGTCGAATGACAGGAGAGTGTAGGTTGTAATAAAGCTTAAAAAGAGGGATAGTCTTCTGGCTCAATAGGAAAAAGTCCTTATGTAAATGATGTTGTAAATGGTATTTCAAAAAAAACTCCAAAAAGGTGGACAGGCTTGAAAATAAAAATAAAGTGTCTGCCGGAGTATGTATATATGTTCTATGGGAAATAAGAAAGCTTGAGCATCAAAGTTATACCATGTGAGCCTGCAGCTGGATGGCTTGACTACACCGGTCATGCATCCGAGAATAGATAGCTACACTGGCCACCATCCATTCTGTTCTTTTCCTCCTCCTCTTGAGTTCGATGCCATTTGAACGTAGATGAGAATACCACTCTCCTCGACGACAGAGTGCTGGATTAGGGAATCATTGGATTGTTATTCAGGAAAAGTCAGTTCCTATGTCATTTTAGTTGGGCAGACCCACTATCACTTACACTGTACAGGTTAGCTTCATAGTCATAAGGGTTTGCATATGATGTAGGCTAGTTCTGACCTGGCTATCGAGGTGGTTTGAACCGAGTTCTGACACTCTTGAAGGATGTTTTGTTTTAAATTTGGTTACCGAGCAGGTTCCACACACATTCTCACATCAAGGTCTAACATGAGCTCCAAACTTTATTTTTTTCATAGACAAGTCTGATTATTGAGATCAATTTCATTTATTCTTTATTCTTTGTTCTTGCCTTTTCTTTTCCTCTGCATTCTTTTTGTACTTATTGCATAAGCGTTTCTTAGGGACTGTCAAAGGCAAGTACAGAGGAGTGATGAATCTCCATTCCATCACCTTTATTCTATCATTTTGGCCTTAAAAATCCTGCTTAATGCATGCAAATAGCATCAATATATGCATAATAGAATTCATTATTTACCGTATTATTTGTATATAAAATAAGATTTTTAATGTCAAAATTATAGAATAAAGAGAAGAAAAGAAAAAGGAATAAAATATTGCAAATATTTTATGACCCTAACCCCGAGACCAAGTCCAGAATGGGGTTGGTCGACAAGGAATAAAGTAGGGGGAGATAAGAGCCATAAATACAATAAAAATACCAATTATTCATTCTTTATTTATGTATTTTTGACACCTATTTTATTCTTTATTATTTATTCATCAAATAAATAAACTCTGTACATGAAAGTTATAGATAATAATGTGAAAAAACACAAAATTGAGTGTATACAAATATAATACAGAGTGTGCATTTTATACACAAAATAAAAGCCCAAGATCAAATTTCACAGACCCATATATTTCAAATAAAAACTCAAAATATATCTATATAAAACTTTGTACATGGTATTTAATGGTGGTGGTTTTATATTTTTTGGAATTATTATGTAAAAGTCAGGTTTTGGGCTCCTATTGTACATTCAACACATGTGTATATTAAAATTAGAATACAACCAAAAGGAAAATGCAAAAGAAAACAAATCTATGTGAAAACATAGATAAAATACATATGTTTCTACTTGTAAAGAAATAAAAGGAAAATATATTCTTTTATACTTTATTCATTCATATTTTTATAATTTTGTAAATATCATTTGTATTCTACTAAAAATACAAAACTAAAATAAAAATCTTCAAAATACTTTAAAATAAAAAGTTGTATATAAAACATAGGTAAAATACCTAAAATATACATTTACATTTCACATATCTATTTATTTAAGTGTACAAATGACCTTGTAAAATAAAAAAAATATATTTATACTCATAAGAATAAGTTTTAAATATGTAAAATAAAAGAATAAAATAATGAAATAAAATATACAAAATAAGAATAAAAATGCACAAAACATAAATGAATACACTTATAAATACACTAATAAAAATTAACTACTAATAAATTATGTCAAATAAATAAATAAAATCATAATAATATAAAAAACATTTTTTATGTTATAAACAAAAAATACTAAAATCGTTTACTATTTTAAATTAATTATTTTTAATAAAATAGCCTGTTTTGTCCTATAGCGGTCCCAGCTGGACCAATCAGCGCGCTCCGATAGTTGACCCGGGTCAACTTGGCCCCCTTCCTCCTAATTTGACGCAGCATGTCTTTTCCCCGATTTTCTTGCATTTTCCCCGTGTATTGCTATAAAAATATAATCCATGTTTAGCTATAGAAACTCTAAAAAAATATAAAAATGTTTTGAAAAATCACACATATATATAGTATATTTTGGTATTTATTGAGTCAAGAAAGCAAAAATCCCTAAAAATAGAAGAAGAAAATGGAAAAATAAAAATAAAACAAAAATAAATTCTCTCTCTTCCCCTTGTATATATCAGGTATATAAAATAAAAGATATATTTATTTCACCCTGTAAATAATTAATAAAAATCAAATAAAAATCTTTTTATTCCAAATTTTATGGTGTAAATAAATAAAATATAAAGTTGGGGTAATTGCACATAAATAAAATGATTAAAAATTAAAAAATACATAGGTACGTATACTTGTATATAATAATAATAGAATGTATATATAATTTATTTTTCAAAAAAATAAATAAAAATCACTAAAAAATACTTTGAAAATAAATAAATATTTTTTATTTTTAAAATATTTTGAAATAAAGCCATTTACTATTTTTAATTTAATTTACAAATAATTAATAAATGGCGCGCTCTGATTGGTCCACGGAGGATGTTGCCCCGATCAACTCTCCCCCCGGGACCACCCCCCTCGCGGATCCTCGTGCCGACCCATTTTCAGCGATTTATCCCACACTGATCCGCCAACCATTCCCTCAAACCCCATGCTTCATTTCTCGCTCATCGATCCGAGATTCACGCCCAGGCATCTTCTTAGGGATCCGAGCTTTGGATTGCGCGCCTGATATCCTTTTTCTCGGAACCCTATAGTATAAAGCTTCGCCTTCCGCCGCACATTCACGTACCTTAGGCTCCCATCTTCGATCCCCGTGACCTCCATCTTCTTCCTCGAGTGACATCGAGTGCGGAGGGTGTTGTAGAGAGTGATTGGAGGTGTATGCTCCTGGTCCGGTGACCATCATCGTCGAGCTCCGCCGCCGGCATAGCCCGAGCCTCTAGAGGCATCACTCCATCGAGGCGAAGAACATAGGAGACCCAACAGCTCCGGCCTAGACGCGTCCGACGATCAGGTATCTTCTTTAGCTTCCAGATCATCGTGTAGCTTCGATTGTTCCCTTTTTGCTCCACCAACTCTGCCCCAGTGGCCGGAGCCCCGACATCTCATCCTCACCGTATCGATAGACGCCTTGACCCATCGTCACCTTCCTTCCACGATCTGATCACCTCGAACTTGGCTATCCGAGCCAATATCGGGTCTGGTTCCTTCCGCCGCCTCCGCCGGGACCCCCTTCGCCTACCCACACCGCTTCCCTTTATTGTTTCGCAAATAACCATGCCGGAGTCTTCCTCCGATCATGAGCTTTCATTTGCAGGTGAATAAGCGTGAGATATCCCCCAGAGTCACGTCTTCCATCCTTCGCCGGAGTTGTCTGGCTCCCTCCTCCCTCGCCGGAGGATCTGACCATTTGGGGCTTCATCGACCACCACCATCTGACGCGGAACGACATCGCGAGGAGAACCCTCCTCTCCGATCTTCCATCGGACACTCGGAGCACTCCCAGATCGCTGGAGAAGTTCTCCCAGGAGGAGTTCTTCCAGGCCATCACGCCACCGTCGGATCGTACCTCGCCTCCAGTTATCATCTGAGCCGTTCGTCGCCTGCCGCTGACATGCCGTTAGATCAATGATCTGACGACCACGTGCACCCCATGTTCGCCCTTGTGCCAGGACCGTTGGATCTTCCAGGAGGCGTCATCAGAGCCGTACGCACGACAGTTGCTCACCGCCTGACACGTCACGCCTCACGCGCCCCGTAAGCGCTCTGGCTGGGTAACTTGGGCCCGACCCCCTGCATTTTATTTTAGTTTCTGTTTAGCTAACTAAATAAACACGTACATTTGGAACATTTACATAGGAGGACATGTAGTTTATGTTATTTGCATTTCCGTCCTCACTGTGTGGACTCACGTGCGTCGCCACGTGGGGTTTGGTTAATTGCATGTTCAGGACTGTGTTTTTATGACTGTTATGGAATGAAAGTTTAGTTTCGGATATTTACATATATACCCCTGTGCGTAGATGAATTTGAGCATGTTTAGAAATTAGTGTGCATTTTACACTTGAGCTCCTATACCTTCTACATGTGTTTCAGTTTAGCCCCGAAAGTTATTTTTCTTGCACTTTGGTCCATGTGTGTTGTGCCTTATTTTGTGATTGAATAAAATATCAAATCGACTCCAAATTTGGTGAAATTTAGATACGTGGCTCCTACCATAGTGTAAAAATTTCACTAATTTTTGGGACATTTTTATTATTGTTTGTTATTTTTAAAAATTCAAAAATACTTATTTTTGCTATTGTTTGAAATATAAAACCGACTAAAAATATTTAAAACCCTCCAAAAATTCTAAAAAAATAGGTATTGTTGGTTTTAGTGTTTTCTTGCTTCAGACCAATTTCTATTGCATTTGAATATATAAAACCCCTAAAAATTATAAAACCCTAAAAACCTTATAAAAATTATTAAAAATTCTATAAAATTTTAAAAAATGCAATTTTTGTTCCTGTGAGTTTTTATTCCTAGTTTTCATAAAAATTGTCTCCAGATTTTATTAGTTATTTATCTATTTATAAATAACCTTTCAAATCTGGTTGCACGTTAGTTCCCTGATTTTGCCATTTTCTATTTTTATAAAATTAACAAAAAATATAAAAATCTTAAAAATTACCAAAACACTTAAAAATATATAAAACACAAAAATAATTTTATTTTAATTTTCTGACTTGACTTTATGTGTTGAATAAATTATTGTTTGGGTTCTTTTTGCCTTGTTTTATATTTTCTTCATAATATAAAAACACAAAAAATTTTAAAAATACATAAAAACCACTAAAAAGAATTTCTTCATTTTATTCATCTCTGATTACTTCGTAGGCTACATGGACAATCCGTGCTCCTTGTGTTCGACCCTGGTCGCTATACGAGGTTAAATAAATAGCGAGACCGCCATTCGATTTTTACTGATTACTTTTATTTAGTGGTCTGATTTTCTTGATTGACTGAGCCTCGTTATTCGGGTCGCAACGACCTTTGATTGATTTTTACCTTAGCCCGATAGTGATCGATTATTTTTCGGTCATCAGAATGGTGTCGTTGCCGGGGAGCACGACTTAATAGTCGGTTTTGATTTTTCGCGGGTTTTCTTTTTCGTAGCTTTTTTGTTCATTGTTGTATGTAAATATTTCTTATGATTTATATGCATATTTTTATAATAATCTGGTCTAACACATTTCTGTCTTATTTTCTTGCGAGGGCTCGAGGACCGAGACCGTTTTTTCGGAAGCCGACGCATCCGCGGGAATCGGAGGTGGCTCTTTGCTGCATAGAGCCGCAGGAGAGTGTGAGGAGCCGAGCAGGAGTACGACAGCCGCAGAATAGCCGCAAATAACTGCTAGATAGCCGTAGAGTAGTTTAATTTTATTTTCAGCAGACTATTATTGTAATAATAAAGGGACTTGGACTTTATCGGTGACTACCGGGGTCTGTTTCACCGAGCACTGGTGTGCTCGGGGGACCTCACCGCATTTTTCACCGATTTTCGTTTTATCACATTTTATCAGAATTGCTTATTTGATTCACGCGGTTTTGGTCTTAGCTTATAATTTTCTTCTGATGGTAACGTAATTGATTTGGATTCAATCTCTAATTATCTGCCTATTCCTATTAGATCGTAATTGGACATAATTAATTAATTCACAAGAAAAAAAGTCGGATTACTTAGACTCCAGTCCAAGTGCCTTAAGGAATCACATACAACACGTGCAGGATCCGTTGTGACGGATACCGAGTGGCTCCCACGATAGGACTCCCGACTTAGGTTTGAGTACCCGACTACTGTTCTTATCGTGTAGAAATTGCTCTATATAAGGCCGGTTTCTCGTGCATCATATAGGTTGTTTATTTCCTATCTTTACATTTATGCGCGAATTACTTTGCATGTACACTGTTGCAGTCATGTACGCATCTCTTAATCTGCATGCATCATTGATTTTATCGCGCATCGGCTTTTTCATCTTCCCCCCTGTTTTCGGGCTTAAATAACCAGGAGAACCGAAAAATTCGTTAGGCGTTGTTTGCTTGAAAAATACATAAAAAGAAAAAAACCTATAAAATTGAGACTGCTAAACACACTTGACCCTAAAAGACACTTCACATAAAAAAATGTCATGGGGAGAGCAATCCCCTCCTTGTCTGGTTTGGATGAGCGAGAGAGCGACCCACACACTAGTCTAGAGCAATATCCAAACCCCGATCAGACTACCGACCTTTTATACGGGATAGTCTGGTGGGAGGATTGGATTCCCATCAGCTCGCGTAACCGCTCTGATAGACTGACATTATCACCTAAAATAAAAATTGACAAGATAATCGACCGATCTCTTACAGTCATCAGCTCTGTGTTGTGTAGGTGAACCTGGGATTTGTTTGCTCATCTTGTGTATTTCCAGATCTCATCTGCCTGACTTGCCTAATCAAGATGATGGACAGGAGGTCTCTTAGGCAGCCTTTGGTTGTACCGCTTTTCAGCACTCCAGACCATTCATGTAGGTTGGTTCGTGAGAGTCGAGATCTGCTCTCCGAACCCGAGTTCGATTCCACCCCGTTTCCCCTTGACCACCCTTCTACCAGTCCTGAGATGTCAGTGCCCGATGAGAGACAACAATCAGCTGATTTATCAGCACCTGAGTTTGGGTCTTTTTCCTTTGCAGAGACCATGGCCAGCAGTGAGTATCACACTGAGGGTTAGAGACTAGAGACGACGACATACGTGTTAAACCAAGGTGCGATCAACAACACCTTGTTGGCTTTCCTCGAGATGATGCAGCGTCAGATTCGGGATCAGGAATCCTTCATGGTGGAGATGAGGAGAGAGATGGAGAGGTTGAGGACAGAGAGAGATCAGCCGGGAGCCGCAGGAGTATGGGACATTCCAAATCAGCCGTAGGAGCCGGTCTGGCCGGCAACAGCAACAGGTCAGCCGAGACCGATGCGGGAGTTGCACAACCCCGGATCGACACTTACGCACCGGTGGATCGTTCTTCCAGCGATCGTGGGGGACTCCAAGTTCCCCCCACAGACGATTCAGCTACTCCCTTGCTTCAACGGACTCGCGACAAAGGAGCCCCATCTTAATCTCCAGGAGTTTGAGATTATCTGCAGCACTGTTCATGATCGACATGTGGATGAGGACACGATTCGGATGATGGCTTTCCCGTTCTCCCTTGTTGACAGAGCAGTCAAATGGATAAGAATTTGGGGAGATTTGTCTACACCTGGGAGTAGCTCCGCACCGAGTACTTGAACAAGTACTATCCACTCGGGCGGACCAATGCAGCGAGGGCCCTGATCAGCAACTTCTCCATACTCCCCAACGAGCAGTTCCACGAGGCATGGGAGAGGTTTAGAGAGCTTACCGACAGATGCCCACACTAGGACATCTCGAAGCCGAACCTAGTTCAGAGCTTCTTTTGCGGACTGACACCATAGCTGCAGGGCCTGTGAATGCTTCTTCTGGCGGTTCCTACTTCGCCAAGGATGAGGATCAGGTCTGGTCATCTATGAGGAGAAGGCCGAGAACTACACCGTGATGTCCCAGACCCGCCTCTACACTCAGGGACGTCCCCAGCCACAGGCCGTGCAGTTTCAGAGGACAGCACGGGTCAATGCCGGTCCTTCCACTTCATCTACAGCAGCCGCACAGACAGAGTCTACAACCACAAACATGGGCATCATCAGCGAGAAGACCGGATCGAGTTGATCGAGAAGAAGTAATGTCAGGGATGCTGTAGATGGATCAGATGGCATAGACGCTGAGGCACATGAAGACACAGATCATGTGTATCCTTGAGACATAGACGGCTTCTCAGCCCTGTCTCAGATCACAAGGAGATTCGAGCAGCAGTAGTAGCTCGTCCTAGCACTCCAGTCAGCCTAGACAGGTTCACCTTGTACAGGCGGAGTCGTACTAGCAGCCACCGCTGTTCTACTAGCCACCACCATCCCAGGACACTCAGGTGGTGGTGTATCAGTCGGATCAGCCCTTGACAGTACTCCCCCACCCACCTACGAGCAGGAGCCGTTGATGGATGTCAACGGGATATGGTATGACCGACCCCAACTCGGTATCCGACAAGACCATCCCGGATTCCACTGGTCGGCCGGAGGCACCAGTTCCCAACAGTAGCCTCCCGTTCAAGGTAACCAATACGGTCAGCGCAAACAGCACCAGCAGCCCCAGCCCCAGTACAGCAGCAGCAGCAGCCATCCCAGCAACAACATTATGGTCGTCATCCCTATCAGCAGGGACAATCTTGGAGGCGAGAGCAGCCTCAGCAGCAGTATCATCAGCAGTATCCCTCTCGCCCTCACCAACAGCAACAACCTCCCTACCAACGAGGCCACCCGTCAGGTTCTCATGGGCCCGACCTATGAGAACCCCGCACTTGATGATCTATCACGCCTCATGACCGAGCAGCATGCCACATTTCGACAGGAGATGGATGAGTTCCATCAGGAGATGAGGGAGATTGTGAGAGGGAAGGCCGCCATCCCTGCCTAGATTGAGCCGAACCCCAACAACCTCTAGAGGAAGTCTGAGTAGGTAGAGTTCACTGAGATTACCACTACTACTGCTACACTTGGTGATATGTCTGCATACATGTTTGATGCAGATTTTGTTACACTTAGGAGCGATAGGATGCCAGCAGACGGTGCCTCGTCTGAGCGATGATCTCACACCACTTCAAGAGCGCCAGGCGAGGAGGAGAGCGGTGCTGACGCCGCTAGAGATGATGACGGTGGTGCTGACGCCACCATGGATGTTGATCCCACCGACGGTACTGAGGCCGTCGCTTCACCAGATGGAGGAGGTGGTACTGATGCCACCAGACCAGTTGTTGTGCCAAAGCGCGGTACTAACGCCGCGATTCCAGATGCCGAGGGTGGTTATGAGGCCACCATTTTCAGTTCTGCTAGTTCTGTTATTTTTCCTTCCGTACATGTATCTCAAGACATTTTTGCAAATAAAGGAAAGGGTTTATTATTCTCGGATCCATCTATGTTGCTTGATGATGTATGTGTGGATTATGTTGTTCATGAGCATTCCAGACCCTTTCCTAGTCCTTCACCTGAGAAGGACCCGGTAGTCCTCTTTCCCCGAGCACTCCACTTGGCTAAGGGGGAGAAAAAAAGAAAATCCTAAAAAGAACCATCAGATAGAGTTCAGCCAGCATATGATGGACAGATTTCATATACAACTGACTCTATATGAGGTCTTGGAGCACATACCTCTCTTCCAGAGATCACTCAAAGACAGGACCACAGTTAGGAGGAAGAGGCGGAACCGTCAGTCAGAGATTCATGTACTCACTCGTGCCACTTGTTTCGCGATCTAGAATCGTCTGCCAGCCAAGAGGCCAGATGCAGGAACCTTGTATGTCAGATGCCACATTCATGAGCAGAGGTTCGACCGCACTCTATTAGACAGCGGTTCTTCGATCAACTTTCTTCCGGCAGCCCTTCTCGACTGCTTCGAGTTGGGCCCTCCGTGACAGAGTAGGACATTCCTTCAGTTTGCTTATCGATCTGTCAAGAAGCCAGGGTTGCTGAAGGACGTTGTCGTCATGATTCAGGGCCTGAAATTCCCTTTGGACTTCGTTGTGTTGGACATGGAGATCCCCGAGTCCGTTACCGATACCCCCAAAATTTTAGGACGCCCGTTCTTGGCCACAGCCAAGGCAGTGTCCGACCATGATAGCGGGAAGGTGTACTTTCGCATCGAGGGTGAGAGTATACAAATAGAGACGGTTGAGGAGACTAAAGCCAGAGATCCAGTTTTCTTGGAGCCGACTTCAGAGTCAGGGCAGATGACAGAGGCAGGGCGAGACATCCACAAGGACTGCAATTTTGTGATTACAAACGACGAGGCGGTTTGGGCAGATCTAGTAGCACAGGCCATCCTCTCACCTTCAGAGTTCGCCGACGCAGAGACCTAGCAGAGGAGAACTTGGAGAGCGCATTCCTGGTCCAGGATATATCTCAGGCAGCAGATCAGGTTCCCGATTGTAAGGTAGATTTTTGTTGTGATCCTGATACAGATCCCTCGGAGCCAAATATTGACTGGGCAGAGTTAGATGATTTGATACCGTGTCTGACTTCTACTCAGCCTACAACTAGGGAGGAGGCTGATTTCATACAGAGCAGCCTTCGCCAGATTCGGATTGCGAGTGAGAGTTCTCATTCTCCCATGCAGATTCGACATTCACTCAGACTTTTCAGAGGCCAGATCCGCCAGCACCTACTTGTCCATAGCTGAAGCCGCTGCCGTCATCACTGAAGTATAGATTCCTTGCGGGTGAGCATGAGATGTACCCAGTCATTATATCCGCTGATTTGACTGGAGAGCAGGAATCCCGTCTGATGGGGGTTTTTGAAAAGAACCGCAAGGCGATAGGATGGAGTGTAGCCGATCTCCAGGGGATAAGTCCGACCATGTGCTTCCACCATATCAATCTCGAGGAGGACGCGAAGCCGTCGTGTGAGTTCCAACAGCAGCTGAACCCGAATCTTCGAGATGTTGTCATGAAGGAAATCTCGAAATGGTGGAGCGCCGATTTTATCTACCCCATCTCCGACTCCAAATGGGTCAGTCTGTTGCATGTGGTGCCCAAGAAGACGGGCATCACCATAGTTGTTAGTGAGTCTGGTGAGGAGATCGTTACTTGGGTACCCACTTCTTGACGGGTCTGTGTGGACTACAGACAATTGAAGCAGACCACCAAGAAGGATCATTTCCCCCTGCCTTTTATTGATCAGATTATTGAGAGGCTGGCAGGGAAGAGCCATTATTATTTCTTGGATGGGTACTCCGGATATAATCAGGTGACCGTCGCGCCCGAGGATCATGACAAGACCTCCTTCACCGATTCCTTCGGGACATATGCTTCAGACGCATGCCATTTGGAATGTGCAACGCTCCGGCGACATTCCAGAGATGCATGTTGTCCATATTTTCAGACATGGTGGGGGAGTGCTTGAAGGTCTTTACGGGTGATTTCTCGGTCTACAACGACGGATTCGATTCTTGTCTTGACTGTTTAGACCGAGTCCTTCAGCGATGCATTGAGGTTCACCTTGTATTGTCTTAGGAGAAGAGTCACTTCATGGTGACTCAAGGGATGGTGCTTGGCCATATCATCTCAAACAGGGGCATGTAGTTGATCCAGCCAAGGTGGATGTCATTAGAAAACTCAATCCACCGTCCAACTTGTGGCAGTTACGGTTTTTTCTGGGGAACGTCGGTTTCTACCGACGCTTCATTCATGATTTCAGTAGGGTTGCCCGACCGCTGACTAATCTGCTGACGAAATATACCGAGTTCCTTGTTGATGATAAGTGTCTATCATCATTTGAGACTCTCAAGAGTTGTGTTGTAAAAGCTCCTGTTCTCCAGCCGCCTGATTGGTCTCTCCCATTCGAGATCCTAACGGATGCCTCCGATTTTGCCGTAGGGGCCGTGCTGGCACAGAGGAGGGATGGAGTCCCCTTTGCTATTCACTACGCTAGCCGTACCTTGGATGCCGCCCAGCGGAACTACACAATCATTGAGAAGGAGATGCTAGCTGTAGTCTTCGCCCTAGATAAGTTCAGATCTTACATCATTGGATCTAGAGTGACCATCTATACTGATCATATCGCCATCAGGTACCTCATGGCAAAGAAGGATGTCAAAGCCAGATTGACCAGATGGATCATTCTACTCCAGGAGTTTGATATAGAGATTAAGGATAAGCTTGGAGTCAAGAATGTTGTGGCGGGTCATCTCTCCCGATTAGAGTATCTTGAGGATTCCGAGCAGATTGAGCCTATATGTGAGACCTTCCTAGATGAGGCGATAATTGCTATCATCTCTCTCCCATGGTATGCCGATATTGTGAACTACCTTGTCGCCAAGAAAGTTCCTCAAGATTGGCCGAGGCAGAAACTTGAGACCTTCCTCGCGAAGGCCAAATTTTACCATTGGGAGGATTCTGTCCTTTATCATGAAGGAGGGGATAGCATATGGCGTCGGTACATTCTTCAGGAGGAGCACCATAGCGTCCTTACTTACTGCCACAAGCTGGAGGCAGGGGGACATCACTCTGGATGGAGAACTGCACAGAAAGTGCTCCAATCCGACCTATGGTGGCCTACTCTCTTCGAGGACTCTGATGAGTTCGTGAAGAGGTGTACTGACTGTCGGAGGATGGGCACTTGTAGACAGCGTGATATGATGCTGATGCAGCCCATTCACTTCTGTGAGGTTTTTGACGCACGGGGGCATCGATTTCATGGGTCCGTTCCATAGGAGTTAGGGATTTGAGTACATTCTGTTGGCCGTGGATTATGTGAGTCGTTGGGTTGAGGCCATCCCCGCCCGAACCGCAGATGCTATGACTGTTTGCAGATTTTCGAGGAAGAAAATAATTTCACGGTTCGGGGTACCTCGAATGTTGATATCTGACAGGGGGTCTCATTTCGTCAACGATAAAATAAAGGCCCTTGCTAGCGAGTTCAACATAGACCATCGAGTAGCCACTCCGTACCACCCTCAGACGAATGGTCTTGTTGAAGTGTCGAACAGGGAGATCAAGACTATATTGCAGAAAGTCGTCCGCCCCGACCGAAAGGATTGGTCACAGCTTTTGGACTCGGTCTTGCGGGCATATAGGACGTCTTTCAAGACTCCTTTGGGTACATCTCCCTTTCGCCTCGTTTATGGCAAGCCCTGCCATTTACCTGTTGAGCTGAGACATAGGTCACTTTGGGTTGTTACTGATATACTTTTGGTTCCAGCGAGTGTTAGGAGATCAGAGGAGGGCAGAGTTAGCAGCCCTGGAGGAGCTTCGTAATACAGCCTTTTCGAACAACTTACAGTATAATGAGAGAGTAAAGGAGTGGCATGATTCTCATATCAGCCACAAGCAGTTTGAGCCAAGACAGAGAGTATGGTTGTTTGATGCCATGCTACGTTTATTCTCAGGGAAGCTACAGAGCAAATGGAAGGGACCCTATCTGGTTCGAAAGGTGCATGACAATGGGAGTATTGATATATCTGAGTTGTCTTCTGATGCTACCTTTTGTGTTAACGTCCAGCGGCTCAAGCCATATCTAGATCATGAGTCGCGGGTCATTGACGTTGCCCCGATTCATTTTGCGTGAGATGTCGTCTCTTGACTCACATCTATTGCATCTCACGCCTGATTATCATTGTTCTACCGACTTGTATAGGTCCAGTTGTCCATATCACTCCATTTCTTTAGTCCCACACCCCTTTCTCATCTTATGATTATGCTATACTTAGGGTGTGCTTTACCTAAGTATGGGGGTGTAGGAGTCTCGGGTATTCTATCAATTCTTTCTACCTCTGTTTTGTTGCATGTACTTAGGGACACTTTTCCCTAAGTATGGGGGGGGGTAGACCCTGTACATCCTTCAACTCAGATTTCCCTTCACGTATAACTTGCTATACTTAGGATTACTTGATACTAAGTATAGGGGGAAACACCGAGACCTCCTCATTCTATTCTTTCATTCATCTTTGTATATACCATTTCTTTTTACTTTCCTATACTAAGCACGAGTTATGTCTTCTTCATCGCTCTTGATTCACTCTGCGGACATTATTCGAGCTAAGTATAGGGGGGTGTCGTATATATTTCATATATACTTTAGCCATAACTCGTACTTTGTGGGAGTATGTAAATAAATAAAATGGCTAAAAATCCATAAAAATTTAAGAATTTTCCTTGTACATAAAATTCTTCCTGCACATACCTATCTATTTATAAAAATTATGTTTGTACAAATATTTGTAAAAATGATTTGTGTAAATAGTTTGCAAATATTTTGATATCAAAACTATGTATATAGTACAAAATTTTTGTAAAATGTTTGAAAAACAAAAAGTTTGCAAAATCTTGTGTAATTTTTTGTAAATATTTTGCAAAACTTTGCATTCATACATATATCCATCTTTTCAAATATTTTTCAAAAATTTTGCACATTTGTAAAATCTCGTAAAATTGCATATTTGTAAATATTTGTATAGTTTTTCTAAATCATGGTTGACATTTAAACTGGCCTTGAATTAAATTGGAAAATGGAGCTTGGTTAATACCTTAATCCACCTAATTCTAAGAGGAACCTTATAGAGCTTAGGATTAAGACTTTTCAGGTCCATTGGGACATAATTCTTTGAGTCCACTAGGCTATGAGCATATGTCATCTTGATGAGCCTAAGTAGAGCACTTAACAACACACACATGACTCTCAGAGACAATGGCTTTACTTGCACCAGCACTCTACACTTAGCTCTCCAAGGATGAGGTGGTGAGGAGGCAATTTCCTTTAGCTTGGGGTAGCATATGAGGGTAGTACTTCTAGGTGGAACCTCACTTCTTCTTATAGTGAAGGAAGTGCGTCTCAACTTGGTCTGGTGGTTATGAAGTCTAAAGACAGGAGTTGTGGGTTGCAATAAAGCTTCAAAAGAGGGATAGTCTACTGGCTCAAGAGGAAAAATTCCTTATGTATATATGATGCACCATGTAGATATGTTGTACATATGCACATAAAAAAATGTGTGCAAAGAAAGAAAAACTCCAAAAAAAGTGGTGGGTCCGAGAGAAAATGATAATCCCACCGGAGTGTATATAGTCAAATAAAGCAAAGCTTATGTTACACAAGACCATCTCATGAAGTTTGCAGACTCAGCTACACTGGTTAGAGCTCCCGGGGATACATGGCTACACTGGTCATGATCCATTCTCTTCTTCTCCCTCTTCTTGAGCCGGTTGTACTTGAACTTAGAAAGGAATACCCTGCTCCTTGAGGAAAGAGTTGCTAGACTGAGGCATTAGAGTTACCAGGTTATGGGAGGTTGTTTCTTTGTCACTTCTGATGTGGGGAGCTACATATCACTTACATTGTACAAGGAAAGACTCATGGTCATTAGAGTTTGTGTATATAGACTTGTTCTGATCTGGGTTATTGAGGAGTCTTGACCATAGGTTGGAGGAACTTAGAGGTTGTTAAGTTTTAAGGTTAAGTCCAAATAAGGTTTCGACAAATTAATAATCCAAAGGTCTGACTGAGCTCCATACTTCAATTTAATGAAAGAAAGTTTAATAATCAACATTGATTTCCCATCATTTTCTCTTTCTTTTGCACTTCTTTTTAAAATAAGTGTTTGCTAAGGGACTAGCAAAAGTAAAGTATAGGGGGTGATGAATCCCATTCAGCACTCTTCATTTCTTTATTTTAGCTAGAAATCTTTGCAAAACACCATGTAAATACTTGTAAATAGAATAAATTGACAAATTGCATGCTTCATGTAAATAGCCACAATTAGAATGTTTTTACACAAAAATAAAGGAATAAAGAAATAAAGAAAAAGAGGGAAATATTTAGAATAAATATTGAGTGACCCGAACCCAAGGGAAGGCCAATCATTGGCCTGACTGCAAAATAAAATAAGTAGAGAGATAGGGCCATTCATCTATGTATAGATATTCCCCCTCTAAGGTATATATTGTATTTTCATCAAATAAAAATATTTATGTGTCCCTCATAATGTGTATATATTTATAAAAAATATAATAAAAACGATAAAAATAAAACAAAAATAAATTCTCTCTCTTCCCCTTGTATATACCAGGTATATAAAATAAAAGATATATTTATTTCACCCTTGTAAATAATTAATAAAAATCAAATAAAAATATTTTTATTCCAAATTTTATGATGTAAACAAATAAAATATAAAATTGGGATAATTGTACATAAATAAAATGATTGAAAACAAAAAAATACATAGGTACATACACCTGTATATAATAACAATAATACAATGTATATACATAATTTGTTTATTCAAAAAAATAAATAAAAATCACTAAAAAATACTTTTACAATAAATAAACATTTTTTATTTTGAAAATATTTTGAAATAAAGCCATTTACTATTTTTAATTTAATTTACAAACAATTAATAAATGGCGCGCTCTGATTGGTCAACGGAGGATGTTGCCCCCGGTCAACTGTCCCCTCAGGACGACCTCCCTCGTGGATCCTCGTGCCGTCCCGTTTTCACCGATTTATCCCGCATTGATCTGCCAACCATTCCCTCAAACCCCGGGCACCATTTGTCACTCATCAATCCGAGATTCACGCTCGGGCATCTTCTTAGGGATCCGAGCTTTGGATTGCGTGCCCGATCTCCTTCTTTCTTGGACCCCTGCAGTATAAAGCTTCGCCTTCCGCCGCACATTCATGTACCTTTGGCTCCCATCTTCGATCCTCGTGACCTCCATCTTCTTCCTCGAGTGACAGCAAGTGCGGAGGGTGTTGTAGAGAGTGATTGGAGGTGTTTGCCCCTGGTCCGACGACCATCATCGTTGATCCCCGCCGTCGGCGTAGCCCGAGCCTCTGGAAGCGTCGCTCCGTCGAGGCGAAGACCGTAGGAGACCCAGCAGCTCCAGCCTAGACGCGTCCGACCACCAGGTATCTTCTTTAGCTTCCAGATCATCGTGTAGCTTCAATTGTTCCCTTTTTGCTCCGCCAGCTCCGTCCTAGTGGCCGGAGCCCCGACACCTCATCCTCACCGTATTGATAGACGCCTCGACCCATCGTCACCTTCATTCCACGATCTGATCACCTCGATCTTGGCTATCCGAGCCAAGATTGGGTCTGGTTCCTTCCGCCACCTCCGCTGGGACCCCCTTCGCCTACCCACACCGCTTCCCTTTGTTGTTTCGCAAATAACCATGATGGAGTCTTCCTCCGAGCAAGATCTTTCATTTGCAGGTGAATAAGCGCGAGATATCCCCCAAAGTCGCGTCTTCCATCCTTCGTCAGAGTCGCCCAGCTCCCTCCTCCCTCGTTGAAGGATCTGACCGTTGGGGGCTTCATCGACCACCACCATCTGACGCAGAACGTCATCGCGAGGAGAACCCTCCTCTGGACGCTCGGAGCACTACCAGCTCGCCGGAGAAGTTCGCCCAGGAGGAGTTCTTCCAGGCCATCTCCCTACCATCAGATCGCACCTCGCCTCCAGTTATCATCTGAGTTGTTCATCGCCTGCCACTGACAGGCCGTAAGATCCACGATATGACAGCCACGTGCACCCCACGTTCGCCCTTGCGTCAGGACCGTTGGATATTCTAGGAGGCATCATCAGAGCCGTACGCACGGCAACCGCTCACCGCCAGACACGTCATACCTCACGCGCCCTGCACGCGTTGTGGCTGGGTAACTTGCACCCGAGCCCCTGCATTTTATTTTAGTTTCTGTTTAGTTTATTAAATAAATTCACACATTTGGAACATTTAGATAGGAGGACATGTAGTTTGTGTTATTTATGTTTCAATCCTTACTGTGTGGGCTCACGTGCGTCGCCACGTGGGGCTTTGGTTAATTGCATGTTCAGGGCTGGGTTTTTATGACTGTTGTGGAATGAAAGTTTAGTTTCAGATATTTACATATATACCCCTGTGCGTAGATGAATTTGAGCATGTGTTGAAACTTTTGTGCATTTTACTTGAGCCCCTATACTTTCTACACGTGTTTCAGTTTCCGCCTAAAAGTTATTTTTCTTGCACTTTAGTCCCTATGTGTTATGCCTTATTTTGTGATTGAATAAAATATTAAATCAACTTCGAATTTGGTGAAATTTGGATATGTGGCTCCTGCCATTGTGTAAAAATTTCACTAATTTTTTATGATATTTTTATTACTGCTTGTTATTTTTAAAAATTCAAAAACACTTTTTGTGCTACTGTTTGAAATATAAAATCAACTAAAAATATTAAACCCTCCAAAAATTCTAAAAAAATAGGTACTATTGGTTTTATAGTGTTTCTTGCTTCAGACCAATTTTTACTGCATTTGGATATATAAAATCCCTAAAATTTATAAAACCCTAAAAACCTCATAAAAATTATTAAAAATTGTATAAAATTCAAAAAAAATGCAAATTTTGTTCATGTATCTTAGTTTTTATTCCTAGTTTTCATAAAAATTGTCTCCGGATTTTATTAGGTTATTTGTCTATTTATAAATAACCTTTCAAATCTGGCTGCACATTAGTTCCCTGATTTTTCCTTTTTCTATTTTTATAAAATTAACAAAAAAATATAAAAATCTGATAAAATTACCAAAAACACTTAAAAGTATATAAAACACAAAAATAATTTTATTTCAATTTTCTGGCTTGACTTTGTGTGTTGAATAAATTATTGTTCGGGTTCTTTTTGCCTTGTTTTATATTTTCTTCATAATATAAAAACACAAAAAATTTTAAAAATACACAAAAACCACGAAAAAGATTTTCTTCATTTTATTCATCTCTGACTACTTCGTAGGCCACTTGGCCAATCCATGCTCCTTGTGTTCGACCCTGGTCGCTATACTAGGTTAAATAAATAACGATACCACTATTCGGTTTTTACTTATTACTTTTATTTGGTGGTCTGATTTTCTTGATTGACTGAGCCTCATTATTCTGGTCGCAACGACCTTTGATTGATTTTTGCCTTAGCCCGATATTGATTGATTATTTTTTGATCATCAGCCTCCTTCTCTTGTTTGCTCCTAGTATTTGACCTCTACACATGCTTACACCTATACACATTTGCATGTAGAGTTATAATAAATTTTAACTCCACATTTTTGTTGTTCATTGCTTTATTCATATTGTGGGTTATATGTTGGTTGGTTGAGGATTATTGAGCGGTCAACGCATGGACTATTGATCCGCCTTGTGGATTAATACATCCTTAATTCTCCTCGTTCATCAAATGGTGTCGTTGCCAGGGAGCAACATCACGCAATAGGAGATTATTTGATTTCTATCTTACATCCCTTATTCATTCATTTATTTATTATTATATTCATATACTTATTCAATTTTTACTATTACTTTATATTTTTTATTGACTGTTCTGACCACTCTCTTTGTTTGTCTTTGATGCGATGGACTGTCGCGTGAAGGAGGACCTCTTAAGAAGATTCGTGCATCCCAGCAAGGTGGAGTCAACCTTTCTTTCTCGGTTGACAGGAGAGAGCATCAAAAGCAGATGGAGAAGAATCTTTGCAGATAGACTACTTTGTTTGCATTTTATTCATTATGTATATTCATGTGAGAGAGTGACTCTATAATTGTAATAATGCAGGACTCTCAGATACACTTCGACTTCCCGAGGTCCCGTTCCCAAGGGATTGTTCCCTTGAGGGCCTCGACGGTTTTGACGATTTTTCGTTTTTATTTTTTAAATTATTTTGTGTGAATGAGACATGGCTTAGGAATTGTTTGCCGATAGATTAAGGTCCAAAGCCCCTAAAATATTTGCATGTACCTGTAGATGCGCTTCTGGACTTAGTCAAATAATAATCGTTAATTATTTAGCTTCGAACCCACGCATCGTGAGATACGTCATATAGCGCTGGCAGGACCCATTGTGGCGGGCACCGAGATGTCTCCAAGATCGGACTTTAGGGTTTGACTATGAATAATCAACATCTCGTGCTTCACGATACTAACAACTACTACTTTAGGGTGATTTCATCGGCTTGCATTTGCATATATCATAGGCTTCAATTCTGTCTTGCATCCCGTATGGAGAGAGCTGGGAAGCGTTATAAGTCTTCTTACTTTGCATGCATCATCATTTTTTGACTTGCATGGATTTTTCGATCTTCTCCCTCTGATTTTGCTCACCTAGGATGCTAAATGGAAATTGGAAACCCCATTAGGCACGTGCGTTGAAAAATAACAAAAAAAAGTGATAACCAAAATAAAATTGGGACTGCGAACTACACTTGATCTCTGAAATAAAATATAGTGGATTCCTTGTATTGGGGAGAACAACCCCCTCCTTGTATGTGCATTTTATTCCTACGCACACGCTAAGGATTACCGCCCAAATCCCAAGCCTGTCTTCGGAGTGTGTAACTTTGTGATGATCACCTAACTCTAAAATCGACAAGATAAAAAGACCACATCTCGGTCTTCACTGGGTTGAGTGGGTGGATCGGGGGCCTGCTTGATGTATTGATTGTGACTTGGAGTCTGTTTGCATTTCCATACCTCTTTGAGTTTTGTGGTCCCATCCGTGTGAGTCATCCTTTTTCATCCTCGAGCCTCTCTACCTCTTATATATATATATCCTCATTTGCTTTGAGTCGTGATATTGGGTCTTGACCTTCATCTTCGTCGGATCTTGCCACTTTTATACTCGGCCATGTCACCCACATTTAGTCCGATTCATAGAGCTCCTCTCCCCGGACCATAATTTTGATTCATCTCGCCCACCCTTCTCGTGTCCCCCGTATCATCCTTCTATTATCTGGGATTGTTGTGCTTATAGATATAGCATGCATCATTATTTATGTTTTATATTGATTATTTGAGTAAAGTCGGGCTCTTCTTAAGGATGTTGAGATTGAGATACTTCTTTTAATGGATTTGACTCTCGATATGCACATGAGTGCTTATTGAGGACTTTGATGATACACGATCATTAGGTGTGATTATTATTTGATGATTTTGGTCTCGCACACCGTATTGAGGATGTGGTACGCTTTGATGATTCGATGATGATTTCATGTGCTTCGACTGATCAATCGATATTGAGGTTCCCACCATACCGATTCGGAGATTTTATTGATTGACCTTGATTTGTACTTAAGAGCGATGGTGTGCGAAACCCACATGATCTCTCATCTTCTTGATTGACCCATCCCCGATCTCCTGATTCTTTCATCCACACGTGGCACTTGAGGATTCCTGATTATATTTTGTGCCATATCAACTAGATTGATTGACATGAGGGACATATTGTGATTGACATGATTACTTATCCCTCGCATGATCTTATGCCCTCCAGTGGGTTGATTGATTGATTGCTTGTTGAGGGCCTGAGATTTGATGTCAGTAATACCAAGAATTAATTTACATAATTCTTATCACTCCTTGAGGACTATCTGCGGGAGGATGCAACATTTTTTTACACGCGAGTGGGCGGATTCCTCCTTTTGCTCCATCGGTTTCATATGCTGACTATGTCTTCACCTTTATGGCGTCTGAAACCGCATCGTCTAATTTGACTGTTTGGCCTCCACGCTGATTGTGCGCCCGATCCGTAGGTGCACGAGGCCAATGTACTAGACTCCTTCGAGTCTTATCTCCTTAACTGTCCTCGCAAGGATGAGCTTCACATTTCTGATTATTCATTTCCCAGTTCATAGTGCTCTCCGAGAGTTATATGCGAGAGACTATGACACCTTGCTATATCTTGCGGTCTCATCTGCTGGTAGACGATCTGTCGTCTACCGAGACCCTTCTGATTGACTCTTTCGAGTACTCTCTCTCTCTCTCTCTCCTTGAAAACCCTCACAATGATGATATCTGATCTAATTATTCATTGCTTAGTTTCCATGGTTCCCCGAGGACTATCTGCGGGAAAATGCAACATTTTCTGTACGCTTGGTTCCCCTTGCTAATTGTGGCTCCGATCTGGCGGAGCATGGAATCGAGTCGTCTGATATATTTTATGGTCCCGCTATATTCTTGTAACCAATCTGTTGGATCTTGGGACCCATTTGCTTGGACCCCTTTCAGTCTGCTCTCCTTGATTGTCCTCGCAAGGATGAACCACATTTCTCTGATTATTCGATGCTTAGTTGGCAGTACGCTCCCCGAGGATTGTTCGTGGGATGCTGCCACATTCTATTGATCTATCGGTTTCTTCTGCTGCTAGATGGTTTGTCGCCTACCGAGACTGCTTCTGTTGATTCGTCTGATGGTTCTGATTATTCATTGTCGAACAAGTATTACTCCCCGAGGGTTATATGCTGGAGAGTACAACATTTTCTTGGTACTCGGCTTCACTGTTGGTGTCTCCCATTTGGTGGAGCACGAAGTAAAGTCTTCTGATTGATGTACTCGGTCTCCTCCCTGGTTGTCTCCTCTATGTTGGAACACAGAGCTGAGTCTTCTGGTCATTCTCTGATTTCGCTCATCTTGAGGACCCTCGCAGGGTTTAACCATGTATTATGTTGTTTGGTGTATTCCTGCGACTTTCTGACTCTATGATAACTGTATATCACGTTGTAGTCTCCTGCTCTTCAGTTTTAGACCTTGATTGACTGGGAGGAGTCTGTACTGTTTTCTTCCTCCAAGTCTTACCACATCGGCTCTACTCACTCATCCCATCCTCATGAGTCGTTGTTCGGGTTCATGCTATCGATCCCTGGTTTAGTTTTCGATCTCTTGTCCCTAGTAGTTTATACCCTCTTGATTGTATATCTGGGTGTCTTTTTACTGTCTGACTGCATCCTCGTTCTCACAGGGAGACGACGACGAGAATACGGTATTCGCTTACCAGATATCGTCATGTACTTTACATTCTTTTCTTATTGTATATACCTATTGTGTATTCTATTCCCTTTTTCTTCCGTACATTTTGTGTGCCCAAGATCTTGCGCCATATATGTGTGACTATACTTATGACGTACTTTGTTCTAAGTATAGGGGGACAAAGGTCGTATTGTTATTTCTACGTTCCCTTTCATCACTCATGTCGTTGCTTATACTTAGGGATATCTCGCCCTAGGTATAGATGGAGTGATGCATACATTCTCCGTGATATGTTCATCTATATGTATATATCTGTCTTTTCTTCTTTTATTCTTTTCCTTCTTATTTGTATTTTTCTCCATAAAAGCTGTCACCCTTTTTGTCAGTTTTCTATACTGAGGACATACTTTGTCCTAAATATATGGGGGGTGCCCCCCTGATTCGTTCGTTCTTTGATCCCCTCCACTGTCTCCTCTCTTTTTGATTTGCTCTATTATACTTAGGGATATCTCACCCTAAGTATAGGGGGAGACAGCCCGAGCTATGATCGATTTCTACCCACCCTCGACCCTCTTTACGTTGTGTACAGTCTGCTAAACCTTGGATTATTTGATCCTAAGTATAGAGGGACGACAACACTCTTATTCATTCATCTCTTCATTTTCATTTGTTACTATTTCAATCGTTGTAGTCTAGACTTTTCTATACTCAGTACGAGTTATGTCTTCTCTATCTTCCCGATCTACGAGGACATATCTCATGCTAAGTATAGGGGGGTTGTATATACTTTGTATATACTTTAGCCATAACTCATACTTTAGTATTATTAATAATAAATATGGCTAAAAATACTATATAATTCATTAAAAATCATTTAATAACGCTTCTTGATCCTCAAATTCTTTTTGCATATACTGCTTAATAAATCAGGTTAAAAATACTTTTGCAAAATGATTTTGAAAAATGGTGTGAACCATTTGGAAAACTTTATGTGAAATGTTTTCAACCTTTGTAAAACTATTTTGATTGTAAAAATTCTTTTCTTTGTGTGGAATAAATGATTTGAAAACCTATTTGCAAATGATTTTGAAAATGTGTGTACAGATAATTTTGAAAAATGTATAGATATTGTTTGAAAAATCTTTGCAAAATGGCTTCCAATACTTGAAAATATTTGCAAAAACTATTTTGTACTATAGTTTTGAAAATTATTTTCAAATAAATTTGAGTAATAAAAGCATCAGTAAAAATAAAACATGTACCAAGTATATATATCTCTATAAAATAACTTTCAAAACTTGTTAATTATTTAAATTCTTAAAATCTTGTAAATAAACATAAGCACGTCTGTGTAAATAGTTGTACACATATTTTACTTATTGTGCCAAAATTCTGTTTATTTGCATAATCCTTTGAAAATTGCATTATTCTTTGCATCGTTGTAAATAGCATTTGCATAGCATTCATATTCTTTTGATTGAGATTGATGATTGAAGTAGTCAAATAAAGTCGAAGATTGGAGCTTTGGTTGGGCCTTACTGCACCTAATTGCACTGGAACCTTATGGGAAGTAGGTTTAAGGTACTTCAGGTCTATTTAGACTTAATTCTTTTAGACTCAGGGCTGGATTCAAGTTACCTCAACTGACTAACTAGAATTTTTCGAGACGCACGCATAACTCTTGTCGACCGTGACCTAACTTGGACACTCGCACCTTTCACTTGGCTCGACTCAATTAGAGTGGTGAGGGGGGTGGATTTGCTGGTCTGAGACGCACATGGGTGGAAACATTCGTCCTCATTTTGGGAGGGGAAGTGCACCCCAACCTGGTCTAGTTTCAATGAAGCCGAATGACAAGAGAGTGTAGGTTGCAATAAAGCTTAAAAAGAGGGATAGTCTTCTGGCTCAATAGGAAAAAGTCCTTATGTAAATGATGTTGTAAATGGTATTTCAAAAAAAAAACTCCAAAAAGGTGGACAGGCTTGAAAATAAAAATAAAGTGTCTGCCGGAGTATGTATATATGTTCTATGGAAAATAAGAAAGCTTGAGCATCAAAGTTATACCATGTGAGCCTGCAGCTGGATGGCTTGACTACACCGGTCATGCATCCGAGAATAGATAGCTACACTGGCCACCATCCATTCTGTTCTTTTCCTCCTCCTCTTGAGTTCGATGCCATTTGAACGTAGATGAGAATACCCCTCTCCTCGACGACAGAGTGCTGGATTAGGGAATCATTGGATTGTTATTCAGGAAAAGTCAGTTCCTATGTCATTTTAGTTGGGCAGACCCACTATCACTTACACTGTACAGGTTAGCTTCATAGTCATAAGGGTTTGCATATGATGTAGGCTAGTTCTGACCTGGCTATCGAGGTGGTTTGAACCGAGTTCTGACACTCTTGAAGGATGGTTTGTTTTAAATTTGGTTACCGAGCAGGTTCCACACACATTCTCACATCAAGGTCTAACATGAGCTCCAAACTTTATTTTTTTCATAGACAAGTCTGATTATTGAGATCAATTTCATTTATTCTTTATTCTTTGTTCTTGCCTTTTCTTTTCCTCTGCATTCTTTTTGTACTTATTGCATAAGCGTTTCTTAGGGACTGTCAAAGGCAAGTACAGAGGAGTGATGAATCTCCATTCCATCACCTTTATTCTATCATTTTGGCCTTAAAAATCCTGCCTAATGCATGCAAATAGCATCAATATATGCATAATAGCATTCATTATTTACCGTATTATTTGTATATAAAATAAGATTTTTAATGTCAAAATTATAGAATAAAGAGAAGAAAAGAAAAAGGAATAAAATATTGCAAATATTTTATGACCCTAACCCCGAGACCAAGTCCAGAATGGGGTTGGTCGACAAGGAATAAAGTAGGGGGAGATAAGAGCCATAAATACAATAAAAATACCAATTATTCATTCTTTATTTATGTATTTTTGACACATATTTTATTCTTTATTATTTATTCATCAAATAAATAAACTCTGTACATGAAAGTTATAGATAATAATGTGAAAAAACACAAAATTGAGTGTATACAAATATAATACAGAGTGTGCATTTTATACACAAAATAAAAGCCCAAGATCAAATTTCACAGACCCATATATTTCAAATAAAAACTCAAAATATATCTATATAAAACTTTGTACATGGTATTTAATGGTGGTGGTTTTATATTTTTTGGAATTATTATGTAAAAGTCAGGTTTTGGGCTCCTATTGTACATTCAACACATGTGTATATTAAAATTAGAATACAACCAAAAGGAAAATGGAAAAGAAAACAAATCTATGTGAAAACATAGATAAAATACATATGTTTCTACTTGTAAAGAAATAAAAGGAAAATATATTCTTTTATACTTTATTCATTCATATTTTTATAATTTTGTAAATATCATTTGTATTCTACTAAAAATACAAAACTAAAATAAAAATCTTCAAAATACTTTAAAATAAAAAGTTGTATATAAAACATAGGTAAAATACCTAAAATATACATTTACATTTCACATATCTATTTATTTAAGTGTACAAATGACCTTGTAAAATAAAAAAAATATATTTATACTCATAAGAATAAGTTTTAAATATGTAAAATAAAAGAATAAAATAATGAAATAAAATATACAAAATAAGAATAAAAATGCACAAAACATAAATGAATACACTTATAAATACGCTAATAAAAATTAACTACTAATAAATTATGTCAAATAAATAAATAAAATCATAATAATATAAAAAACATTTTTTATGTTATAAACAAAAAATAATAAAATCGTTTACTATTTTAAATTAATTATTTTGAATAAAATAGCCTGTTTTGTCCTATAGCGGTCCCAGCTGGACCAATCAGCGCGCTCTGATAGTTGACCCGGGTCAACTTGGCCCCCTTCCTCCTAATTTGACGCAGCATGTCTTTTCCCCGATTTTCTTGCATTTTCCCCGTGTATTGCTATAAAAATATAATCCATGTTTAGCTATAGAAACTCTAAAAAAATATAAAAATGTTTTGAAAAATCACACATATATATAGTATATTTTGGTATTTATTGAGTCAAGAAAGCAAAAATCCCTAAAAATAGAAGAAGAAAATGGAAAAAAATCATACTGCTCTAAAATCCAATAAAAAATACAAAATTTTACAAACATACAAAAAACATGTTTTTCTGTTTTATAATCATCTGTATATTATTATTTATATCTTAAAATTAATTTGGGTAATTTTGGGACATATTTATTATTATTTTAAAAATCCAAATTAAATTTAGATTATGCATGAATCCCTTATATGGGATAGTTTTGACTTAAAAATATATAAAATATAACAAAAAAATCCATAAAAATAAAAAAATAGAAAAATATAAAAATCACAAAACATTATATTTAGTAAATTGTATATTTTTAACATATTTTCTTCCATATAATATATATATATTCCTTATATTGTATTTATACATATCCATATATATGCAGTTATTGTATTTAAATCAAAAGGAAATATACATATTGAAAAACATAAAAAGAAAATACAAAATTATAAAACCAAAAAAATAAAAAAAAATAAAAAAAATATAAAATTGAAAACACACAAAAATAATAAATGGACAAGAGATACATGACAGAATTTCCGGTGCATTTATCATGCCTCCTTTTCCCGTTTGCTTATAGTGTTCGACCTCTACACATACTTACACCTTTATATATTTGCATGTAGAGTTATAATAAATGTTAACTCCACATTTTTGCTATTCGTTGCTTTATTCATATTGTGGGTTATATGTTGATTGATTGAGGATTATTGAGCGGTTAACACATCGATTATTGATCCACCTTGTGGATGAGTACGACCCTTAATTCTCCTCATTCATCAAATGGCATCGTTGCCAAGAAGCAATGCCGCGTAGTAGGTGAATATTTGATTTCTGTCTTACATCCCTTTTTCATTCATTTTTCTATTATTGTATCTATTTATTTTTTATTCATTTTTCACTATTATTTGATATAATTGATTGATTGTTCTGACCACTCTCTTTGTTTGTCTTTGATGCGAGGGACCGTCGCGTGAAGGAGGACCTCTTAGGAGGACTGGAGTACCCCAGCGAGTATGAGCATAATTTAAGTGAAGGGGTATGCTGAATTTGGTATTCATCATGTTAAAATTCAATTATAAAACTCCTTACTCAAATATTTCAATAAAAATCACTAATAATTGCTCATTATTATCATATATTACATTGTATATAAACTATGTATAATTACCTATATTCTGACTATATTTATTGTATTTAATTATAGCCATTTTCCTTGTCTTTTTATCTTATTAAAAACTCCTAAAATAGGATTAATATTGTATATAATTTTCCTAACCTTTAAAAGAGACAAAAATACAAAAAACATAAAAAACCCAATGTAGCCATTTTAACTATTTTAGAAATACCCCCTAAAAATACTTTTTTTGTACTAATGACCTCTTTTGACTTTTTGTCCAACATGGAACTTGTTGATCTCATCGAGATCTACAACTTTTATGTTTTGACTTTTCCTTGATTTTGTCTCTAACTATTTATTTTAGATTTATCTTTGTTTTTATTCTTCGAATTTTCTGATTGGGCCATGTAGCGCCCTCTGGGCCGCCCACATGGCCCGCTTCTCTCTCCCCCACTCGGCCCCTCTTGATGTCGTCTGATCCTCTCCTACCCATCTCCATCCTAGCCGCTCATCACCCGCCCCATCTCCATCGTCTGATCTGATCTCAAATTAGATCTCCATGGCCCCCATCCGCCTCAATCATAGCCACCCAATTCACTGCCTACCTACGACCATCCTCTCTCCGCATCACGTTGTCCATCCAAACCCTCAGATCAACCCGCTTCTTCATCCTCACCGTCCACCCCCGACGCTCTCTAGTAGTAGATTAGATCATTCGATCTAATCGTGGCCATCCCTCTGCGCATGACCCATGACCGTTGGATCGAGCGATCCAGCGATCCATGTACGTCGTCTACCTCCTAACACCCTCAACCCAGGCGTTACACATGCGTTCAACTCCGCCCCCTTCCGTTTCTAGCCGCCGCTCATCTCCTCCAATAGACCACGTAACGCCGCCTAGATATCGCCCGTTCCTCCGACATCCTCGCACATCCCTCCTCCCTCTCCCCCGCCATTAAATCTCTATTACAAGCCCTCATCTTCATCGCATGCAATGTCCATCACCTCCTATAACCCCCCTCCGCCAACTTCGTTCCCCATCCACCAATCAAAGGGGCTCCGCCCGAGCCTCCTCTACCCTCCGGTAACAACGGAGTGCGGCTTGTCGAGGTGACAATGGTCGCCGTACCCCGGTGTGATCCACGGTCTTTTGACCTTGTCGTAGCCAACCCCATGCGCCGTTGAGCACCGAAGACAGGTTGACTTCGTCGTGTGATGACCAAAGCGGTGTTTGCTGCTCAACCCAAGCCGCCTCGATCGCCATCTTCTTCTTTGTACCTCCAAGTACCTCTTCCCCCTGTCTTTTCATCAACTTTCTCGCAATTTTCCCACCGCTCATGATAATCTCCATCCTCGCCTAACCACTTCACAAGCTCTGTCATGCCATCCTCAACTCGCCACCGTCTACGATCATCTCCCCTCCTATTCCATCACCCATGCTGCCACACTCCATTTCCTCCAACAACACGTCAGAGGACCCATTCGAGTCTTCGCCTTCTCTGCCCGATCAAGCTCCCACCTCGCCCCTGCTTCACTCCCATGCACTTCGCGAATGCATGCTTCAGCTATTCTAATACCTGCAGGTACTTTCAATCATCAATTACCGGAGCTTCGCTACCCTCGTCGACCTCGAGTTTTCTCTCCTAAGAGGCAACATCGATCGCCTTCTATAGCTATCCTCATGGATTCTCCTTGCATCAATCGTCATCTCCTGAAGATCATGTACCTCCAAGGATCTCCCTTGGATGCTTAGGTGGCCAACGGAGCTCTGGCGTGCTCGCCGGAGCTCTAAATACGTCGCTCCTCCTCCATTGAGGACAAAGTGTCGGTACCATTTGATGGTGCCCTTGTGGCGGCCATCTAACGACCTAGAGAGCGTCACATTGCCATCATCAATGTGAGATGCTCGGGTCACACAAGCCATCGCCAAGCCACCAAATACATACCACATGCCTCTCGAAGCTGCGTTGTCCCCAGCCTGGCCCCTCACGTGCCATGCACGTGCGGGGATGGGTAAATTGCAGGAACATCCCATAGATTTCTCAGAATTGCAACAAATCCCCTAGGTGCATGCCTCATGTGCGCGCTTGGGGACATTTACATCTACACCTGTCGACTTCAGGAATTTGCAAAAGCCCCCCACACTGAGAAAATTTCATATGGGTCCAACGGATTTTTCAAATTGCAAATAGGTCCCTCCACGGACCTATTTGTTATCATTTATCCTTTCATTTCCCGTATTTCATTGAATTCATACCCATGCATTGTTTCCTTTATTTCTTGAGCATCATAGGTCCAAATTACAAGATTTTATGGTCATTTTGTTCTGTGTTTCGTCATCTATCTCATGGCATGTTAAATTTTATCATCTGACACTAATTTAAGTATGATGCACTTTTAATGATATATAGTGCCCTTTGTTCTATAAGATTTTGCCATTGATAGTTACTTGATCTGAATTTTATGCTCAAATTGACTCTGATTTCAAACCTTAATCCGTGCTCATGACTTGTAGGGTATTTTTGTAATTTATATTTAGCATGCATATCCTTTGCACTTATTCATACATTATACATTGTATATATTACAGTTACATCGAAAAATCAACTAAATCTACATGCATCATATAACTGCATTATTCTGTATTTTAGTGTACACATCTGCATGAAGACATGAAAAAGAGGATTTATTCACACATACATTTAATAGACTTAAAGTTGATGACTAGATAAAGTTGCTCGTGCCCCTGTGTTCGACCTTGATAAACTTGTCAAGTATAAATAATCCACAATATTCAAAAGATCGTGTTTTTGTCTGACCGAAATCTGCCTCATATGCTACGATAATTCCCTGATTATTAAAGAGACGTATTTTCACTTTCATCAAAGAGAATAATTATATTAGAGGTGGGAGGAGAAATAGAGACATCGGAAGGGAAATGGAGAGAAGGAGAATGGAGAAGATATATCTGGAGCTAACCTAGACCAACGATGCGCCTAGAGTAGATCTCCAACGGAGGAGCTCTAGATTCCCGCCTTGACCAACGACGATTGGGAGGCTTGAAGCATGATGCACGGCAGATCTGTACACCGTGGAGACCTCGTCATCCCTTCCTCCTCGTTGCGATGAGAGACTGAGGAGCTGTCACTCTTCCTCTCGACTCCGGAACTCTAGATTGAAGGAATGCAAAATGATGGATGGACTGCTCGATGGGGGATGAGGACCTATTTATAGGAAAGGAAAAGGAGGTCGAGTCCCATCACCGACGGAGTATGGATGGAATGGAGGTTGTTGACGAATGGCTAGAGGCTGGAAGGAAAAGGGAAGAGGGCGGCGACAAGGACGAGGAGTTTGAGAAATGGAGAAAAAGAATGATTGGGAATGGTGGAGAGAGAGAGAGGAGGAATAATAAAATAATAATTATTAAGTGATGGTTAATTAAATGGATAATTAAGTACCTAATGAATAATTGAGTTAATTAATAGATAATCAATTAAATAATCACATACTTAACTAAAGAATTAATCAAAAAATAATTAAATTAAATTGATTAATTGAAAAATTAATTAAGTAATTAAGTTAATTAATAGATAATAATAATAACTAAATAAATAAATGACTTATTGTTTATTTTAAGAACATGGTATTAATAAATAATAATATAAGTTGCGATTTATTGTATAATATGCCAATACTATATCGAAACCCACATTTTTCATATTAGCTCTGATTTTAGATAATTGAATAATATTATTTTGAAAACAGAGTTTACCCAATCCGAAGTCCGTACAATCGAGTTACGAGGTCTGAAAAATTTAGGCAGCGTCATCGTGGCTTCAGGTTTTATTGGTATTTTAACTTGGTTATATTTTTATATTTTTACATACATTTAAGGATATTTTTAGAAAAGAAATTAAGTTAATCAGGTTTATATTATTTAATTAAAAACCCGGGAAGTTTTTACATATAGTACATATGTACAATGGGGCTATGTGTTCGACCTTGGTAGACTTGCCAAGTATAAATAATCCACAACATTCAAAAGGTTGTGGTTTTACTTGACCAAAATCTTCCTCCTATGCTACGACAATTCCCTGATTATTACAGAGGCGGATTTTCACGTTCATCGAAGAGGATAATTAGATTAGAGATGGGGGAAGAAATAGAGAAATCAGAAGAGAAATGAAGAGAAGGAGAAGGGAGGAAGATATATTTGGAGATAACCTGGACCTACGCGGAGGGTGCACATGGAGTAGATCTCCGACGGAGGAGCTCCAGTTTCTCGCTTCGACCAACGAGCGATTGGAAGGCATGAAACATGATGCGCGATAGAGCTGTGCACTATAGAGATCTCGCCATCCCTTCCTCCTCGATGCGATGAGAGACGGAGGAGCAATCACTCTTCTTCTCGACTCTGGAGCTCTGGATTGAAGGAATGCAAAATGATGGATGGGCTGCTCGACGGGGGTTGCATACCTAATTATAGGGAAGGAGATGGAGGTTGAGTCCCATCATCGGCGGAGGACGGAATGGGATGGAGGTTGTTGACAA
This sequence comes from Ottelia alismoides, assembly GCA_037367405.1. NCBI lineage: Eukaryota > Viridiplantae > Streptophyta > Magnoliopsida > Alismatales > Hydrocharitaceae > Ottelia > Ottelia alismoides. Next base: position 55,600 of record JAZKJV010008896.1, on the reverse strand, counting down.
ATGACTGGCCAACAGCCAACCGTGGACGGTTGGATGGAGGCTGGAAGGAAAAGGGAAGAGGGCAACGATGAGGACGAGGAGTCGGGAAAATGGGGAAAAAGAATGATTGGGAAAGGTGGAGAGAGAAAGGAGGAATAAATTAAATAGTTAAAATAATCAATTATTAATTAATGATCAATTAAATGGATAATTAAATACTTAATGAATAATTAAGTTAATTGAGAGATAATTAATTGGATAATCACATACTTAATTAAAGAATTAATTAAAAAAATAACTAAATTAATCAATTAAGTATATAATTAAACAATTACTTAAATTATTTAATAATCAATAATTAATGAATATATCAATTAATTAATTAATATTTATTTTAAGAATATTATTAAAAAATAATATAAGTTGCGATACATTGTACAATACCGAAACCCATATTTTTCCTATTGGCTCCAATTTTAGCGAAATCAGTGTCATTTTGTAAGATAATTGAATGATATGAATTTTAAAACCGAGTTTTCCCAAACTCGAGACCATACAACCAAGTTATAAGGTTCGGAAAAGTTAGGTAGCGACTTCGTGGCGTCGGATTTAATTAGTATTTCGACTTGATTATATTTTTGTGTTTTTATCTGCATTTAAGAAGATTTTTAGAAAAGAAATCAAGTCAATCAGGTTTATGGTTACTTAATTAAAAATTCAGGAAGTTTTTTTTACATATAGTACATATGTACAACGGGGCCCAAACATTAAAATTCACACGTTTTATTTGAATATTTATTTGATATTTTTAATAAATAATATTAAGTATAAAATGAAGTTTGAAAGTGATTTGATCCGTTTGGAATTTTCTATAAATAGTTACGAACCTCAGAAGTTGGCTTTTGTGACTTTTTCTATTCATTGTGATATTTTTTTGTATTAAATTATTTTCCTGATATTTTTATAAAATAATATATATGTGATTATTTTTTTTAATAAAGAAGAAGTATTTTGAGTTTGAATGAAATAAATGATACATAAAATAGGTGATGTTTACATCGTGGAAAATAGATAAAGTTTATTTTTGCTATAGTTTTCTGTATATTTTTATAGATTTGGATTCTTATCTCCCCATACTTATTGATTTTCTCGACCCTGTCAATATTGACCCGATCTCGAGGTTAGGATTAATGTGTATATATTTTATATCTACAACCTTCTTTTTTTATTTTTATCTTTATTTTGTATTTTGGATAAAACAAGTGTTAAATATATAATATTAACCTTTTTGGGTAGAATTTTAATTAGTTGGAATTAGTGGATATTTACATGTATTTTACCAAAGATTTTAGCCAAAATGAAAGAATAAAAGCGATGAATCACTGATTCACCATGACACGTGTTATTATGTGACTCGATAATAAAATGTGAATGTCATTCAATAGCGGATTTTTCCTCATTCTGTAACTATACAATCAATTGTAAATTTATAACGTGAATGTTGTGTAAATGGATAACTCAGATCCTGTAGACGTTACATTAAAGGCAGATGAAGTCGTCGAAGGAGGAGGAAGGACTGGGGGGAAGGACGAGGAAGGAAGAGTGAAATGAAGAAGAAGAAAAGGAGAAGAAAAAGCCTTTTTACCGTTGATTCTTTTATCTAATTGCCATTGTATCCCCAAACTTAACGTCCGTTTGGGATGGAGATGGACGACAACTTCCCCAAGGGCATAAGTGATCATTGTGGAAGAAGTCAGGGGGCATAAATAACACTGCAAAAAAGGGAAAGGTATAACTGATACCGCAATATCTTAAAGGGACACGACTGATAAAAATCTATGATTAAATCCTATATGATTATAGATTGAATTTGGCTATTTATTGCATGAAATGGGAAATTACACAATTTTAACAAAAAAAGATTCGACATAATAAACATGGAACTTCTCTGTCTGATATTTAAATCTACTGATGCCCAATTAAGTTTTGCTATATGCCATAGTAAATATCATCAAATGAGCTTTAAGACGACACTAATTTCAAGCAAATCAGAGGACTATAGCAAAAGTTATACTCAAAAGAATCCATGAGCATAAAACTATGTAAAAAATACTTTAAAACACAATTTCAAGAGCTCATCTGCATCAATAAAGTCCCGTAGGTTTATATCCAATTCTATAATCTAGAGGGGCTTGGACACAATTTGTCTCAAGAGAGTTACAGACGAGGGAGGACTTAAGTGCAAATAGACGGAACCAAGAGGTAGTTCTGTAAAAAGCATAGTCATGTGCATGATGCACGTGATGTGGTCCAGCCTCAGATCGCGGCGTGGCCGCGTGGGTGGAGGCTTGGGCTGACGTGGCGACTGCGATAGGCTATGAATTTACATTTTAACCCTTCATAGTTTGTATGTACGATTCTATACCAAGATCTCACTCACATCTTTACACCTTAAGCTCTGCCCTTGCTTGACGACGTCTGCCGTTAATCTATCCGGAAGACATCCAACGGCTGATACTTTTTCATTCCCCCACGGAACCCCACCTCCCCGGCTGACTCCCGCTACCCTTCCCTCCTCCCCCGCCACCCGCTCCTCCCCCTGCCGCCGCCGCCGCCGCCTTCCGCTTCTGCTGCCACCACTGGGAGAGGATGAGGGGCTTCCAAGATATTTCTGGTGGGTGCCTCCCTCCATAAATACCAATATAAGTCCTCTGGTCCTCACTTCAGCCGAAGCCAAAACAAAGCAGAGCGATACATTTCAATCTCCCGTGGTCTGTTCTCAATCTTCTTTCGTCTGCAAGAAATAAGAAATGGCAAGTACTGCTGGTCATCAAGTTGGCGTTTATATCATTGATTTGGCATGATGGTTTTCCTGGACTCGCTGTATTCTCTGTGTGAAAAGGTAGATTCTTTTTTAAGAACTGATTGTTGTGGAGCGTGCTCAAAGCAGAATACAGATGAGGCGCCTCGCCTTCCGTGGCTGCTCAGCCGCCGCTCCCTCTTCGTGGACACGTCCCTGCTCGGCATCGCATCCTCTTCCTGACGGGAGCTTCTCATTATCCCGTAAGTTGCTTTCCTCTTACTCAAGCGATTGCTCGTATTCAGGAATTAATTAAAAAAATCAGACCGTTGTCTGGATGTAGTTTAAGTTCAGTACATTGAAAATATGGTAACATCCCATATTTGTCGGATTCTTTTGCTGTTTCCCGATAGTTATTTCCCTCCGTTTTCATTCAAGTGTATCGTGTCTTTAATGATTAAAGATGATGCTTCAATGAATACGAATATGCGAGTATATGCCATATCTAACATTTCAATGTTATTTGATGAAACAAGAAAATGCTTGAAGATTGGAGAAGTATCGTGGTGACTCTTTCTAAGAATAAAAGAGATATTCAAAATTTTTCAAATTACAGAGGTATCAAGACGATGAGTCACACTACGAAAATTTAGGAGCGTGTGATCGAATGAAGATCGAGTCAAGTTTTCAAACTAAAAGAAAATCAATTCCAGGTCGCTCAACTACTAAAGCCATTCACTTGCTGAGGAGAACAATGTAGATTTATAGAGCTAAAAGAAAGAACTTCCATATGATTTTTATTGATCTGGAGAAGGCTTATGATTCTGTCCCATGAGAGATATTGTGGAGAGTTTTGGAGAAGAGATAAGTACATGTCCTATATATTAACCTCATAAAAGATATGTATGATAATGCTTCATCTTGTGTAAGGACCCAGTCTGGGAAGACTGATTATTTTGACATCAACATTGGTCTGCGTCAAAGTTCAACTTTGAGTCAATTCGTTTTTACTTTGATTATGGACGAGTTGACAAGTTACGTTCATTACGATATACCTTGGTGTTTACTATTTGCTGATTATATTATGTTGATTGATGAGACTAGATGGAGTAAATGCGAAGCTTGAGGCCTGGAGATATGCATTGGAGACTAAAAGATTTTGTATAAGTATGGCTAAGATTGAGTACACGGAGTGTTTTTTGATGGAAGCAATTGTTAAATAATTGATATGAAGATTGGTGATCATAACATTCAGAAGAGAGATTCTTTTAGATACTTGGAATCTATTTTGCAACATGATGGAGAAATTGATGGAGATGTTATTAATTGAATAAATGCATGTTGGCTAAAGTGATAAGAAAATATATTTGAAAATCAAAAGAAAGTTTTACAAAGCAGCCGTGAGATCTGTTATGCTCTATTGATCTGAATGTTGGCCTGTGAACAATAGACATGTGCAGAGAATGATGGTAGTAAAAATGAAAATGCTAAGGTCGATGTGTGGACACACATATACTTACGTAGTAATCAGATTTAAAATGATACAATCAGAAGGAAAGTTGGTGTAGCTTCGATCGATGATAATATGCGTGAAAACCGCTTAAGGTGGGTAGGTCATTTGCAAGGTCGGTTGATGCACCGGTTAGGAGATGCGAGTTTTGAGATGTTGAGTCGGCCAAGAATGAGTGAGTAAGGCCTAAGAAGTATTGGAATGAGATTTCACAAAGGGATCTTAGTTTTTTTGGATCTAAGTCTGAGATTTTCTCAAGATAGATTTAAATAGTGGCAAAGAATCCATGTAGCCGATCCTACTTAATGTGGGAAAATGCTTTGTTGTTGCTGTATACCATACCTAACATATTTTGTAGGTGGAACTTTACATTGCTTTTATCGAATTATAAGTCTCCTAATCTCCCATTTATTTGACCAATTCAACATGCAGAGAGTTTTACATGTATATGTAGTGCTGCTTTGATGCAGCGTGACCCCAAATTATGGGGCCACATTTATTTAATTAGATAATTATCAATTTTATTTACGTTTTTGGGTCTAATTTAATAATCGAGATCGCATGTGATCTCAACGTTGATTTCGTAGAGTTTAATTATAATTGTTGGTCAATTAAATAATTAGAGTCCAATTAAGTTAGTTAGAGGTCAATTAGGGTTAAATTAGTTGTAATTTGATTATTTACTATTTTTGTAAACCCTCTCTCCTATATAAAGAGAGGGTAGTCCATCAGTTTTAGTCAGTCAATTATGAAGTAAAAAATTGAGATTGTTATCTCTATCCCCTCTCCGTCTCTCTCTCCCTCCACGCGATCTCCGCGGTTCTTCCTCCTTCAACCCCGCGCATTCCGGCGTGTTCTTCTTCTCAACCCATCTCGTTCTTCTACCAAAAAAAACCACCATAAAAATATATTATTTATCGACGCCGCGGAAATTTTCAATCTGCATCATGCTTTCTTAGAAAAGTATTGGTCATTATACTTCAAAAGATGTCTCCCTTTGGTTTGTTGTATTGTAGCATGATTGCATTGCATCCTCTTCCACTTGTTTGGATTCTAAGGTTCCCAAAGGAACTGATGTTCGATGGTGATTGTCATTTCTTTATGCTGCATCGGTTTGAAAAACGACACTCTATTTGACGTCGATGCATTTATAATATCATTCACTGTAGGGAAAATCCCATTGCTTACTATATGACTTAACATATTCGGTGTGTTATATGCACTCCTTCCTAATTTGTAGGGTAATGTATCTAGCGTATCTTCGCAAACCTATGCACTTTCGCTGTCAACTAGCCAAACCTGCCCCTCGTATGAACATCTACATTTGAAGTCAAAATAGTTATCTCTCAATTCCCGTTCATTACAAATAGATTCAATCAACAAACATACGCAACCGTTAAGGGCGAAAAACACATATACTATAACACAATAATATATAGTGGTTCGACAATGCACGGATTTCGCTGCGCAGACCAGTCCTTTGTTTTCCTTCATGAAATCGTATATGATATAATGAGTGGTGATCCTCATGGGCATCTTAAATACCACCATGATGAGGTTACATGGTTAAATGAACCCGCTAAATTGCTACAAGGTGAAGTTTACTTCGCATTTACAATACCAACCTCTCTTCGTCGGACAAACTTATCAATCTCTCACTTGAAGGCTAATTTATAAGAAACACCACAAGTTGGTTGATATATCCAATACCCATACTTTACTCCACAATCATTTGTTAAATGTTTATATCCGAATAGTCAATATCCATTTTGCATTCGTACTCGTACTTTAAGGATATGATCTACTATTCTATACGTTGGTATATATTCGTACTTATATTTGTATTTGGTTATTAAAATGATAAGTATATGATAAAACCCATATTTGTATTCTTATACGAGTTTTTTCATCCCTAGTAGATATACGCTCATGCTCTTCTTTTCTAACAACTTCTTGCCTCTTTGATACTTGAAGTGACACCCTAGACGTGTGTAGGTAGGCTTAGCACTTTTCATGTGGAATTTTCTGGTACTCGTTTAATGTATTCCACATTTAATGCACTCTACTCTGACTGTGACAATATCAGTTGATTGTCCGATCTGTCTTTGCCGATTTGTGTTATTAAGATCTGTATAGATCTAATTCATTCATATCAACCTCCTTGGACAACATTGCTTTGGTATCTCCTTGTTAGAGTATGCAACCAACATATCATCTACATAACTTTACAAACATTTTTTCGCCGATTGTAAAAGTTTTAACCATCCGAGCAATCCCAAGCACAAGCAATTGAGGGCTTGCATCTAAAGTAGTTGAACTTCAACGCAACATTAATATATAGGGTTCTAGATGAAGACATTACCGTATGGATATGTTAGTAATGGAAGAAAAACATGCTATGAAAGCTAAAAAAACCTCCATGAAGCAAGCCTCGAAACAATGGTATGCTTGATGACCTCATATCCAATATTGGATTTGGTAAATGTCGTGCAGATTATGATTTCTATTTAATAAGCTTGGTACATAAGCCTTTTGCCACTAATCGGGCCTTATGTCTTATATTATTATCATCGTCCTCCTTCATCTTATATACCCACTTGTTATATACCCACTTGATGGATAAGGTTTTCTTCCCTTTATGTTGTGAAACCAAATACTAAGCCTTGTTATTCGTAAGGGAGTCCATTTCATCTTTTATGACTATCGCCTATTATCTTTATAGCATGATCATAAATGTCGACTTTGTCGATATTCCACTAGCCCAGGGAAACGAGATATTGCTAACATGCCATCGATATTTCTCTCACAATTCCTGTAAATGTAAATACCCGGTGTACATTCTTCGACACCAATTCTTGTAAATAACAAGACACACTCCCGTGTAAATACTTGCACATATTTCTTTAACTAACTCCTTTGTTTTTTAAAAATCACTAAAAACTTGCAAAATCGAAAATCTATAAAAATATGCAAAAATGTTTTCAAAAACTTGCATAAAAATGTGCAAAACTGTTTTAAAAATTCCATAAAAAATTCAAAATCAGGAAATTGTTTCACAAAAATACCTTTTTACATTGTACATAGCATCCACATTTTTCAGAACAGTTAAGACAACTGAACAAGTTAAAATATAGTCTGAAGAGTAGAGCTTTTTAAAGACCTTAATACACTTAATTTCAGAGCAACCCATTGAGGATCGGAATTGGGGATACTTCAGCTTGCCTTGACTTAATTCTTTAGATTCCACGAAAACTATGTTCATGAGTCAATTCAATGTGTCTAAATAGATACCTTCACATCATCCGTACACTCCTGAGACAATGGGTTGATCAGAAACCTCACTCTTAACACCTAGCTCAGCCCAGATGGATTGTTGAAAAATCTTGGAGTCTAAGTTGGGACGATGCTAGGCCGATTTGTCAAGGGTGGCTCGTGAATCATTCTTGAGGATTGTCGAAACCGGTACTCTAACCCACTTTTTTTGGTAACAATGATATCTAAAGACTGGAGATGGATTGAGATAATGCTTACTTTTTTCAAGACCCCAAAAAATGGACGGAACAAAAGATGCTATATCCGCTGGGGCACAAACAAGAATGCATAAGCTGAATAAAGTCAAAGAAAATATCCAAAGAAGCCTACCAAAAATTCTACTAAAATTTTGAGCTTAAAAAAGATTGCTTCTTGACAAGCACATTTGTAGGAAGACTTTCAAGCCTAGTCAGAAGGTTTGCTTGTTCGATGCAAAGTTGAAACTTTTTCCAGGGAAGTTGAAAAGCAAATGAACAGTGCCGTTTGTAGTAAGACATGTGCATGGCAATGGTAGTATCATGATATCTAGTTTGTCACCTGACGCATAACTCTTTGTGATCAATAGACAGTTGCTGAAGACATACCTAGAGCATGATACATTCCTGTCCGTTGTTGATTTAATACATATTGTCTATCAAGAAGAACTCAAAGCTGCATCATTGACAGAGTTAGATGAGGCTCACAAAAACATTTTTGATTAATCAATCTTTTTTTTTATTCTTTTCAAATTTCATTCTGTCATAAGTTCACTCAACCCATTCTTCATTGCTATACTTAGGATATGCTTCATCCTAAGTATAGAGGGGATGAGTATATACGGGTGCTCATTCTTTGATCCCTCGCATTTCTCCTCAACTCTTGATATCTTGTCTATACTTAGGGATATTTTACCCTATTGCCATAGTTTTTTGGAAACTAAGATTTTCACTGCATTTTGACTTTTGATTAGTGACTAAGATAAATCACATTTATTTGTTTTCTTTGATCATATTTAATTTTTTATCCCATTTGTAGCATATCATGATTAAAAATCCTTGCTATAATATTTTCCTTCGTTGACTTGAGATGTTTGAGGTGCAAACTCCTCTCATTTTCAAACTAAAGCCTTTCACTTCTTGAAGGCTTTAATCCATTATTCCCCTCCGGAGTGCTATAAGGTCCTATATCCGGTGTGGATCTTTCATTTGACTCATTTATTCTGTCTATATATACGCAACCTCTTCCGCTTATGAAGCATATGGCGTCGAGGCCATTAACTAACTAAGTCGACTGCTAGGTCAAATGCACCCTTCACTTTGATAGAGAGTGAGCATGGTGATAGTGAGTACAAGCCTAATAGCCCCTGCAAAAAGCTAAAGGGGCTAGAAGCAAAGAAGCGCGATGACCATCATCGGAAAGATTCTCGTCGACTTGCTCTAGTTTTTTCACCATGACGACTAGGGGGCTGGATATTAGGGGAAGGAGTTCGTGGGAATTCGAGAAAGTAGAAAACTACATTGGCCTTTTAGGTAAGCAAGGTGGGATCTTTCGGACATATAGTAGTGAATTAGGTAAAGATATCCCTTTCTATCTAGTTACAAGGTCAAGTGCAAAGCAAGTAGAAAAGAAGGCTATCTCATCTTAACTATATATTTGACATTTAGGGCTTCGCTCCTAGCCGGCAGAGGTTCTTCTTCAATTCGACGAAACAAGTGATAACGTACCATACTCTGATTAGTGATTAAGTGAGCGTGGTACCCGTGGGTAGAGCTTCGATTCATCAATCCATTTTTCCTCAGCCCTAAGTCATCAGTCCGACGAACATGGTATAGATCAAGAGCTTGACTCTGCAAGCTTCCGGGAAGGTGCTAGCTATATGCTAAACACATGAAAATCAGAGCAAAAAAGGAGAGGGAACTACATCTTTTTTCTTTAAGGGTGATGAACTCGACTCCATTCTTCTCTTCTTGCTTTTCGCCCCGGATATATAGTACGAGTTGGCGTCGACTTCCGTGTATGAGGTGACAGACTTATAAGCACCTTAAGCGGCTTTTAATTAACTTGAATCCTCGACTCTCGACAAGGGGAAGGGGTCTCTCTATTTCAAGGTATCCTGGCCACACTAAAAGATTCCAGAAGATGGCTCTTAGAAAGAGGCTTCCCGGGCCTAGAATCAAACCAGAAGGCTCAGATGCGGAGCCCTCTTGCTGACGAAACTACGGAGGGTGCCTTTCCACGGGCCCATCTCAGCCTAGCCCCACGGAGCGGTTAAAGATGAAGGAAGGCATGTGCAGAATTCAAAGCCCGGACTAAGCACCATGCACTTTCCCTTGTAGTTACTAAAGCTCTTTCGGACCCTGAGATATATGCGGACAGTCCACCTGCTCATTAGAGACTCCTGAAGCATCCTTTTTCGAGTGATTCACTTCAGGCAAAGCCCCAAGGATCAATAGATAAGAATGACCGATAAGAATGACCCACTATATGGTTAATGAGTATATAATAATCATCACTGAAAGTAAAGAAATAATGAGATCCATCTCAACACCCAATCACAATGTTACCCAACAGCAATCACAAGCAACATGCATGATATGCTATTCATACAGAAAAAATGCTACAAATTTTAACCTTTTCATTCACCATAAGATGTCCACATAATGATCACAATAAAATCCCAAAATCTCTTTTTATTACATCAGCAATGCCTAGATAGAAAAGAGAGAGAAAAGAATTATATAATAATACTCAACCTGAGCAGTGATGCCTTTCAACTACGCCACAAAAAAAACCCAGGTCTTGGTCTCTTCCTAGATTTCCATGTCCTTATAGCCTTTGTGAATCTGACTTTCTTTTGCTTCTCCTAAAAGCATTCTTCACATAAGCCCGGATCATCTGTATGCATTTCTGCTAGTTTTTCCCGTCATCTGCATTATTGTGTGATAATGTAGACAACAAGAAAAGAAAATACATATAATGAATAAATGATAACTAATATCTCAACGCCCCCTCAAGCTAGAGCATAGATATCAATCATGCTCATCTTGGAGCATTATTTATGGAATGACCCTCTAGCCAGGCCCTTGGTGAACACGTCTGCTGTCTGTTCTCCTTAGCTGACATGAGAGGTAGAGTTGAAACCCTTCTGAATTATGTATCGAGTGTAATGGCAATCTACCTCGTTATGGTTGGTGCTCTCATGGATGGTTGGATTGTTGGCAATGAAAAGAGCATCTTGGTTGTCGCATTGAGAAGAGGCACCTCAAATAGCTAGGTCAATCAGAACGGATCTGACCCACATTATCTCAGTACTTTCCTGTGCCATGGCTATGTACCCTTACTCCGCACTAGATCTGGCAACTACCGTCTACTTCTTGCTCTTCCGTGATACTAAAGAGCTTCCTATGAGTATTGTAAAGCCGGAGATAGACTTTGTCTTTGGGACATCCTGCATAATCTATATCTGTGCAAGTTGTGATGATAAGAGATGTACCTTTGCTAAATAAAAGATCAGTGCCAAGAGAGCTCTTCAGATACGTCAGAATCATATGGACTGTATCAATATGTGCCTATCTGGTCTGCTCCATTAACTGTCTCTATACTCACTACAAATGATATATATGATAGGAGCTTCCACACAAGCTCCCGATACCTCCTCTTCTCTACCTCCCATGTGTCCTCATTATACAACTTCATGCTCTGGTCCATGGGAGTAGTGGCAAGCCTGCAGTCTACCATGCCTGTCTCAGAGAGAAGATCTGTAATGTACTTCCTCTAGGTCATCACAAGACCTCGCTGATTCCCGGTGAACTCAAGTCCAAGGAAGTAACATAGACTGTCAAGGTCCTTGGTTACAAACTGATGACCAAGGAAATCTTTAGCTGCTTGAATGCCCTGCACATCATCCATCGTAACAATGATGTCATCAACACAAATCAGTATAACAAATGTACTTCTCCGAGACCTCCGAACAAATAGTGAGCGATCTGCAATCGATTTAACGAACCCTTGCTGTGCTATCAAGTCCCAGAGCTTCTAAAACCATGCTTTTGGACTCTACTTTTTTTTTGAATAAAAACACGGGAGCCCTCCAAGGCGGGAGTCACCACACCAAAACTTTCATTAATAGCAAGAAGATACATCAGTTAGATATCCAAAAGTTGTACAAAGCATTACGGTGTGCGAGCACATTCTCATAATAGAACCGCTGACCCTTGAATATGCAATCATTCCTGCCTAGCCAAATTGCCCTTTTGGACTCTACTTAAGGCGATAGATAGCCTTATGAAGTCTACAAGCCATATGACACTCCTCCTCAGCAGTGAACCCTGGCGTCTGCTGCATACAGACTTCGTCCTGTAGGTCACTGTACAGAAAGCATCTCATCAAGTTGATATATGGGCCAATCCCATGCCACTGCAACAGAGAGAAGAATACATAGTGCATAAATCCGAGCCATTCGGGAGAAAGTATCCTGATAGTCCACCCCACATGTTTGGGTAAACCCACGAGCCACAATCCTCGCCTTGTAGCGATCCACGCTGCCACCTGCTCGGTACTTCACTGTGAACACGCACTTGCATCCTACGACAGATGCCCCTGTAGGCTGTAGGAACTATAACAATGCTTCACGTGCTACATGACTGTAACACGACCATCTCCTTCTCCATGACAAGGCGCCACTAACTGTTCTATATCGCCTCCTGATATGTTCGTGGTATCTTCACGACTGATAGCTCCACGATAAACCTCCTCAAGTCCTTTGAGGGCAAGGCCTCAAAATACGATTTCGATCACCATTTTTGTGAGTGACCGAAATGTCATTTTGGTCGGTTTTTGAACCGGGGTCCCATATTTTGGTTGATATAGGCCATTTCGGCCGAATTTCGAATCGCATCACCCTAGAAAAAGTAATGAACACGACTCTGGATCAAAAGTGTCTCGGTCACATCAAGTAAGTGACGATGTTTGCATTCAACAACATCGTTGTGCTGAGAAGTGTAAGCACACTAGACTAGGTGTACGATGCCAAGAGACATGAAGAACTCAGAAAGCTGTAATATGCAGAACTCTGAGGCATTGTTAGAGCAAATAAACCTAACAATAGCAAAGGAAATATTCTTCATTTGGTTAATGATAAATTTAATGATAGACCCACTTCAAACTTTTTTTAAAAGAAAAACTCAAGAAAGTCTAGAATAATCATCCACAACTACAAGATAAAAATGGTATCCCTAGTAATCGGGAACACAGTTGGAACCCTAAATGTTAAGATGGATACGCTCAAATAAATGACTATTGCTACAACTTTAACATAAATAAGAGCGGTGGTGCTTCCCAAGCTGGCAAGCCTTGCACTAGAATGTAGAACGCATGGAGATCTATGGGAGAATGTGACACAACTTCTGCAAGAGGAAGGTGCTCAAAATGAAGATACAACAAGTATTGAGAGACTGATCCAATATGAGTGGTAGAGGCACAACACAAGGAGACTTAACCAGTCTGCAGTGCCCCCGCTGCTCACGCTACATCAAATCACACTGCCCCTGAGTATGCCCTGAAACATAAGAGAAGAGGGGTAAAAAATGACACGACAATGCAGATCCTTAGTGATCTGACTACCATAAAATAAATCCATATAAAATCAGCTGCATATTGCACATTCTACAAACGCATGGATGGCGTCAAATGAACATTCTCTTGTCCTTTATTATGTAAATGAACCTTGTTCACGAAGATTGATCTGCGAGGGAGTATAGACCTGTATGAACAGAACCGCGCTCTGTCTCGACTCTCCACACAGAGGGTAGGAAGCATCAGAGTTCATGATCCACTCTGTCATATATGGCTTACTACAATTGGTAAAATCACAGGCTATACTTGAGGAGCTTGAAAAAGCTCTGGCAAAGGATGCAACATCCGGGGACTTGTAGTGGTGTCAACATCATGATCTCACTTGGATGAGAGACAATGTCATCGAAATGCGAATCTGTATGAGGAGTTGAATTGTCTGGAGGCTCAATTTGCTTGGCCACACAAGCAGATACATAGTATCCATGCTTCTGATAGCATGTATTCTCAGAATGACCTGGACGACAATAATATGTGCAAGGCCCATCTCGACGTCCATCTCCTCTGCCATGGAGACCACACCCTCTGAATTGAGTAGAGCATCCCCTACCACGAGATGCGGTCATCACTAAGAATGTTTGTGTGGTTGCCGAAGGTGGGACAGTAATCCTGCTGAAGTGACCTTATGCTTCCTCTGTGGGAGGTATGGCTACACCTGTAAGAAGCTGTGTACGTGCTGTCTCGTATTTATAATCAAGAGCAACCAAGAAAACTCCAACCATCATGGAGTTCTGGTACGCCATCTATTACTCAGTAGATGATCATGGGCATGAAGATGTGAATCTTCTTAAACATGCCATGAAGCGAAAGGTACAAAGTATGCAGAGGATGACCATTATGCTTGGTCGTGTAGATATCGAAATCGAACTGTTGCTGAAGAATCTTGACCTCATTCTTTGTTTGGCCATATGTGGCCACCGGGATGTCCCACATCGCCTTGGTAGTGGAGTGGTTCACAATGTTATTGGCAATCTCTGTGGTAAGAGTACTAGAGAGCAAAATACACGCGTATGCATCATCTTGCTTCTACGCCTACGGAGCATTCTCCCCGGTCTTATCTGTTAGCTTCAGCTGTGTTAGAATGTGCTTCTTGTTATTGCACTGCATGAGGGTCAATAACTGCATGGACTACAACTCATAGTTGGTCTCATCCATCTTCACGATGGGAGCTGGATCCTTGAAGGCACCAGATGAAGAGAAGACATCTCCCTTGCTCTCTAACATGATGAAAAAGGAACCCGAAAAAGAACTTGACTGGGGTAGTAGACCGATATCAATCCTTGATTTGCAATAAGTGATGCAAACGGCTTTCCGCGGCGTCGATAAATAATATATTTTTATGGTGGTTTTTTTTGGTAGAAGAACGAGATGGGTTGAGAAGAGAAATTGGAAGGGTTGAGAAGAGAACTCGCCGGGAATACGAGAGGTTGAGGGAGGAGAACCGCGGAGCTCGCGTGGAGGGAGAAGGGAGAAAGAGGGAGGATAGAGATAACAATCTCAATTTTTACTTCATAATCGACTGACTAAAACTGATGGACTACCCTCTCTTTATATAGGAGAGAGGGTTTACAAAAATAGTAAATAATCAAATTACAACTAATTTAACCCTAATTGACCTCTAACTAACTTAATTGGACTCTAATTATTTAATTGACCAACAATTATAATTAAACTCTACGAAATCAACGTTGAGATCACATGCGATCTCGATTATTAAATTAGACCCAAAAAACGTAAATAAAATTGATAATTATCTAATTAAATAATTGTGGCCCCATAATTTGGGGTCACGCTGCATCAACTCTCCACCGCTTTCAAAAAATTCGGCTCCTGACGAATTGCGTGATGTAGGTGGATCGTTGGAGAAATCATCCTTGAATGGGGCTTCAATTTCCTCCCATGGGATCATCTTCAACATTACGTTTATAATTTTTTCCAATTGGAGGGTACCACTGCAATTTTCGTACCCCTTCCTTTTTCTCTCTTTTCTTACTGCTCTGGACCTTTCGGTAAATAGAGGATTTGGGAAAATTTTTTTTGCAATTTTTCCAACTTAGCTTCAATGCCCACCTTCCACGGGATTGACATCCCGTAGATCTCGCAAAACCCGTTAGGGTTCTCTTCTTAGGCGCGGGGAGGGTTGCGGGGCACCTCCAGCGGCTGGCGGCGGAACCGAGTCGGGGGCCCGGTGGTCGGTTGCGCGTGGAGGTTGGCGATCTCGGGGAGGAGGGCTGGCCATCGCGCAGGCGGCGCGGTTGGGACTGCCCGCGCGCGGCGTCGACTCGCGAGGAGGCAGGCGGCGTCGGTGATCGAGGGGTTTTGGGGAGGAGGCGGCGGGGGGGTCGTTTTCGGAGGAGGTGGCGGTGCGGGAGGGTGGGGCGAGGTGCCTGGCGCGCGGGAGTAGTTGGGGGGCGTCGGGGGTATGGAGGTGGCAATGGGGTTGGGGATGGTGGCTGGATGCGATCCCGCAGGGGGTCGCGTGGACTTACGCAGGCTGTAGGGACGGGGCGAGGTCGCGTGGGCTCGCGTAGGCGGTAGTAGGGATGATGGCGAGATCGCGTGGGTTCGCGCAGGCTGTAGGGATGAGGGCGAAGTTGCGGGGGTGGATGGGCGAGAGGGCGAACACGCAAGGGGTTTGCCGGCGGCGCGGCGAGGGTCTGGGGTGGTGCCGGGGTTACCTGGGGTGGTTTGGGCAACGTCGGGACGGCCGGAGGGGCCGATGGACACGATTCCGGCGGCGAACTAGGGTCTGGAAGGTGCTGGACAGCAGCCGATTCGTTGAATTTTTCTCCTGAAACGATCTGGACAGCAACCGTTCGGTCTTCTTCCGCGTCGTTTTCTTCGTCAAAATTCGCGGTCGCGGCTTCGGTGGTTGACGGTTTCGATTGGGCGTCGCGGTAGGCCTCAAAGTCGGCCGTGAGGCCCCGAAACATTGAAGACATGGCTCGAAAGTTGTTGTACAAATCACATAACATGCGCTTCGTTTCCTTGTCGTAGGCTTCATTGGCTTGCCGTCTTCGTTCGGATGAATGATGGTGTCGGTGCGGACGCCGGGGCGGATCGTTAGATCGTGAAGACGATCTAAATGCCATGCTCTGATACCAATTGATGCAGATTGAAAATTTCCGCGGCGTCGATAAATAATATATTTTTATGGTGGTTTTTTTTGGTAGAAGAACGAGATGGGTTGAGAAGAGAAATTGGAAGGGTTGAGAAGAGAACTCGCCGGGAATACGAGAGGTTGAGGGAGGAGAACCGCGGAGCTCGCGTGGAGGGAGAAGGGAGAAAGAGGGAGGATAGAGATAACAATCTCAATTTTTACTTCATAATCGACTGACTAAAACTGATGGACTACCCTCTCTTTATATAGGAGAGAGGGTTTACAAAAATAGTAAATAATCAAATTACAACTAATTTAACCCTAATTGACCTCTAACTAACTTAATTAGACTCTAATTATTTAATTGACCGACAATTATAATTAAACTCTACGAAATCAACGTTGAGATCACATGCTATCTCGATTATTAAATTAGACCCAAAAAACGTAAATAAAATTGATAATTATCTAATTAAATAAATGTGGCCCCATAATTTGGGGTCACGCTGCATCAATAAGACTAGAAAAGGTGATTTATTGGTCTAAAATCACCTTTTCCGATC
The DNA here is from genome assembly GCA_037367405.1 of Ottelia alismoides. Classification (NCBI taxonomy): domain Eukaryota; kingdom Viridiplantae; phylum Streptophyta; class Magnoliopsida; order Alismatales; family Hydrocharitaceae; genus Ottelia; species Ottelia alismoides. The sequence goes on along the minus strand of JAZKJV010008896.1, from coordinate 38,726 downwards.
AAAATCAGATTTTACAACAGATCTGAGAGGCATCAGAGAGGATTAGAAGGGCTCGATGGGGGCTTGAGGGGGCTTGGTGGAGGATTGTGTGACACCGAGGCTACCCAAAGGGCGGTTGCGGAGGCCACCATCGGCTTGGGCGGTGGTTGCAGGACTCGGGGAGGGGGGCGCTGTGTGGCATTGCAACAACCAATCGGTAACAGGAGTTGGTGGCTGTGCATGACCCATCGGAAAGGGCTGGTGGCGGTGCTGCAACCACCCATGCCGCCATTGAGGCCTTGGATGGTGTTCCGTAGGGCAGCACCAAGCCGGCGACGTGCATGAGAGAGAGACAGGGAGGGACAACATACATGAGGGGGGGGGGCGACGAGTAGCGTTAGGGCACATGATACAAGAACTCTGGTGTAGGACCGTTGCTCTGATACCATGTAGAGAAAAAATATTAGTTGCTTACTCATGAGACCCCTAGGGTTATCTTATATAGAGGAGAAACCCATTGCACAAATTCCATAATGTAAACCATAAGAAAAAGAAAATACATATAATGGATAAAGGATAACTAATATCTGAACAAAAAACAATTTAGTGGTCCGTTGGTAGTGCAATGTGCCAACCACCTGAAAAATCAGGTTCAAATCTTGGGGCGGGTTGGCACATGGAATCGAGCTTGAAGCTAAGTGATTTCGAGGATTGAAGGATGAGGGAGGCAAGCATGAGAGAGAGAGATCGAACAAGGATGGCTGGATGAAGGTGGCGAGGTGCTTTCAGTAATCGAAGTTGGACCACACTCGCATGAATTGAAGGGAATGAAGGAGCTTGCTTTCCGGGGAGGTGTCTTAGATGCAGGGCTTGGGGTCATCGGGCAACGGAGTGTCGAGATCCGATCAGATGTTTCTGTTGTGGGAAGAATGGACACCACAATTTCAGATGCCTTCGGGGCGACGCATGCAGGGCTGCGAGGACTGGCGAAGGCGAGGATGTTGGAACCAATGCAACGAGTAAAGCATCGGGGATCTACTTGGTTGGAGTGTGCACGAGAAAAGGAAAAAATCTACCGGATGTGATGGAGGACATTGGGTCCATTGTCGGAACTGGGTTCAGAGGAGATGTCGTCATGCTGGTGGAGGGCGTTGTGTGTGCGCGGGACCGTTTGCGTAGGACCTTGCGGTGATGGAGGCTCGAAAGCTTTTGGGGTGGTCTCGTCGGGCAAATGGGTTGATTCACTGGAAGATGACTTTGCGCAGTACGGGACACTGAGGGCACAAGAGGTTGAGAAGTTGTTCCGAACTAGAGGCCTTCCTCTGCATGGGAGGAGACTGAAGGTGGTGGGCGAGCTGATGGCTTCGGTGCTTTGGATTCAAGTGATTTTTTCTAACGGGCTGCGTCATGGCTAATTTCCCGAGTTGGTGCCGTCGAGAGTGGAGGTCGTCTGCCCTTGCCATTATGGCATGCTGCGAGGTATTTGGGAAGTTCTCTTCGCTTGGAGATAAATGAGTTCGATTAGCTTGAAGAGGAGGCAACATGGTTGCCAGAGGAGTGTGGAGCGAAGATACCGGAGGAGCTTGGGGTATCGTCAGGGAAAACAAGCACGAAAATGGAACGAGGCCCTTTCCACACTTTTGAATATGAAAGCCTTTTTTCGGCAATGGGAGCGGGGACCTCGAGAAGTTTATAAGGCACTTCGTTCGAGGCGTCGCTGAAGCAACATAGACGTGAAGTGATGTTTTGCAGATGTGCTATCCGAGCGTGCTTGCTGGGCAGATCTGGACTCGTTTGCTTCGAAGGTAGAGTGCGGTGGGCGCCCGTTTTGGTATGTTAGGGATACAATGGATCTCTTGGGGGCAGAGCCATGTCCTATGGCGGATGTCGTATCGGATCTAGGGGACTACGTGAATGCATGTGATGTGGTGGAAGCCATGGCAGATCCGGGGTCCACGTGTTTTCGCGGATGCAGGTAGCCATACCGAAGTGGAGCGGGTTGGGCATTACACTGGAGAGTCAGGTTCGGACCCGTTTGTTTCCACTAGACCCGATCGATTTCGCTGCTACTCGGGGGGTTCTTTTCGAACCCTCGATTGGTCGGATGGGTCACGATGGGTCTGTGACCTCGGTGGGCGCCCAGTCGGTCCTTGGAGACCTTAGAAGGTCGTGTTTTCCAGTGGGGGTGCATCAGTTGGTCGAATCTGGAGAATCATCTTGGCAGAGAAGCTCAAAAGGGGCGGCACCTTGGTTGGCCGGGGAGAAGTCAAATGGGAAAGCTTCGTCTTCCTCTTGCTACACAGTCCAGATGGCGGTAGCGACGATCTCGACACCGATTATATCTAACGTGGGTTCGACTAGGCGGTTGGGAGAGGGCAGTTCAGATGGTTTGGGCTCTTCTGGGAGCCCCGATGAGATGCTGCGGTGGTCGGAAGGGAGGTATGGTTGGCGATACTCTCGTCGTGAGCTGAAGGAGCGGAGGCAGAGGCAGTGGTTTGAAGTTCATAGAAGCTTGGGGATGCTCGAGGGTGTGTGTTAGCTGGAGGTCGTGCAAAGTGGCATTGGGGTAGAGTTGGGCCATTTTGGGGTAATGTAGGAGTCGGGAGGTGCGTGGGTCGTCGGACAGATGGCGGTGGTGGATCTGCGTGAAGTGACGCATGCAGAAGCTCCACGAAGTTCACGTATGTGTGTGGGGGGAGATGGACAGAGGGATGACATAGAAGAGGAGTTGTTGAGCTGCATCAGTGTGGTGCCCCTTATAGGGGATTTTTTGGTTCCCATATGAATATGATCACTTGGAATGTTAGGGGGCTGGGACGACTGGAAAAGCGTGTTGTCATGCTGCATCAATTAGTTATGGAACACATGGCAGATGTAGTCTTGTTACTTGAAACAAAGATCTCGCAGGATTTGGAGGGGGCATGGAGAGAAGTTGGGGGAAACTAGCTGAGAGAATGCAGAGCTATCGCATTAGAAGGGGCCTCTGGTGGACTAATGATGGGTTGGGATGCAAAGAAGTTTGAGTTGGTTGAGACGAAGGTACAGGGGCGAGACTCTATCACTACGATGCTGCGGTGGATGGTGGACAGAGCCCATGTCATGATCACAAATGTTTATGGCACACGTAATGGGGGCGGTATGGTACATCTTGTGGAGGACTTGGTATTAGTCAGGGCCACTGCTTTGGATACAACTTGGATAGTTGCATGGGATTTCAATGTAAGCTTGTTCTAGAGGATCACCTTGGTGGATGGGGGTGGGGAGAAAGGATAGTGGCTCGGCGGAGCTATTGGCTATGGTGGAGGAACTTGGTCTGCACGTGATCAATGTGGCGGGATGTGTGTACACTTGGCAGAATTCGAGATCCAGGTCTCGTATTGACATATTTCAGATGTTTGCGGAGGCGTTGGAGGCTTTTCCCTTGGGTGGGGCCTGAGCATTACCTCGGGCTCATTCAGACCACACATTGCTCTGGTCTTCAGGTAAGGAGGCGGGACCATGATCGTTCTTTCGATTTAAGTGGACTTGTCTCTTAGAGGAGGGTTTTCGCGACCCGTCGTGACTTTAAGACGAATGCATGCCTAGTGGATCGGTGACTTCTCGGTTGGCGAGCAAGTTGGCTGCACTCAGGAGGCACCTTATGGTTTTCAACAGAGCTAACATGGCTCAACGTCGTAGCAGGAGGATGATGGCCCAAGAGGAGGTTTGTAGATTGGAGAAACTGAAGGATGAGAGGGCTTTGACAGTATAGGAGTTGGTAGAAAGAGGCAATCACTTAGAGGAGATTGTTTTGGAGGACATAAAGGAAGAGGAGACCTGGAGGTAGAGGTCCAGGCAACAATGGCTGAGAGAAGGAGATGCAAATACATAATTCTTCCATGCCACGGCGAGTGGAAGAAGGTACATAAATTTGTTACATCCGGTCTCCATTAGTGGGGATAGTTGTTAAGGGGGACCGGGAGGTAGGGGAGGCGCTGCGGTCGCATTTTTAGAGTTTCAACAGACGGTGCGCTCGCTTTGGTCGGGACTAGTAGGGGAGAGGAATTTCACATATCTGTGAGGAGGAGGCAGATTCGTTGTTGAGTGTGTTCACAGAGTCAGAGGCTAAGCGGGCACTTTTTCAACTTAATGCGGACGGGACACCTGGCCCGGACGGGTTCCCGGTTGGTTTTTACAAGGAATTCTGGGAGGTGGTTGGGGTGAACACCTTTGACTGTATCCTTCTTTTTTGGCTTCAAAAAAAAATTCTGGGAGGTGGTTAAGCATGATGTGCTGGATGCGGTGGAGGAATTTCGGCATGGGAATAGGGGATTCGAGAGACTGAATAATGCACTTATTTGTTTGCTGCCGAAGAGGGACACATCGACCTGGGTGGAAGATTACATGCCCGTCGCATTGTCAAATGCCATTTATCTTTTGGTTTCAAAGATTCTCGCTAACCGTTTGAGGAAGGTTGTGTCGCGGATCATTTCGGTTGAACAGACAACATTTGTACCTGGGAGAGGTATGATAGATGGTCTGGTGATGGAATCGGAGGTGGTCACGGATTGGAAGAGAAGCAAGGCTAAGAGTGTCCTGTGGAAGGTCGATTTCTCTAAAGCCTATGATTGCATTGATTGGAGGTTCCTGTGGGCTTCACACTGGAGAAGAGATGCTTCCCTTCATTGTGGATGGTGTGGATCAAGCGGTATATCACTACCACATCCCACAATGTGCTTGTCAGTGGTAGACCGGAGGAGGGATTCTTTCAGTCACAACTGAGCATTAGGCAAGGGTGCTCGTCGGCACCTCTTCTCTTTGTGATTGTGGCTGATTCACTAGATGTGCTGTTGAGGTTGGCGGTGGACGGGGAATGGTGCGTCGGATATAGGAGAGGAGATATCCATCCCACTATTGCAGTATGCAGATGACACGGTCTATTCCTGGGGGCGGAGCTAGAGGGGTTGCATCGGGTTTCACAAGTTATATATATTTTTGGGGATGTATACGATCTTCGGATTAATAGAGAGAAATCAGTGGTGGTTCCTTTCGAACTGGCGGAGTGGGAGGTGCAGATTGTGATGGTTTTATTTGGTTGCCCGACTGCTACACTGCCGATTGCTTACATGGAGCTCCCATTAGGGGGGGGGGAGCTGAAGTCTGAGGATTGGATGGCGTTATTGGAGAAGTTGGAGGTAAGGATGGCTGGATGGAAGGCATCGATGATGTTGAAGGGAAGGAAGCTGGTTCTGCTAAAGCATGTTCTCTCGACCATCCTGTTTTTTTTATACTACGAGGTCACTGCCTGCTGGGGTATGAGCGAAGATTGAGGCTTTGATGAGAAGATTTTTCTGGTTGAATGTGCGACAAGCTAAGAAAGACATCCACTTGTTAGATTGGGATAAGGTGACTTCCGCGAAGAGGAAAGGTGGGTTGGGCGTGCTGCGGATGGAAGAGATAAATATGGCTTTTATGGTGAAGTAGGTGGTTCGCGTTTGGGGGAAATCAGAGGCACTAATATGTCATTTGCTGAGGAAGATGCATGATGTTTCCGTGACATTGGAGACCAACTCGGGGAGGCTGCCTTCCTCATTGTGGAAGGGAATTAATGACGTTCTACCGACAATGGTTTCTAAGCCGAGATCGGTGCTCGGGGGTGAATATGGATTTTGCTTTTGGCTGGATGATCGAAAGGGGGATAAGGCATTGGGGGAGCGCTACTCCCGGCTTCTACGGTTAGCCGGAAACAGAGAGGTGCTGATGCAACAGGTGGGGGATCGCATGGTGTGATCCTCGATTTTCTCTTCAACCTTGTCAGATCAGAGAGTGGAAGAGTTTCTTGTGCTGTAGTCGGAGCTGGTGCAGAGCGATGGTCCATCTACATGCAGGGATCATTTTCTGTGGGGAGACGAGAGATTCACGGTGAGGAAACCTATCGTTTTCTGATGGGGAACGGGGAGGTGGTGCATGAGGAATTGGGGTGGACGTGGGTATGATTTGGAGATGTAAGATGCCGAACCGGGTCAAAGTGTTTCTTTGGTTGTTCTGGAATGGGAGGACCCTCACCAAGGGGCGCCATGGTTAGCTGCTTGGGATGGAGGATGTTGCTTGTGATAGATGCGGGACGTCGATTGAGGATGCAGACCACCTGTTTTTCTCGTGTCCAGCCTTAACGGATGTGTGGAGCAGAGCCAACATTCCCTGGCTTGTGCGGCATGATTGTACCACCTTTTGACGGGATATCAGATCGGTCTGCGGCTACGGGCACGAGGACAATTCATATCCGTTTGCATTGGTGTAGGCGATTTATTGCGTCGGGAACAATGTTATTTTTGGGCGGAAGAATTTTTATACAGTGAATGTTATTGAGCATTGTAGGGCACTTTGCATGTTACATAAAGTGTAACTTGATGTACTTCTAACTTTTTACCTTTTGATATATAATATATACTTAGAGGTGGGTCTCAAGTTGTGAGGCAACCCTTCATTTTTCTCAAAAAAAATCTTGGGGCGGGCACCTGTGTATATTTCCCTCTCTTGTTTAAAAAAACTATTTTCCCTAGGTAGAGTCCATCTCTGGGATGCAGTAATTCTTTGTACATGAATTAAAAAAACTCATCATGCATGAACCTACAAATGCTTGTGTTTGTGCAGTTGTTTTTTTTTCCGCTTGTGCTTTGTGGCGCTCATGCCAATCGGTGATAGCGTCAAAACATGGCAATTGACCTTTTGTTCCTTGTGCTAGTTCTTGAGATTCTTGTCTTTAGCTAGTCTTTTATCGAGTTGTCACAAGCAATTTGAGTTGAAAGTGAATTTGAAGTTGATTTTTTCGGGCCAATGATTCTTGAAAACAAAAGCTTTTCACGATAAACATATTGAAGGGAAATCCTTGAGAGGTAACAAAAGTTGATTCACGATTGATCTATTCATGTCAAGCTAGAAGAGTTCGCTGAGAACCCTTAAGATTGACAACCTCATCCGCATCTGTACACCCAACTGAGCATGCTCCATTAGAAAGTAGGAAGACCACTGACATTTAACCTCCTTATTGCCATCTTCCTCTGCTGACAGAATCCGAAGGTTTAACACCTTCCCCCACTACTTGAGGAGGCCACAAAAATTGGGCACTTGATATGGGGACACATGCATCCCTTGTATTGGATCGCTCTTTTCTTGGAAGAGATGTAGACATATGCACTCGATTATCTTTGCATGGAGGTGACTTTTTATTGGGGAGATTGAAGACAAGAGCCAAAAAGGGGAAGGGATGGAGCGAAGAGCCATGGAGACATAGGGACAAACTAGAGAAGGGTTTTGACCCGGAGTCATCTTTAAGAATTTTTCCGTGCATACACTAATTTTTCTGGGAAATTAGTTTAAAACCAAATCCTCCTGAAACCGTCCTTAAATGACTTTCTTCTAGTCTTTGCATTGCTGATTCTGAATATGATTTAAAGAAAATTCAAAGTCATATTAAAGATTGAGATTATCTATAAAATTTACAAGATGTGGTTTCAACATCATGTATTCGTAAAAAGCATAGCATTTCACCTAAAATGCAATTTAGGATTAACATTTTGCTGTACAGTAATTAGATTCTACTTTGTAAAGCTCAATGTTAAGCCACCTCGGGTGATCCCCCCTTCTTTGATTAAAAAAAGCTCAATGTTAAAGGTTGGGTTTTTTCCAACACGGTGTTTTTCTTTAAATATTTTAACTGAGTATAAGGTCTGCTTTTTCGTCGGTGAATTTTGCTGAGATTCATTGATTCTCTAGAGATTGGACATGGTATGAGAGTTTCATATGTCATAACACTTTCAATATAGTTCTTAGTTTTGAACTGTACCTTCAGTTCCAGACATTGTAAATTTGATTATCCATTGTAGCACAGTAAGAGGAATATTTTGTGGTTTAATCTGCTCTGTTCATTTAAGAACTATGCTTTCCAGAAAAATATATTTTTATGCCATTTTTAACTCAGAATATTTTTGTAAACACTCCCATACTACCGGCTTGTTCTTCTCAAGGACTTCTCTTTTGGATCAACTTTTATTCCTGTTCTTTATCCCTGTTTCCAGGGGTATTGTTTTTGATGGTTGTTTTGGTCTCATTCTGTTTTTTTTCTGTATATTAAGACAGGGTGGCTACTAAAGAGGAACCGTTATCTGTTCGGGGTAAATTGTTGCTACCTTGGATACTTAGCATTTATTACCTGCGTGCTTCTAATCTCCTTTCCTTTCTTGAAAGCCAGATGAGGAGTCAGCTTGCAATATAACAAGGGAAATAACTTCCTTATTAGGAGGTAATGTGCCTGTAAATTATCTCGTGATTAATTGAATTAGCAAGTGGCAAGAAAAAGCCTGATTACCTATTAACTAATCTCCTTATATTGTGTACTTATTAACTAATGTCCTTATACAACCTAGTTGTATGTGGATGATTTTATTTCTCAGATTCTTTTTTTATGAATCACCAGATTCGTCCTTATCTTACTCATGAGTCATGACCTGTCACCCACTATGGTAAATAGAATATCTTTAGAACCATTTTTTGATCAATATGGGCATTTACTTTCTAAACGTCCCTATAGCCTCACTTAACATGCATACGTGCAAACTATTTGTTTTTCCTTGGAAAACGAGTTGATGTTAAAGCACAATTTTAGTGTTACTATAGTCTTTTGAATATTAGCAACAGAAAAAAAACTTATGCTTTGAAGGGTGCGGGATGAGAGGTGGGGTAACAGAACACGGTGGGAAAGACAACAAGAGAAGGAGAAAGAGGTGGAGGGGGGAAGGAGATTTGAGCAAGGCTGAGGGTGAGGCGGTGAAGTGCAGAGGATGTGCTGTAGCCTCGTAAGCCGAGGGGTAGGGATTTGTGAGCTCAACTAGTAAATGTGTGACTTGGAGAATTGTTGTGATGAAGAGGTTTATGGTAATGATAACATTAGGATGTTTACCTTTTTCAAAGAAAATATTGGGATGCTTATGATTTTTGGATACATCCTTATCTTTTTCTTGAATATTTCTATACTTTTGGAATATCTTTTTTTTTTCTTCCAGTCCTGGTCTATTCTATTTATCAATTTGTGAAGTAATTATCGCTTTTTTTAGTAAAGGAATGGTTTCACTGTTTCATTTTTTGGTATTTCATCGCTGAGTGGCTACCTGTGATTGAGAAGTTGGATCAGAGACTGGATGGATGGAAGTCTGTCTACCTATGGGTGGTAGACTGCTGTTTTTGTGATTGGTTTTGTCTGCTATCTCGATTTTTTCTCGTCTTCTTGTCTTGTGCCTGCTGGAGTGAGGAAGAAACTTGAATCCATCATGAGGCGGTTCTTCTGGTCATCGTCTGGGCACTCACATGGATTCCCATTGATGGATTGGAAGACGGAGTCATGCTCATAGTTGGATGGAGGCCTTGGTGTCCGCAATTTTGGAGGAGATGAATAAAACATTTTTGAGCAAGTGGGTTGCCTGCATCTGGGGTGATTGTGACATCCTGATATGTAGTTTGATTCAGAGAATATATGGACATGGCCTCTCTTTCCCTGGCACCGGGGATTATGGCATTTCACCTTCCTACTTTTGGAGAGGCATATGCAGCATGGCACAAGAGATACGACCATTCCCGAGACCAGTGTTGGGGGATTGTTTTAGTTTCAATTTTGGGTTTATGATTGGAGTGAGGGCGGGGCGCTGCACATGAGGTTTCCATGGCTGAAGGCGTTGGCGGGTAATCGTGATTGTGGTGGCGGAAGTTTGGGATGGACATTCGTTCTTTCTACAGTATAGGTCAGAGCTTTCCAACCGATGGTTGGAGGAGCTCTTGGTGTTACTTGAGAAGCTTGAGAGAGTGGCCAAGTCCACTGATGGTTGTGATTGCTGGACCTAGTGTGACGAGTCTTTCTCGGTTGGGAAGGCGTATAGGGCCTTGAAGAGCCCTCTGACTTTTGACCTTGGGGTGTGTGCGACAAACTACATGTGAATATGGAAGGGGAAAGTTCCAACTCGTGTGAAGGTGTTTCGGGTTTCAGGAGAGATAGATTGCTGACCAAGGACAGATTTGCGTGATTCATACTGACCCGATATGTCTTCGATGTCTGGTGAGCATGGAGGATACTGACCATCTTTTCTTTGGTTGTGGGAGTTCAACAGAGGCTTGGAATCTTATTGGGAGTCATGCGCTCTGCACTGACAGTTTTTCCGTGTTTTGGAGCTCCATTGAGGCGGATTGGAATGGCATGGAGAAGGAGAGCTCGGGGTGCGTGGCAATGATCTGGGCCTTATGGCTGGCTAGAAATGGAGTGGTATTTCGACACGATCGCTTTTATGAGGGAAAATGTGGTGACACTTGCTAAGGCGCTGGATGAGAGTTGGAATATGTAGTTCTAAATTATACTTGTACATGTTATACTTTTCGGTAATAAATTGTGAAGTTTTTGAGTACACACCTATACTGTGGAGGCCTTTTTTTCTTTCAAAAAATTCCCACATTTAGTAAAAAAGGAAACGAAAGATAGGAATAACTCACCTTATTGCACTCCTATACCGTGGGCACATCCTTCTCGGTTAGGAAAGCGTATGGTGGTATTTGTCGTCCACCTCGGTCTCCCTCGGATATCGTCACTCGTGATTGTGATTTTATTTGGGCTCTGGGATTGCCTGAGAGGATTGGCTTCTTCCTGTGGTAATTTAGGAGGAAGCGTATTATGACTCGTGATAGATGTTCTAAGCTTTTCGAGGGTGTCTCCGATCGTTGTTTGCTGTGTGGTACGGAAATTGAAATTCCGGATCATCTATTCTTCCGCTGCCGCATTACAACGCCTATCTGGGTTGACGTGGGCTTGGACTGGTTGCGGCCCTTCGATTTTGATTCTCTTTGGGCCTCTTTTTACGGTGCACGCAAAAGGTAAAAGATGGTGATTCTGCTTCCGATGGCCGTTCTTTGGGTTATCTAGCTTGCTCGCAATGCGAATGTTTTTCCAGGGATGCGTTTTTATTGTGAAAACGTCTGTTACCATTACAAGCAATTGCTTGAATCTTGGCTTTTGTAAGCAGGTCTATTTTTATATATTCTATTAATATAATGGGGCGGGCGCCTAAGCGTGATTTCCCCCTTTTTTGATTTCAAAAAAAAACTCACCTTATTGCACCTCTATCCCACAAACACAAATTCCGCCAAAGAAACGGGAATCAGAAATAAACTCTCGTTTTTTATCCCGAAAGAATAGGAACAATCTGCTGGCAATCCTTCGAATTTATTCATTTAGGTATCTGTTGGGCTATAAATACAGTTACTAGTTTAGTTCTTCATCTTTTTAAACATTCTACATTCCATGCTGTTTTCATGGCGTTCTTTTTATGGTGTGTCATTATTTATACTTATGTAACACTTTTTTTTAATCCCAGGAAATCATAACCAAGCCAAATCTCATGATTCTACCCGTGAAGTGGAAGTGGATAATATTTTATCTGTATCTTGGTTCTCTAATACCTCTTCTGGCTTATTACGAAAGAAGAGGGAAGCTAAGAAAGAAAGGAAAGCAAAATGGATCATCAAAAATACACAAACTCGTCGATTTGATCGCTTATTAAGAATGTGTGCTCAGAAATTGGGGACGGATTCAACTTTTAATATCTTAAGCAAGTTAGGAAGAGAAACTGGTATAAAAGAATGCAATTCTTTGATAAGCCTTTATATCGACGAGGCAAAGAAATCCAAAAATGAAGAGGAAGCACTGCATCAGATTCAGAAACTTACTGATCTTTACAAGTTCATTAATGAAAAGGGTCTTCGGTTTGAAGAGGAAACTTATCGGCCATTATTTACTTACTTGATTGACATGAAACGGGTTCAAGAGTTCCAATTTTTTATTGATCTAGTTATGAAAGGAAATTCTTCAACTGCTACCAGGTTAGGTTATTATGAGATGTTACTATATATCAAGATTCGTGACAAGGAGAAAATTCAGGATCTATGGAATCACATCAAACTAGCTAATGATGAAGATGGCTATGGTGTGGCTGGTACATATTCTGCATATTTTTTTCGTGTTTGTTAAATTTTAATGTTTTTAAAGAGTGTTGGAATTTGATATTTTTTGGTGAGTAGGTGTTCAGTTGGGGGATTAAGCTGTTTTCATCCCCCCAAGCTTTCATTTTATTAAATTCCCTCTATCAAATAATAGGTCGGACTCACATCACCCTCCCTCTAACAAGATTATCTCACTTGAGGCTGTTAATTTAACTCCCCGTCATCCTTTCTCCTTGACATGCATCTTCCTCATTTTGCTCCCTCAACCCACCTTGTTTGCTTTTTGCCTCTCCTCAGAACTTCATGCTTCTGCCTAGCCCATAGAATTCTATAATAATCTTAGTGGTGAGCACCTGCCACCTGGTATCAGTCTTCAAAGATCGTCTTGCAAATTATCTATGCAGATAAGAGGGTTTCTCTACATAGACTCCTCTGCACTGTGAAGCTTAATAGGTCCCTGGTGATGCCCAAAGTAAGGACTGTGAAAGAGTACTTGGATGACCTAAACTCTACATTAGCGGGCTGTTTGGGCTTGTATGGTTGCTCCTTTGGAATTTAGCTCGGCTGTAGGAGATCCCACTTCCAGCTGCTTGACATGTCAGATGACTCTTATCTCATACTCAGGAATGAATGGGAACTAATGCCATATTCGATCGACCAGGTGGCAGGCATAAAATACATGCCATAAGTGGATTGCCATGCTGCAGCGATTCTAAGATTTACGATCATAAAGGCATGGTAGGAAGGCCGCCAAGCTGAGGAATACTGGAGTGTATTTGCGGGGCGTGGAGTGTTGTGGGGTTATGTTGTTCACTCATGAGAATTCTTAGTGTGAATCCATCCCACTCTGTTGGTTTTTTTGTGATGGGTGTAGTCCTTACCGATGTCTTATCCCTCACTCTAATGTCAAAGGATTTTTTTCATATCCTTTTATTTTTCACCTACTTGGGTTCTCATGAATTTTTCTTCTCCACCAAACTGAGATGGGTTCTCCTGACGATTTATATAGTTTCTAAGATAACAGAATGTTTTCCAAAATTGGAACCGTAACAATGTCATCGGAGACTGGGCTATGTTCAAAGAAATATACTTTTGGATCATTATGAAGAATACCGATTCTTTCAAGCAAGTATGCTTCCACCTATCGCTGCACCTCTTTATTTTGTTGGTCCTAGGTGAATATTCTATATAGGCTTGTGTGCGAGCTAACCTATGTGATATTGATCTTGTGGTCTCTATTTGAAAGTTTCTTTACATTTGCTTGTTAGGTTGTGCCTTGTGATCTCAGCTTTTGATGCGCTAAAATCTGCATCATATATTTGACATCTGCCAACTTTTGGAGTCCTTTTCTCTGCTATTACGAGTGGGGGGTCTTTTTTTTCTAACATCAAACATAAAAGGTGTGGCCCAAGACTTGGCACACCCGAGAAGCTCTTATTCATAACCAATTTAATTCACTTGTACTCGTAACCAATTCAATTCACTTCTCTTGAAGATATTGCACATCTAAATAGTCCACAAAGAACATTCAAAAATGATTTCACCATACAATCGTTCATGTGACATCCGAGTCCGAATAAACTAAACCCGACCCGATTAAGCGTCCGAATGATCAAATAAAATTCAATCTATATTGAATAAACCTAGATTAACCTATAAGTCACAAATCAAAATTCGTTCAGTCGCAATCGACCTTGATCGCATCGTAAAACGTGCCATCGGAAAAGCCGTGACACAAATTGAAATCGCAAAACAATCCAAGACCACTCAAAAATCCGATTCGACGAAATAAGACCAATGGAATCAACCGTTCGTCGATCGGAGATCGTTTGATATTTTATAATCACAAAATTTAATCACGACTTGAAACCGTATCTCGAGAATTTTGAGAATTCATACCCGATCCCAAGTATATGGATATTATACTCATTTTGATCGTCATTCAGAGACGGTTGAAATGAGATTTGATACACCTAAATTGGAGATTCGAGGAGCAAGTATAGATAACTTTGGGTTTTGGAAAAAATAATAAAAAATGTGACATTCAGCAAGCTTACATCAGCTTGTTGATCATTCAAGTGACATTTGGCTTTTATTTCCCAACGTTAAGCGCCCTTTCCCCTTTTCTTTCCTATTCTTCCCTGGTCCCAGCCGTGAGGGAACCAATTTTAGACCTCAAGTACTTCCCAAAGCAGTTGTTCTTGAGGTGCAATTGCTGCTTCTCCCTGCATGTTGGAGCTGCTACTTCTCTTTTGGAAGAGCTGCTGTGCTCCCTGCAATCATGCAGATTTGATCTCAAAAATTGAGGATTTTTAAGGTACAATTCGATTTCCCCTTCTCTTTGCTGCCATGCATTGATTTCTCACGATTAATCCCCCTTTTGTTGGGAGTTTGGTCCTATATGTTAGGAAATTAATTTCTAAAAATTGAAATTTAGGCCTGAAAATAATTTTATGCTATGTACTGTACTGTAAAATGATATTTAAATTTTAGAAATAAATAAATTTGATTGAAAAATTTAATTATCTGCTTTTGTCTGTAAGCTGCTATTTAGATTTAATTTAAAAAAAAATTGATTGAATTTAAGAGAAGATTAAATTCTCTGCTATGTACTTACTGTGTAAATTAATATTTAAATTTTAGAAAAAATGGATTTGATTGAAAAAAATTAAATTCTCTCTAAGCTGCTGCTTATAGTTATTAAAAAAAGTCGAATGAATCAAGTAATTGTTCCATGATCACCCTATTATATGAAATAGATGGGCATTTATGTGAAATTGCAATGTTCTGAAATGGCACAAGTATTTTTTTAAGCCAAAAACAGGGGGAGACACTCATTGGTGTTCGCCCCAAAATTTATTTAGATAATGAAACAAGAGGAAAGACAAAAGTCATAAGGTACAAAAATAAACAGTTAGAGATCCCACTCATCTACCAATCTCGCGGCATGAATCTCCACATTTTCCTTGTAGAAGCGTTGCCCAGAGAAGAGCACCGCATTCCTGCCCAGCCAAACGGCCCACAGAATGGCAACATGACTGATGAGCTCCCGTCGAGATCTGCTCCTGCTAGCCACCATCGAGCCGCAGAAGGAGGCCAAATCCGAAGCGCACAACCAAGCCAACCTTGCCTCCCCCCAGACCGGAATCACCCTAGGGTATTTAAAGAATAAGTGCTCAATGGACTCAACCGCCTCGTCGCACAGAAGGCACCTATCGGAGACGGAGCCCAGAAGCCTAGCGCACCGGTCCCTCATTATCAACCTTTGTCTACGGAACAGTCACAAGAAGAAGCCAATCCGCTCGGGGAGCCCGAGAGCCCACAAGAAAGCGCAATCACGAATCAAGACCTCCGAGCGAGATGGGGGAGGCCTGCAAATCGCCCAGAGCGCCTTCTTAACCGAGAAAGGACCCGCACGCCATCCCCAGTGGTCCATTCCCACCGTTGGACGCCACACATCCTTGATAGAATCCAACAACGATAGAAAGTCTTCGAGTCTCTGGTCCGAGAAATTAGAGGAGAAGGCGGGGAACCAGTTACCATCCGACCAGCAAGACGCAACCATCGCATTTTTATCAGCCGCAAGAGCAAACAGGCGAGGGAACCGCGTGCAGAAAGCCCCCCGTCCAATCGTCAGACCAGAAGGCGAAGGATTTGCCATTGCCAAGAATCGGCCTAAACAGAGAGATATGCCTAGAGAAGACGTCCACCACCCCCTTCCAGAACTGCGTGGTAGAATCCACGCGAGTACTCGGCCTCGGCGGCGCCCCTCCGATTCTGTAAATTTTGCGCATAACGCTGCAACATAAATCCTCCCCAGGGCCTCAAATTCTGCTTTCCCATTTAAGAAGCAAATCTTCGTTCATTTGATCCAGCCTCTTGACCCCCAGCCCCCCCGCCTTCTTGTGGAGTGTAATTTCATCCCATTCAACAAGGTGAATCTCTCCCGACTCCTTATGCTTGTCCCATAAGAATCTACGCATAAGCTTCTCAAGACGACTACGAATCCCCTTCGATAAGCGACGGTTGGATAAGAAGTAAACATGGATGGAGGAGAGAACCGCCTTTAGGAGGACCAATCGCCCCCCTCTCGAAAGAATGACCGATTTCCACCCCGCCAACCTCGCCTCCACCTTCTCCACAACTCTGAGCCAGTCTCGCAGCCTCACTCTTCCCACCGTCAAAGGCATCCCCAGATAGTCTATCGGCAGGGAGCCGCAGTCCGACCCGAAGGCCCGACCACAAGCGTCAACCTCCCCCACAGAAAGGCCGAACGGGATGACATTCGATTTATCAACATTCTTGAACTGGACGGACAGTTCACTGAAGATATCCAGGGCCACGGCCATGCCGGTGGCCTCCGCAACTCCCCCCTCAATGAAGAAGATAGTATCGTCTGCGTATTGCAAAAGCGGGATCAACGATCCATCCCTAGAGTACCCAGCCGAGAACCCGCAATTCACCACGCGGAGAGCAATGTGCGCCAAGACATCCGCGGCGAGGACAAACAGCAGAGGAGCAAGGGGACAACCCTGGCGTACACCCCTACGCGGCTGGTAGAAGCCACCCTCCGGACGGCCATTCACCATGACCGCGAAGGAAGACGTTGTCACACAACATCTCATCCACGAAATCCACCTCTCCGAGAATCCTTTCCTCCACAGAACTGACCAAAGGAACTTCCGGTCTAAGCTATCACAAGCCTTTGCAAAGTCTACTTTCCATAAAACTCCTTGCTTATCCCTTCTCCTCCAGTCCGTAATGATTTCCGAGGCAAGCATGAGGCAGTCCGAGATTTGCCTATCCTGAATAAACGCTGACTGCAACGGGGAAACAACACTTTCCAGAACACGGCTCAACCGTATGGCGAAAACCTTCGCGATAATCAGATAAAGCGCGTTAGAAATAGCAATGGGGCGAAAGTCCTCAATACGTTCGACCGATGTGGATTTAAGAAGGAGAACGATTAGAGCTCTGTTTATCCTCTCGAAGCCAGCATTGGCCACACAAAACTCAGAGATGACCTCCAGAACATTAGTGTCTACCAGATCCCAAAAGTCTCTGTAGAAAGCCATCGAGAAGCCATCCGGTCCCAGAGCCCCATCAACATTCAAGTCCCACACCGCACCCTTAGTCTCTTCCAAGGAAACACTCTGAGTCAGCATATCACACATAGAGGGCGTCAAGGATGTAGCCCCGAGCCCCGACCACCTCCAAATTCTCGGTATAGTCCTCATCGGAAAATCCTTAAAGTGTTCGACAATAGCTTTCCCCATTTCTCTGTTACCATCCACGTGCACACCATTGATCGTAATCGATCTCAAGGCATTGGAACGACGTCGCCCGCTCGCAATGCGATGGAAGAACGCCGAGTTAGCGTCCCCCTCCCTAAGCCAAGCATTTCTTGATCTTTATCTCCACTCAGTGACATGCTTAAGGTCCTCGGACGCGATTAGTTTTTGAGCAACCGACCGAGTGAACAGCTCGTCCCCGAGAGTTCCCTACAATCCTCCAGAGCATTAAGTCTCAGAACTACCTCCTCAGCTTCCAATCTCGTAGCGCATTTGGCAGCCCTGGAGTCCCTCTTGAATGCACTCAACCTTGTACGTAAGGAGTCATGCTTCTGAACAAATCTAGACGTAGCCGAACCAGAAACCTCCACGTTAGCCCAATGGGAGGCCGCCACCTCCCTAAAATTTTTTTGACACCCACCTCTCTAAAATTTTCCTCCAACAACCAACACTTCTCATACCTAAAGAGTCCCCTCTGCGGAGGGGCATCACCGGAGTCCCATACAATTGGCGTGTGATCGGACAGGGCCCGCGGTCGAGCCCCCACAGGAGAGCGCGAAAGAATCAAGAAGCTCAGGCGAAGCCAAAAACCGATCGATACGAGAGCGTGAGTTGGAGCTTCTCCACGTGTATACCAGATCCCCCGCATCCAAAACCTCCAGGGCCAAAAACTCCACAGTGTCAGCAAAATCGACAGAACCCGGGTCTTGACCACCCCTGAAACCTGGCCTGTCCGAGGTTCGAAGAGTAACATTGAAATCTCCCCTATGAGCCAAGGCATATCCTCGAAAGCCCTACTCGCCTTGTGCAGATCCTCCCACAACTCTCTTCTTAGAATATGACAACAAGGTTCGTAAATACACGAGACAACTAGCGACGTAGAGTATTCAATACATACCAAGAGAACCGAGAGGACGTGTCTCCCGCGAAGTACCGAGTTGAAAGCCAGGGCCGAAGACCGCCACGCCAGCAGCATCCCACCAGAAGCGCCCACTGCATCCAGAACTCTGAACTCATCAATACCTCCAGCACCAAACGACTTCTACAGAACCTCCGTGACGGATTGAAGCTTTGTTTCTTGCAGCATTACCACATCGCAGCCCCATTCAATGAATCTCGAACCCAGGGTCCTCCTCTTGTCCGGCTCCCCTAGCCCACGAACGTTCCAGGAGAGATTCTTCATTTGGAACCATCGAGCTGTCCCCGAAGGCGGATCACCCCGTAGGTCCCGCAATGGAAGTCTTTAGGGCTGAGCATGGCTGCGGGTCGGAGCACGAAGGTCGGGACCTATTCCTTCGCATGTATCTTTTACCAGATCTCTTGTCGGCAATCCCCTCAGTGGGTTGAGCACCACCCAAGTCCTGGCGTGGCAACATGGAAATAGCAGAAGAGAGATCTCCACGAGAATGGGCATCTAAGACAATTGCCAGGGTTGGAAGGGCACCAATAGAGGGCGAAGCAGACAAGTTCAATGGCCCCCCACCAGAAACCATGGGGGCGCCAAGGAAACACACGGACTCGGGAGGAGCAACTGCAACCAAGCTCCAAGACCCATCTCGAGGAATCGACCAAGCACTCGTTGACGAAAGGGCCATGCAAGGCATTGTATCAGAGGGGCCTAGCGTGGTTGAGAATAACCTATTAGTTAAGGACTCCGAGAAGCCCACCTCGCCCAAACATAAAGCAGCAGAAGGGACCCGACCCGCGAAATGGTCCGATCGCGCTGCCCGAATACCGGGACCCAAATCCTGAGACAAAGCGAGAGGCGGTGCCGAAATGTTGGGTACCCTCCTTTCCACATCAGAGGACAAAGAGAATTTTTGGGAGACTAGGCACAAGACCCGAGTAAAGACTCCCAAGGGTCGCTCCGAATCAACCTCGCGCGGCGATCCAAGCAAGGCGCCCCTTGGAAATCCAACCGCCAACTCAGAAGGTGAAGCGACATCGGGCACCCTCGGAACCTCCGGCGGCGGAGGAGGCTCGACGATCTGCATCTTGACTCTGAAGCTGAAGCGGCCATCCTCCAACGTCGTGAAGAAGACCTGGCCAACTAAACCATCCAAGAAGCCCTTGCTGCATTCCAGTAGCACAAGCGAGTCATCCGGAGCCGAGCCGGGTGTCAGCCCATTCTCAAGCACCGCTAGGACCGTACCCCATCGCCGGAGGGCCCGCCCGAAGCAGTGAACCGTTCGGGACAAGAAGGGAACACCTCGAACCTTCGCCACGCAAACATCCACACCCGCAAACGAACCATCCGCAAAGCGAAGAGCTCGCTAATATCGCCCACCCCGCCATTTTGCAATACACGTTCTCTCTGCACCGCGGAGAGGCCACGAACGCAGCATCTCCGATTATCAAGAGCCACCACATCTCCCGTAAATCGTGAACCAAGGAAACCAAAAAGGTGAGACCTAAATGTCTCCACCGAGATGTTACTACACACCGCGTAACCGATCAACGCATAAGCGTCGGCATCCTACACGTCATCCATCACAACCTCGGCAACCTTCGCATCATCCCCATCCTCCACATCACCCGCAAGCTGAGAAACACCTGCAACCACCTCCGCGAAGCTACGACGCTCCCGGCAAAAACCAGACGCAGAGGACAAACGTTGCATGGATTACCCAGCCGAACCCTGCACAGTAGCACCAACGTCACGAAGCTCAGAGCCAAACCTGCACGCGGCTTGTCGGTGGCCAGTCCTCCCGCAGGAGAAACACCTCGGAGGGTCAGGACAGAACGATGCTACGTGGCCCCTAACCCCACAATGGAAACACCTCTTCTCCGGCTTCTTGTGGGAGACATGCACCCACTCCTCATTCACCCCACCACCATGCCCCGTGCCTCCACCGCCGACTCGCCTCCCCCTCCTCCCTGCAAACCACCCACTTCCCCTTCTCAAAATTTCCGTGCCGCTCCCCAACCCACTTACCGCAGGCAACTCCTTCCGAGCCCCCTCCCTCACCGACCAACCCACGCCCCTCCGCAACGAAGGAGCCCACATTGTCGGGCCTTGATGAGGCAGCGAAATGGCACAAGTATAAAAATTAATATATTATGTTGTATATATAAGTTATATTTTATTATATACAAGTCATATTGGTAACATATGTATAACTTAAAAAAATCCAAGTACGTCCAAAGTAACAGTGGTGAAGAGTCAGGTGACATGTAAACAAACGAGACAACAACGGGTCTTAGCTAATTAATCTTCCACAAACTTCCACTCCATGGATGTGTGCAAGATGACCTTCAAGATTTCACATTGTTTAATGCCAACAGCTTCGACCACAACATTCTATCCGACAATATATGAAAAGTCCGTTGCAGGAAATGCAATCAGAAATAGTGGTGACTACCATGTCAGCAAATGTGTTCTCAAGTCAAGCTATTGCAGCTAATGTAGTTGACTAAGATGCTTACTGTGAAATCTATGAGATACTTGGATGTTATGAATCAATGATAACTTATAATTAAGAGTGCCAGTTATAGTAACCCTTGCACCTAATCGTACGGGCGTACGGTGACCCTCAACTGGACGTGAGATAGGAAGTCCAATTAGGGCTGTGGAGATAAGAAGAGAAGAATATTGCTTGTTTATTCTGTGAGGTCTAGGGGTCCTTATATAGGACTAAACCCTAGGGTACTCAGAGGAGAACTTACACAAATACCCCTGAGGGGTTACATAGGGAAACAATGCATAAGGAAACAGTGATACATAGGGAAACAGTGCATAAGGAAATAAAGATAAATAAAGAAACAATAATATATGGTAATCTCTAACACTCCCCCTCAAGTTGGAGCATATTCATCAATCATGCCCAACTTGGAAGTTATCCAGGAAAGCCGCTTCTTAGTTACTGCCTTGGTAAAGATATCAACAAGTTGATGTTGGAATGTGTGGTGTGGTGATCTTCCCTCCTCGTACAACATCTCTGATAAAGTGACAGTCAATCTCAATATGTTTTGTTCTCTCATGGAACACAATTTTGGTAGCAATGTAGGTAGCTGATTTGTTGTCGCAGTACAGGGGAATAAAGTGGATGGAGCAACATTTAGTTCTTTTAGAAAAGTGAGCAGTCATGTGATCTCACATGTAGCCTGAGCCATTGCTCTATATTCAGCTTCAGCACTAGATCTTGAAACAACTGATTGTTTCTTGCTTCTCCAACTAACCAGGTTTCCTCCTACCATCATGGCATATCCAGTTGTAGATCGACGGTCTTCAGGAGAGCTTGCATAATCGGCGTCAGCATATGCAGTAAGATTTGTTTGACCATTTGCCCCATAGAAGATTCCTCGTCCCAACGAGTCTTTTAGGTAGCGAAGTATTTGAAGTACATCTTGCCAATGACTGTAGCATGGTTTCTCCATATTTTGACTAGCCCTGTTTACAACATAAGATATATCAGGTCTAGTAATTGTAAGATATAGAAGTTCTTCAACCAGGCTCCTATATCGTGTAGTGTCTTCAAAGAGAGGATCATTGGATGCAGAATGTTTTCTAGGCTCTGCTGGAATTCCCGAGGGTTTGCACCCAAGTAGTCCTGCCTCAGTTAGTATGTCAAGGCAGTATTTCCTCTGTGACATATGTAAGCCTTTCTCAGTACGTAGAGCTTCTATGCCTAGAAAATAGCAAAGTTGTCCAAAATCCTTGGTGATGAATACTTTTTGCAAGATAGCCTTGGTTTCTAGTATCCCTTGGTCATCATCTCCAGTAATAATCATATCGTCTACATATACAACAAGAACTACAACACTATTCTGTCGCCTCCTGACAAAAACCGAATATTTGATGTAGTCCTCTGGAAGCCCATGGTGCGAATCTCTGTACTTAGTCTATCAAACCAAGCTCTTGGACTCTGCTTTAGTCCGTAGATGGCTTTGTGAAGTCGGCATACATACTCCCCCTCGACTTCGTAACCTGGGGGTTGTATCATGTAGGCTTCTTTGTCAAGCTCTCCATATAGAAACCCATTCTTGACATCTAACTGAAACATAGGCCACCCTTTGTTTACTGCCACAGAGATGATAGTTCGTATGGATCCCATTCTAGCCACAGGGGAGAATGTTTCGAAGTAGTCTACCCCGTATGTCTGAGTAAAACCTTTTGCTACAAGTCTTGCTTTTAAACGATCAATAGAACCGTCAGGGGACTGCTTTGTAGTGAAGATCCAACGACATACAACTGGTTTACATCCAAGAGGGCATTTGACGAGATCCCATGTTTTTCGAGACTGTAATGCTTCCATTTCTTCATTCATTGCCATTCTCCATCCCTCATCTTGTAATGCACTATGATGATCTTTGGGAACAGAAATAGCCATTATGGCATCTGCATATCTTTTGTCAGAGCAAGATAACCCATTAGTAGAGGTGAAATGAGATATTGGGTGAAGTGTACATTGCCTCTTTGTCCTGCGTAGTGCGATTGGTAACTCCCGAGGACTATCCGGGGTAGCATTGGTGGGAGCATTCGAGGATGGCGTAGTGTCCTGCAACTATGGAATAGGTAAAGGAACCTGAACCGGATCAGACACAGTTCTTCTTTTATACACAATTGGTGGAGGCGGGGATTTTAGGGGAATATCGGGCACTGGTTGTGTAAAGAAGCTGTTTTGTTCAAAGAAGGTGACATCAAGAAAAACGTAGTAACGATGTCCTTTAGGATCGTAACATATGTATCCTTTTTGAGTTTGAGAATACCCTAGACAAACACATTTGATAGCACGAGCAGATAATTTGTCCGTGGTATGGAAATTATGGACAAATGATGTGCATCCAAAAATTCGTAAGGGCAGAGGGAAAGGTTTCTCCTTGGGGTATAGTAAGTTGAAGGGAGTGGAGCCATGTAGAGAAGCAGATGGGACCCTGTTTATAAGATGTACAACAGTAAGGATAGCATTGCCCCAATATATCTTGGGAACATTCATATGGGTGAGTAAAGATCGAGCAATATCAAGAAGGTGTCTTAGTTTTCTTTCAGCAACCCCATTTTGTTGGGATGTATATAGGCAAGATGTTTGATGTATGGTTCCCTGGGAGGCAAAAAAGGTTATCAAATCATTCTGAGTAAATTCCAGAGCATTATCAGACCGAAAGATTTTAATGATAGTAGAGAAGAAATTTTTGACATAATGAAAGAAGTTCTTGACAATGATATTAATTTCTGAACGTTCTTTTAACAAGAATACCCAAGATAAGCGACTGTAGTCATCCACAAAAACAGCAAAGTACTTATGACCACCAATGATTTTGACCGGACAGGGTCCCCAAATGTCCCAATGAATTAAGAAGAAAGGAGTAGTACGACGAGGCTCAGTTCTAGCAGGAAAGGAAGCTTTATGATGTTTACCGAACTGACATGCTTCACACTGAAAAGGTTTTAGCGTAGACAGTTCAGGAAACATCATAGAGGGAGCTTTGGCAGAAGGATGTCCCAGACGAAGATGCCATAGAAGGGGACCTTCAGTGATGGAGGTAGCGCCAGCAAAGTTGTTAGTGGTAGGGTTGTTGAGGTAGTATAGGCCATTCCTCTCATGTCCCCCACCAAAAATCTGCCTCGTCCGGATATCCTGAAAATAGCAGCAGAATTCATCAAAAATAACACGACAATGTAGCTCACGACATAGCTTCTGAACATATAAAAGACTGAGTGGAAAGGCAGGAGCACAATGCACATCTGTCAGTTGAAGTTTATTGGAGAATTTATTAGTTCCAACCGCGGTAACGGGAGAATGATCCCCATTGGCAACACAAACGCTCTTTATAGAGGTACAAGGTTGAGATGAGGTTAGCTGTGACGCCCCTAGGATCCGGGTACTCGGCAAACCAATCCACGCACATACATTCCACATTCGAATACTAATGACATACACATAAGCAGGAGAAATAACACAATTTACTGAAATATATAAATTTTCTTTTTTTCCATTCATGACCTGTTCATAATCACATTTCATTGATCATTCCATGTCCACAAAATACATGTAAGCATAAATAACATGTCCACAATTATACATATTACATGCCATGTCTCTCAACAAAAATGATACAAGTAAAGAAGGATAGTAAAACTACTGACAACTATACCACAAAAAGTGTCGTGATGCTGCACAAAAAGTGGTGGTGCCTCCAACAATCACTGCTGCGAACCTGCGGATCCACACGTAGGTACGTTATGAGCAAAGTTGCCCAATACGATTTAAACAACTACACAACAAGAAATGCAGGATAAATGTGTGCAAAAGAGAAAGAAACAGGGTAATTGATCTCACAAAGAATTACATTTTCTACTTTTATTATTTGATCTGGATATGGATACGAATAACCAAGCTTCGTGGATAGTCTGTGGTCTTGGTCTAGATGAGACCTCACACTATGACTCTAAGGTAAAAGAAAACACCTTAGGGTTGGGGTGCCTCCGTAGGCATGCGGTGGGGTATAATGCATCCTAACTAAGTTCCCAACACGTCCACTTAGCTCCACTTCCCAATGATACTTCCGATTCACAAATAAGATTCCAACCCGCAAATCATCGCGAGAATTCGATCCTCCTTATACACAGGAGATTCACATCCCATCACCAACTTCATTAACCACATTTTCCCGGAACTCCCCTCTTAGCGCTCCCACTCGGAATACTGACCAATGTGGCCTACATTGGTCCGTACACGAGTGTTAACTCTAAGTGACAAGTGAAACACTAGCCGACCAACCATGACTACTTGGCCCGCGCTCGAGCACCGGGCTAAAGCACGCAAGTGCGAGGCCAACACCGTCAGATTAGCACCTCGGTGTGCCAAGCAACATGTCCCCCAACCATCGCAGCTACAATAGCAGTTGGGATCGTGGTCATCTAGGCTTCTACCCGGAACCCCAAGGGTGCATGCCCCTCCCTTGGCGGCGACTAACTCCATCTACCCTTTCTTATATATGAATTAAACTTTTAAGTTTTATTCAAGCATCCATATGTGAAGTTGGGGGTGAGTAACAAGTACTTAAATCCTTCAGCACTATACTTTCTAGCAAATAGACTAACTGCATGAATATTGATCATCACAAGAAAAATCAATCAGCAAATTTGAGATTTACTGTATACACCCCATTTATTGCACACAGTCCCTAGTACCTTAGTGAAAGAGCATTAAGGCAGGCAGATATGTATTGGTCTACATCATCTGTAATGTTCAACACAGATGTATTATCAATGGTATATAGGTCTGCATCACTGTTTAGCCAACAATTGTTATGGGCAGACGTAGATAACACCCATCCATTTCTTTCCAGAACACGGAGCTAAAGCTATCTCATAAAAACAATGGAGATAAAAGCCTAAGATAAACCAAAAGACCTGCAATTATCCAAGGAAATCCATGGGATCGGATAATCGACATCTTGCATGTCATTACACGCTGCCCAATTTATACGGACATAAGTACTCGAATCCATGGCAAGAAGCAAAAAGCTACACTGCATCTAAACTTAGCATACAAGCCATGATGTTACGAGGACATATAGCTCAATGCAAGGAAGGGATAGGCGATTCTATACTTCGCTGTTCAAAAGAAATTTTTAACGTCTAGAGAACACAACATAGAGACCTTACAGAAAAATTTATGAGCAGTTGTTTTACCTAATGTAAAAGAGAATTTGTAAAATGCCAGGAACATCTATCTAAGTAAATGGAGAAACCTCCAAGATGTTATGGAATACAACATGAAATTCCAATGCCATCAACGTAACTATAACAAATAATCAACAATGACAAAAATTGGAAATGGTTTTGTGCATAAACATTATTAACAGATCCAAATAATCCAGAGCCGAGTCATACAAAATTAACAAGAGAACTCCTTTTTCGTGGGTGGAAATTAATTGTCATTGGTGTTATTAGAAGTGGAAGCTTCGTAGTTGGTATGACAGCTGGAAGTCTAAATCTTTTCTTCTTAATCTGAGAAATTGTTCATTTCAGGTCGAATGGTTGAATCGGAGAAGATCTAGAATGCAGATTCTTTTGAGAATGAGATCTGGAAGGTTCTACATGATCTGTGTGTCACAAAAAAATGGGATCCTTAGCAGCAGAATCCTTTATCTTCGGCTCAAGCCTTTAAGGGTCTAGATCATTTCATATGTAGGCACTTTAAAATCACGAATTAACATGGTACCCTGATGGTATTCAAACATAGAAGCAGAAAATCGTGTGTAACCGCAGCAAGAGGAAAGGATCATCGTACCTAAAGAAGACCGGAACCTCGATTTCTACGTCGGTGAAGAACGCCGCTTTGTTCGCGACGGAAACCGCACACGGGGGTGAGCCGGACCTTCTCGACACGATCTGGACTTCGGATCGTCGATCTGTGACGCTCCGGCGACCCTTGGTGAAGGAGAAGGAAGAGGAATGGAGGAATGAAGGGCTGGAGGTCGAAGGAAGAGGTGTTGGGCGATTTGGGCGAGGGGAGGGCTGGGGTTTAAGGGGAAAACCCGGATTCGGATCCGGGTTCGGATCCGAATAGGACCCTGACCCCTCCTCGCTAAAATGACCATAACTCGGGCTCCCGAAGTCGGATCTTAACGTTCTTGGACTCGTTGGAAAGCTATCGACGAGCCCTATGCAATGGACTTCTTACTCGAATTTTTTGATCACTGGGCGAGTACAGATTTTGCAATTAAGTCCAGACTCAGTCAAGATTTGCATTTTAGTCCCTATTCGGGTTTCGGGGGTTTCACATTAGCAGACTTACATCTCCCGTTAGATGAGTGGAAGCTATAGAATCAATAATCCATGCATGTTTGGTAACAGAAAAAGAGTTTGCTACTGTACTGATGTAGTGGCAAGGCTAGCAGTAGCAGCAGATGCAGTTGTATCTTTTGTTGAGGGAGCAGAGTCATTTAGAAGTTGTCGCAGACGAGTATATTCAGAAGCAGTGAATGGAGTATGTTGTCCATCCGTAATGTGAGTAGTTGTATCATTGTTATCATGTGGCTCGTCATCATAAGTGTTATGAGCACTTGGTTGCTTGCCAAAAGTTGCCCAGCAACGCTCAGAGGGATGATTCATGCGATCACAGTGTACGCATGCAGGATAACAACCAGTAGAGGAATCACGACCACGACCTCGTCCAAGGTCACATCCACGACTAGAGTCACGTCCACGGCCTCGACCTCGGCCTCCTATATAAGAATGACGTCCTCTGTGCCCAGATGAATAGTGGGCCGTTGTCTCTGTAGAAGAATGAACTTGAGAATTTTGAACCGGAGCCTCCAGTTCCTGTAGTCGACCGAATATGGTTTCGATCGTAGGCAATTTATCTGCAATAAGAAATTGATCTTTTGCAATTTTGTACTTCGGATGAAGCCCCGAAAGGAACCTGTAAACCTACAACTCGGCACGTTCGCCTATTTGTTTATCACAACATGCAGGTTGAAATATAAGAAGTTCTTCAAACAGGCTTGTAAGTGTCCGGTAGTATTCAGTTAGACTGGTTTCTTCTTGATTAATAGACCAAATTCTTGTGTATATGTCAGAAAGACGAGTCTTGGTTGTTTTCTGGGAATATGTGTGCTCAAGATTTTCCCACATAGCTTTAGCAGTATCTTTATATAAAAGATTGGCAGCAATATTTGGATCTACACTATTTGTCATCCAAGTAATTACCTGACAATTGTTGACAAACCAGGCTTCATAATCTGCATCAGTGATAGACGGAGGAGTCTTTGTGAGGATGACACTCTTTCATTGGCCACTGATAAATATCTTGAAGGATCGAGACCATAGAACATAGTTTTCGGATCCTTTCAACTTGATAGATGTGCCTTGTACCATCAGAGAAGAATGAGGATACACAGGCTTGGCCTCGATGGACGTCGTGATAGCGTCTCTAGGTCAAGAAAAAGTAACCTAGGTGCAGTTGTAGTTGATATGTAGAGCCTCCTTAGTTGCACATTGTTGTAGAGTTGTGGAAGCTCGACGCTCTAAACCATGAATAAGAGGTCTAGGTTGTCAGCGGTAGATGCCTCGGTGGGTCAGGGGCGTGGTAGTATAGGAGCTAGGGTGCATGGAAACTGGAGCCCTCACGCAAGGGAACTGGAGCGCTGGGGGCGCTGTAGAACCAGGCAACAGGAACCCTCACGGAGTAGCCTTTACGTAGCAGAGGCGGGCACAAGAGCCCTCACGGAGGAGAAGCCCTTACGGAGGAACTGGAGCCCTCGCATGGTGCGGTGCGCAGCAGATGCGCTGGCGCGGTGCGCAGCACGGAGCCTTCGCGCGGTACGCACGATGCGATGAGACACAACAGGTGCGCGCGGTGCGATGAGCGTTCACGCACGGAGGGCTGGAGGCGGAAGCCCTAGCGGTGCGATGAGTTCTCACGCACGGAGGGCTGGAGGGCTGGTGCGATGTGCTCTCACGTACAGGAAGCCCTTGCGTCGGGCAGAGACCGTGGAGGCGAGAAGCCCTCACGCAAGCCCTCGCGTGGTGTGCAGCAAGGCCGAGCGCAGAGCCCTAGCGCAGTGCGCAGGGGGTCGCGTGATGCGCAGGGGGTCGTGCAGAACCCTCGCGAGGTGCACGGTGCCTAGGGAACAGTAGAGGAGGGAGAGGCGGGCGGTGGCGGAGGGATGCTTAATCAGAACACCGGTCTAGGACCGCTGCTCTGATACCATGTGGAGATAAGAAGAGAAGAATATTGCTTGTTTATTCTGTGAGGTCTAGGGGTCCTTATATAGGACTAAAGCCTAGGGTACTCAGAGGAGAACTTACACAAATACCCCTGAGGGGTTACATAGGGAAACAATGCATAAGGAAACAGTGATACATAGGGAAACGGTGCATGAGGAAATAGAGATAAATAAAGAAACAATAATATATGGTAATCTCTAACAAGGGCATCGATCGCCAAGTGCGCGAGCCTAGGATCCCAGTCCTTTTACGGTTTTACGCGAGCTCATAGTGTTTTTACGCCTCGTTGGGATCCCGACTTTTGACTAGTTCCGCTAACCCTCTGTTTTAGAGTACCTCGTTTACCCATACTGGTCGGGTCGATTTTTGGAGTGACTCTTCCTAGGAGTCTCTCCCACCCGTCTCAGGAGTGTAGTTTGAGAGTAGGCCTAACCCTCTACTAGACCGCACTTCTACTTAGGGGGTGAGACAGAAGAGTCTCTTAGAAAACTTCATCACCACTTGGGTTTTGTATACCATTCCGCCAATAGGTCTTGGCGATGAGAGGGTTACAGTTGAGTTTGGTTGCAGTTGAGTTTGGCTAGAGTTGACAGTGTCAGTTGGTTAAACATGAGTCTGACTACAGTTGAGCTTGGTACATAATCATCAGTCATCATCAATCCTCAATCATTGACAATTAGTCGAATCTTGGAACTACTACTACGAGGGATAAGATAAGCAGTGGAGGTGTTGGGAACTTAGTTAGGATGCATTACACTCCGCTGCATGCCTACGGAGGCACCCCAACCCTAAGGTACTTTTAACGCCTTAGAGTCATAGTATAAGGTCACACTCAGATCAAGACCACAAACAATCCACTAAACTTGAGAAATTAGACAGAAATCAAGATCATATCCGAGATTCATCATCCTTAATACTAAGATCCATCAACTTGAGGTCTAAGAAATAAAAAGATAATCACCTACTTATAGGTCATCAATTAATTTATGAAATGTTATATAAGAAAGGGTATGAGGTGATGGTGAACACGAGATTTACTACAGAGCAATTTGAAAACCTCTATTTCCACGTAAGTAGTTTGTAAAATTTTAATATCAACGCCATTCTACTTTGAGGACCATGCACGATCAACAACTACTGTGGTGAAAGGTATGGTCTCAATCTTAAGCCGACCTTTCCATGTTTTGTTTGATTTTGGAACGACATATTCTTTCATTGCTTCGACATTACTAGATACGTTAGGTAGAATTGCAGAGGCTCTATATCCTCCTTACCACATCCATATACCATGTGGCTAGTTGTTTGTCATTACTATGATAGTTAGAGACTTACCAGTGCTGATGGGTAGACACGAGATGATTACATATTGTCTCTTACTTCAACTTGATGAGTTTGATATGATTTTAGGTATGGATTGGTTATCCACTCATCATGCTCTTGTTGATTGCTTTAGGAAGACGATTGTCTTTCAGATTCCAGATTTACACGAGTTCACTTTTGAGGGTACAATACATGGCTCAGAAATGGAGTACATCTCAGTGTTGAGAGCCTAGAGATTAGTTGATCAGAGATGTAATTCATATTTTGCATTTGTTCGAGAGACATCCGATCATGAGCCGATGACCCAGGACATTAGAGTAGTATCAGACTACTCGGACGTATTTCCTAACGAGTTGCCAAGGTTACCTCCTGACAGAAAGATTGAGTTAAAGATCACATTATTACCTGATACACAACCGATCTCGATGTCTCCATATCGCATGACACCATCTGAGTTGAGAGAGCTGAAGATGCAGTTGCAGGAATTACTTGACTTAGGTTTTGCGAGACCGAGCACTTCACCTTAGGGTGTTCTAGTTCTTTTTGTCAGGAAGAAGGATGGATTGATGGGATTATGCATTGATTACCGGCACCTGAATAAGAGAATGCGAAGAACTGTTATCCCTTGCCTTGCATTGGTGATTTATTCGATCTGCTACAAGAATCTTCGGTGTTTTCAAAGATCGACATTCGATCTTGCTATCATCAACTGAGGATATGAGAGTCAGATATTCTGAAGACATCTTTCAGGACTCGATATGGGCATTATGAGTTTGTGGTAATGCCATTTGGGCTCACCAATGTTCCTGCAACATTCATGGACATGATGAACATGATCTTTCGTCCATACTTGGAATAAGTTTGTAATGATATTCATTGATGATGTGTTGATTTATTCTCTGAATGAATGAGATCATGCGAATGATATGAAGATAGCCCTTGACACATTGCGAGAGCACAAGTTATATGCCAAGCTGAGCAAGTGCGAGTTCTGGTTATCCTAGGTCTCATTTCTTAGGCATGTCATTTCTGGAGCAGGTATCATGCACCCAAGGCAATCACTCATATTCGGAGTTTCCTTGGATTAACGGCTATTACAGATGTTTTGTCAGCGAGTTTTCACGTATTGTTCTATCCTTGACATGATCGATACAAAAGAGAGTTCCTTTCATTTGAGATGATTCATGCGAGCATGTCTTCAGTACATTGAAGGAGAGATTGACTACTGCACTCGTTCTTGCACTTCCTCCAGG
This sequence comes from Ottelia alismoides, assembly GCA_037367405.1. Classification (NCBI taxonomy): domain Eukaryota; kingdom Viridiplantae; phylum Streptophyta; class Magnoliopsida; order Alismatales; family Hydrocharitaceae; genus Ottelia; species Ottelia alismoides. The sequence continues at coordinate 7,188 of JAZKJV010008896.1, read as the reverse complement.
CACTCAGGATTTGCAGTTTATACAAATGCACCAGGAGAAGGTCTAGGAGCGGTATTGATGCAGAGATGTCACGTGATTGCATACGCATCACGTCAGTTGAGGCCACATGAGCGGATTTTCCCCACCCATGACTTAGAGTTGGCGACAGTTGTGTTCGCTTCGAAGATCTGGCATCACTATCTTTATGTGGTGAATTTCGAGATTTTCACCGATCACAGAGTTTGAAGTATATCTTTGATCAGAAGCATGGTTTCAGATTTCGCGAAATTTCGGCGAAATTTCGGTTTCGACAGAGAACCGAAATCTCGAGCGAAATGGCGATATGGAGACAGTTTTGGGTTATTTCTTCACAAATGGTGGTCGATATGGGCGAGATGTCGACGAAATATCGTATCGGCAAGGTATCGATACGATATTCGAAACCGATATTTAAATCCTTGATCAGAAGGAGCTGAACATGAGACAACACATGTCGTTTGAGCTATTGAAGGACTACGACTGCACGATCTCTTACCATCCCGATAAAGGAACCATTGTAGAGGATGCACTCAGCGAGAGAACTCATGCTGAGGGAACGACAAACTGACTATACACGTGAGATATTTTGCAGCTTTGACTGATTGACATCCTCATGAGAGTGCATCCATATCTACTGCTGTGCCTCCACGATTCAACAGTTTGTGGGATCGCATAGTAGAATGCCATAAGTCAGATCCTTGGATTTGAGATAGATACATACTTGTAATCAAGGATGAGTTCGATGATTTTGTGACGATCTATTTTGTGGAAGGCTGGCCAGGTCGTTGTGCCCAACGATGAGCAATTACGTAGAGACATTCTTGATGAGGCAACACAAAGATGTATCGTGATCTGCGTCGACATTTCTGGTGGGACGGGAAGCGCGATATGTCGCATCATGTCAGCAGATGTATGACCTGCCAGATGGTCAAGGCTGAGCGTAGGAGACCACCACGGTTATTGTAGTCTCTCTCCATTCCCGAGTGGAAGTGGGAGAGTATCTCTGTGGATTCCCGAGCTACTAAATGACTACGACTGCACGATCTCTTACCATCTCGATAAGGGAAACGTTGTAGAGGATGCACTTAGCAGGAGAGCTCACGTTGAGGGAACGACAAACTGAATATACACGTGGGGTATGCTCGCAGCTTTGACTGATTGACATCCTCAGGAGAGTGCATCCATGTCTATTGCTCTGCGTCCACGATTCAACAGTTTATGAGATCGCATAGTAGAATGCCAGAAGTCAGATCCTTGGATTTGAGATAGATACATGCGTGCAATCAAGGATGAATTCACTGATTTTGTAGTGACATAATATATTTGTGGACGGCTGGCCAGGTCGCTGTGCCCATTGATGAGTAGTTACGCAAAGACATTCTTGATGAGACATACAGTTCACAATTGTCTATCCATCCTGGCAGCACAAAGATGTATCGTGATTTGTGCCATCATTTTTGGTAGGACAGGATGAAGCATGATGTGTCACATCATGTCAGCAGATGTATGACTTGTCAGATGGTCAAGGCTGAGCACATGAGACCACCAGGGTTATTGCAATCTCTCCCCATTCCCTGTTGGAAGTGAGAGAGTTTTTATATGGATTTCGCCACTAGATTATCGAGGACACCAGGTGGCCATGATACTATTTGGGTTGTTGTTGTCAGATCGACCAAGTCAGTCAATTTCATACCTGTCAACATGACCTACACTCTATCCAGATTGACCAAATTATATGTGCAGAACATTATCAGACTTCATGGTATACCATGTGATATAGTCTCGAGGTTCACATCTCACTACTGGCATTAGTTCATGTCAGCACTACATACAAAGCAGAAGATGGGTTCCGCCTATCATTCGCAGACTGACGGGCAGTGCGAGCGTACTATTCAGACGCTTGAGGATTTGCTATGTGCATGTACTCCGGAGGGGAAATGGTCCTGGAAGGATCTCCTGCCGTTGGTAGAGTACACATACAACGACCATCATTCCAATATCAACATGGCACCATTCGAAGTCCTATATGGACGACAGAGATGCCTTACACTTCTTAGTTGGTGTGAGGTAGGTGATTATGCTATTTACTCCGTAGATCTCTTGGAGGAGATTGTGATGGCTGTTGATCTTGTGAGACTGAAGCTCTTGATGGCATAAAGATGCCAGAAAAGCCATGCAGACCGTCGGAAAGAGACTTGGAATTTCAGGTAATTCAATCATCTCTCTTAATCCATTTCAAAATGACTTATCCATGTTCAACAAAATCTCTCATATTAACAAAATTCCTATAAATACAAGTGAGAGATTGGGTATTTCTCTGAGTATCTCCCATGATGAGAATTCAAAGATTCGTGTTCGTGGCAAGCTGGCGCCACAATATGTTGGACCGTTTGAGATTCTTGCTAAAGTGGGGAAGGTGTTCTACCGAGTAGCCCTTCCTCCACACCTTTTAGCCATTCATGATGTCTTTCACATATCCAACCTGAGGAAGTATGTGCACGACCATCGACACGTCATCAGCTATGAGAATCTTGACGTGGAGCCCGACTTGACATACGAGGAGAGACCAGTGCAAATCCTTGACAGTGTTGTGAAAAAGCTTTGCAGCAAAGAGATTCCTTCGGTCAAGGTGCTATGGCACCGACATTGTGTCGAAGAGGCGACATGGGAGACTGAAGCTGGCATGCGTGCACGATACCTTAACTCTTCTCAAGTAACCATCAAAATAAGCCCATTTACGTATATACTTATTGAAAGAACATGGCTTGTTCTTCCTTTGAGGCTTTTATGGGTTCAAAACCTTTGAAATTTTTATGGCCAGATGAATTACAAACAAAACACATATTAACCTTGTTTCGAGTCTCGAGGACGAGATTACCTTTGAAGTTTTTATATTTGTGACATCCGGGTCCGAATAAACCAAACCTAACCCGATTAAGCATCCGAATGATCAGATAATATTCAATCTATATCGAATAAACCTAGATCGGCGTATAAGTTGCAAATCAAAATTCATTCGATCGCAATCGACCAAAAGCTCATCGCATCGTAAAACGTGCCATCGGAAAAGCCGCAACACAAATTGAAAACAACAAAACAAATCCAGACCACCCGAAAATCCGATTCGACGAAATAAGGCTAGCAGAATCGGCCATTTGTCGATCGGAGATCGTTTGATATTTTATAGTCACAAAATTTAATCGCAAATTGAGACCGTATCTCGAGAATTTTGGAAATTCATACCCGATCCAAAGTATATGAATATTATACTCATTTTGATCATCATTTAAAGACGGTCGAAATGAGATATGGTACACCTTATATGAGGATTCGAGGCACGAGTGCGGATGACTTTTGTGTTTTGCAAAAAAAATAAAATAAATGTGACATCAGCAAGGTAACATCAACTTGCTGATGTCATTTAAGTAACATTTTGCTTTTATTTCCCAACGTTAAGAACCCTTTCCCCTTTTCTTTCCTATTCTTCCCTATTGCCTACTGTGAGGGAACCAATTCCCTTCTCTTCCCTTCCAAAAACTCCACCAAGAAGAGCCGAATTCTCCTCCAGAATCTCTGTTAAAGCTGCTTTTTCAGCAACATTTAGACCTCAAGTACTGCCCAAAGCAGTTGTTCTTGAGGTGCAAACTGCTGCTTCCCTCTCCCTGCATGTTGGACCTCCTACTTCTCTCTAGGAAGAGCTGCTGTGCTCCCAGCAATCATGCAGATTTGATCCCCAAAATCGGAGATTTTTAAGGTACAATCCAATTTTCCCTTCTCTTTGCTGTCATGCGTTGGTTTCTCACAATTGATCCTCCTTTTGTTGGATGTTAGGGATATATGTCGAGAAATAAATTTCTAAAAATTGAAATTTAGGTTTGAAATTAATTCTCTGTTATTTACTGAGTTCTCTGTAAAATGATATTTAAATTTTAGTAAAAAAAATAAATTTGATTGAAAATTTTTTAATTATATGATTCTTTCTGTAAGCTGCGACTTAGATTTTTTTTAAATTTTGATTGAATTTAAGAGAAGATTAAATTCTCTACTATGTATTACTGTAAACTAATATTTAAATTTTAGGAAAATTAATTTGATTGAAAAAATTTAAAAAATTAGATTCTCTGTACTGCTGCTTATAGTTATTAAAAAAAAAGTCGAATGGATCAAGTAATTGCTCCATGATCACCCTAAACGAAATAGATAGGCATTTATGTGTGCAATGTTCTGAAATGGCACACTTATAAAAATAATATATTATTTTGTATATATATTAGTTATATTTTATTATATACAAGTCATATTGGTAACGTATGTATAACTTAAAAAGAAGTTCATGTGTGTCCAAAGTAACAATAGTGAAGAGTCAGGTGACAAGCAAACAAACGAGACAACCCCGGGTCTTATCTAATTAAACTTCCACTCCATGGATGTGTGCAAGATGACCTTCAAGATCTCGCATTGTTTAATGTCAACAACTACGACCACAACATTTTATCTGACAATATGAAATGTCCGGTTGCAGGAAATGCAATCAGAAATAGTGGTTACTCTATATTAGCAAATGTGTTCTCAAGTTGGGCTACTGCTGCTAATGTAGTTGATTAAGCTGTTTTGAAAATTTCTGAATCAAGGGTATATATATATATAACAATTTGAACTGTTGCTCGTCGGTTTGGTACTGTCCATAATTTGGTTACTAGATTTGAATATCTTTATATATTTTCTTAAGATAACCTTATCCCAGTAATTAAACTTTTGGAAAATGTCTCAAAAGCTAATACATGAATACATATGCTTAGGTGAGTTAATGTACGAATATACATTTTTCTTAATAAGGTGTGAACTGTTTAGGGAATAGTAATTGTAGAATAGAGTAATTCTCAACCTCTATTGGAGATCGATAAATCATCTACAATACTAAAAATTTCTACTCCACACTTGCAATTGACTTGTAAAATTAAATTAATCAATATTCCAAATTATTGGAAACCGAGAATCTGGTGCTTTATCAGATTAAGGCACTTAAATGATATGCATCACTGTGAAATCTATGTACTTTGATATTATGAATCAGTGCTAACTAATAATTAAGAGTGCCGTTATGGAAACCCTTACACCTAACGTGCGAGGGCGCGATGACCATTAATTGAGGGGAGATAGGAAGCTCAGTTAGGGCATTGACCGCCAAGTGCGCGGGTCTAGGATTCCAGTCCTTTTACAGTTTTACGCGAGCTCGCAATGTTTTACGCCTCATTGGGATCCCGACTTTTGACCAATTCCGCTGACCCTCTGTTTTAGGGTACATTGGCTGAAGGGGCTCTCAGTTTTAGTTTTTCTCATGAAGCTCGTTTGCCTGTACCAGTCGGACCGATTTTTGGAGTGACTCTTACGGGGAGTCTCTCCACCTGTCTCAGGGGCGTAGTTTGGGAGTAGGCCTAGCCCTCTACTGGACCACACTTCCACTTAGGGGGGCGAGACAGAAGAGTCTCTTAGAGAGACTTTCTCTCCGCTTGAGTTTTGGTTACCGTTCCGCCAATAGGTCTTGGCGAGGAGAGGGTTACAATTGAGTTTGGTTGCAGTTGAGTTGAGAGTTGGTTACACACGAGTCTGACTACAGTTGAGCTTGGTACAAAATCATCAATCATCATCAATCCTCAATCATCGACAATTAATCGAATCTTAGAACTACTATTACGAGTGATTAGATAAGCTAGTGTACATGTTGAGAACTTAGTTAGGATGCATTACACCCCGCCACATGTCTACACCCCAACCCTAAGATACTCTTCATGCCTTAGAGTGATAGTGTGAGATCACACTCAGACCAAGACCACAAGCTATCCACTAGACTTGAGAAATTAGACATAAATCAAAATTAGATCGGAGATCATCATCCTTAATACCAAGATCCATCAACTTGAGATTTAAGAAATAAAAAGATAATCACCTACTTATAGGTCATTAATTAAGTTCTAATAGTATATATTCACATATTGCTCAAGTGTTCTGTATGCAACATGGTTCTGGGAATGTGTAGTTATGTTCTAATACTATATATTCACGTATTGCTTAATTAACAAATTATGTCCCACAAGATGTCTCGCAATTTAATATATATCTTGCCTTGCTTCGTAATTATATACTGAAAGATAATGTCGGCTCTTCTTGCAGAGAACTATCTGTTAGCCTTTTGTGACACTGACAGCAAGATGGAGATTTCACAATTCTTAGAAACATTCGGTATTAGAAGACTCTCATCATTGACACATGCGACAACTGTTTTCCATTCACTGGGCAGGTTATGTTTGGAGAATTTTGTGGAGGATTTTGTGCTGGTTCTTCAAAGGACAGGTTAACAATTTTCTTTTACATAATTCCCTTGTACTAAAATCTTTTATAAACTTTATATGCTATGTACTAAGTTTTGGAATCTGTTCTGCTTGTGATGATGATCTTTTTGTTTTATGATGGCACCATTTATGATTTTTAAGCTCTATGGTGCACATGGATATATTTCTATGGATTATTTATATGCATAATAATTTTTAATTGAATCATTCATTTTCGTATTAATTATTGATTTTTGATTGAGACCCATGGTTTTACGAGCTATTGTCAGGGCATGGCTTTCTTGACATTGTAATCTAAGTGTTCTTGTTGTATTCTTGAATGTAGAAGAAAATCCATGTTAATGGACGCTTCTTGTCTTTATTACACCATACAGTGCATACATCCTCTTTTTTGTTTTTGATTGTCTTTCTATCCCATCCTTCTAGATGAACATATTCGCAAAATAACTCCTTTGTCTTTCGATATAGTGAGCGATCATGTCATTGTTATCATTGTTACAAGTTTAAGACTTATTGCGATTTAATTCTATGATGGTTTATTCTTCTGCCCTACTTAATGTGGGAAAAGGATTTGTTGTTGTATTGGTTTATTTTTCATTAATTGGTATTCGGACCAAAATGGCACCCACTTTTGAACGACCATCATTCATACTCGTTGAGGCAACCTTAGTTAACTTAACAATGAAGATAACGCACATTACTGGTTGAATGATCATGCCAAAAAACAAATAGAAAAGAATGCGCCTATTCAGACTTAACTTAGTGTGCATGATAGATGCAACATTCAGACATCGAAAAGCCAACATTGAATTATGGGACA